>JANAVB010005798.1:332758-438741 GCA_029216955.1 Iris pallida | reverse complement strand
TTCTGTTCGGGACACTCGAATAAAGGGTGCATACTCAGATCAAACAGAAGTCGTGGCAAATTCCTCGATGTGTTCCCAGATGAGATACCTGGAATGCCTCCATACAGAGAGATTGAGTTTACGATTGACACTTTTTTGGATACTCGTCCGATATCGAAGGTGCCATATAAGATAGCCCCGATAGAATTGAAGGAATTAAAGTGCATCTACAGGAGTTACTGGAACATGGATACATTCGCCCGAGGGTATCATCATTGGGATATCTGGTTGTCACGACCCGTACCCGATGTAAGGGTACGAACGTGGGTACGTCCACCTATGCTACAGCATCGACGGTAAAGCTGTCTAGGTCAACAATACTAAGTAATACATCTCACCCAATAGTATATTAAACCTGTCAATAATATCTCAACACCATACGGAGGACAAGATATTTAATAATAATATTTAATCATAATTTATAGAAAAATGCACCTTGACTAAATATATCAACTTATTGGCTTGATAGGCCAACTTGTCAATTAAATCAAAACTAAATAAATATAAAACTAATATATTTAAATTCTAAAATAAATCTAACTAATTTGATAAATAATAGGAATTGATGTCAAAATTATATAATAAGGATAACATGCTATATATCGGTACAACTAGTCAACAACCGTAATAACATTATACCATCAATGCTACTATATATGATACCATGTTATTTTAGAAAAATAATGTTTAAATACCCAAATATATACTTTTATTTCTGAAAAAATAAACATTAATTTCTGAATATATTTTATACATAAATATTTTAGGAAAAATAAGTCCAACACAAACTAGCTCAAAAATCATGCAATTATGCCATACGGGGTTCCAATTTGGAAATCTAATCGACATAAAAATATAAAAATGTATATCATGGAAATAATCAAAATAAATTATAGAAAATATAATTTTCCATCTCAATTAATTGATATAAATCATATTAAACTCTTATGAAGTTTAGAGATCAAGTAGTCGGTTTACGGTAGACTTTTCAGTATTTGAAAAACTAGTATCACGGAAACGATGCCATAAATGCATGAAATACTTATTAATATGAACCAAAGACATTACTAGATGATTAAGTGTGATGTTAGAGATATTACCAATGATTTATTCGAGATCAAACGAGTTCAAAAGTTGTCGAAAGATCCTCGCACCGAAATTGGTCAGACCTGGACCAACTTTAGTGCAACCTATGCCACGGCCAAACCATGTGAGTTAGAAATTGGACATCAAAGTATACACATAGTGCTATCTATTAGTTTGGTTTTAGGAGAAATAGACGAGAAAACTATATGAAACCATCGGAGAAAATGACCAACCTGCTGGTTCGCACAAAATTATGCTGTTGGAATTGGCTGACTTGTAGGAGGTTTTGGTGTACTACAAATGGTTGTGGATGTGTGAGGATTTTATAGGATTGTAGGGTCATATTATCTTCACAACGATATATGTGGAGCATCACGGGAGGTCTGGAAGGGGTCGAAAATGTCGTTACGCCTCAAGGTGTCTCCAGTGGCCTAGGCTGAATGTAGTTTTGGGATTTACAAGGTGGGAAGTAGGGGTGGTTGTTTTTAGGAGTTTAATATATAAGTTTTTGCCTCACATAAGTTAATATTAATATGGAGAAGGTTTGGATTGATTTGGTGGACATTTGGTCAACCAATCAACTAATTTGGCAAGGTGGGTTAGTAGATTTCATATTTGGAAAGGTGGAAGATTGAGTCAAAGATGCATGAATCTAATATATATGGGCTGCTATTAAATATCCAAAAATTAAATAAATATATCTCTAATTGATTTTGGCAATCCTAGATAGGCTCCACTAAGTTAGGTAGTCTAGGTTTTGGTCCAAACAATTATTGAATTGAATTGAAAACCAAAAATACTATAAATGGATCTCATGTGTCATTTGAAAATAAGTAGCACATGGGAACTCAATTGAGTGGGACACCATTAGCATGTGTGTAGTAGGCTCAAAATATATCAAAATTATATAATGGATCATTTAGGTTGGATCGATGTCGTGTTCCGAAATTAAGTTGGAAGTTGGGTCAAGCTTTACGGTAGATAGCAAATTAGTCTAAGTTGCCCCGAAAGTTGTGCGACAAAAATAGAATGCAAGGAACATGTTTGAGTGGAACATGATATATCAAAATGAAGATAAACTTGTCTAGATCAAAAAAACATGAAGGACGTTTCTAGAGATCGGCATATCATGTGCTCCAAAAGAAAAGCTACAAAAAGTATTTAATGATCAAAATATTAGCATAAAAAATCTCTATTAATAACTGTATTAGTTAAAATAGTAAAAATAAATTAAAAAAATAACTCTAAAAATCTAGGGGACTTACAGTACACCTCAACCCAATAGGACTGGCTATCCATAATAACACAATAGTACGACTCAATCATACGGATAACATATGATCGGCAATCACAATATCACAATATGGTGTCAATATATAAGTGTAACTCCCCAGTCCCAAAATACTTAGGACTAAGCACGTAGACATGCCAGCTGCATACATACGAAGTATACTCCAATATGTGAAATCCTCGTATGTATGCATAAGCTGTAAAAATGCAGTAAACTATGACAACTAATCTCATCCACAATAAGAAAATAAATGTATAAAAAATACTCTAAAATAAATGGAAAACAACGCATAGTGAGAACAGAACTGACGTACAAATGAGAAATGGCAAACTACACAAAGTGACAACTGCGTATAAATGAGAAATGGAAAACTACGCACAGTGAGAACTCATCGTCCCAAACATTAAGTTCAGCCATTGATTTTTCAAGAAACTAGGACACAAAATGACGAAACAAAAGCCAAAACTGTATGAAATCTAATTATCTACAACATGGAACAACTAGTTTTCAAAAGCATTAAGTTTTGATAGACCATATTCAAAAGAACCTATAAAATCCTATTTTTGTAAACTTAGATCTACTCTAAAATACTTATCAGACCCCATAATACCAAGTACTAAACGTATAGAGAATGCAAAGGTGCATAACATAAACAAAAAATATGTGAAAAAATCAAGAAAATAAAGTGAGCAATATAGTCTCTCCATTAGTGCAAGTTGTACTTACCTAGGATTGGTTGAGGGAAATAAAGAGGAATGAATCTGGAGAGAGAAAAAGGGAATATATATATATAGAGATGGGGGTGGGTGGCTCCACTAAATCCTAACCCTAATCCAATGTCTTACCCAAGTCAAGTCTAAATGTCAAGCCACATGATCATAAGCAATTAAAACAAAACAAATAATCATGTACCCGAATAATGTGGAAAAATATGTATACAGGGAATAGGGAGTGACAACTACTACTGTTTTATAGTCGTTAGTATATATTTGGAACTACGTTCAATGAATTACTCATTCCATTCTGACTGGGTAAAAATTTTAGGTGACTACGATGAGGACGGATACCCTACTCTTTTTGGTCCATATGAAGATCTTGTAGCTGCTTGACCTTGCACTTCAGGAAGATCAAGGGGAGTAGCAGCACATGACCCAGCTGCAACTTCTTAATTAGATTAGATTTAGTTTCGGGACCGAATTCATCTCCAGATGTAGTTGACATTTGACATTTGACTCTATATCCAGTTTCTGGAGTTTATTATTTTTATGGATTAGTGATATTCATTCTTTTTATTATATCCCATCATGCGGCTACCTTCTTAGAGTTGTGATTGAGTATTATTTGGTTATACATTATTCTTTCCCTAGTGGAGTTGAGTTTATTGTGTGTACTGTCCATCATATTAATATTATGCAGCAGTCTACCATCGATACTGCGATGTAGACTGGGCATGTGCATGACTCATGCCTAAATTTTGGGTATGGGTTATGACACTCCTTCAATCCTTTAAATCCTTTGGGTTAATTACATAAACATTTTGTGACACTAGTGCTGCTCCTGGCACTAAGTTAAAGTGAACTCAATCTCTCTATCTAGTAGCAATCTTTATAAATCATCCAAACATACATCCAATAACTCTGTAAATGGGTATTTCTTTTCTTATACCATGCTCCATAGTTCATTCCTCCATCCGATTCTGCAGCTCCTCTAGCAACACTAACTCTCGGTTCTCTTGGACGACTAAATAACAACCACTGCGACAGTCAATAACTGCATGGTGCTCACTCAACAAATATATTCCAGGGACTATGTTTAAACTCAAAAGTGGCATTACGAGTAGACTTGTCCGTAATTCTCTGCCTCATTCAGATATAGGACAATCATTGTTAACATCATTGATTAGAACTACTCTTCATTAGTCACGATCTTGCAACTCTTCTTAGTATGTTTTGAAGCTATGCTATGGTTTAGCATAAACTCTAATGATATGAAACTATGAGACGCTTTATAATCAAACAAAACTATGGCAAGAAGAAATATAGTAGGATAGAACCTATGATCATGTCCCTTGTTACCTTAGCTATAACCACCACAAACCCAAACTCGTCATTATTGATTAGTGTTTTTATTTTGCCTAATTATTTCAGTTGCTAATTAAATTATTAATTAACTATTTTAATTAGTTGGCATGTAGAAAATATCTAGTTTTGTTCTTTCCTAAAGAGAGCTTATATAAGTTTCTAGAACAATCCTTTCTTTAATAACCTTGATTCCATTTGTATCCACAGAGGAAGAGAGAGAGTGTGGCAGCCCAAAAACTCTGCACCCCTTTCTTCTCCACCAAAACCCTAATTTCTATGTTCCTTATTCAAATCCAACCATAGTTCCTCTATTTCCACCCACTCTTCTCCCTGTTCTAAACCTTACCATGGAGATGCACTAGGGGAGCTCACAAATCCGTGGAGAGAAGCATAGAAGTTCTTTTCTCAACAAATTTTGTGGGTTTGATCATCAATAGAGTCCATCTCTAGTAGGTAATGACCTAAACTCTTAATCTCTTAGTTGTATGGCATTAAGAACAAGCTCACCTTGTGTTGTGTGTTTTCTTGTGGAGGATTTAGAGTATAGATATGTATGAACTATTTAAAAATCTATAGAACCTAGGCCCAGTTTAGATAGAAATATATGTATATTTGAATAATACTTGAGGGGTGTTTTATTAATGTCTAGCTGCTGCCTATAGCAGTATGTACATACCATGGTTAGTATAGCTGAAAATATGTGTCCAATGACGAATATGGATCGGAATATATGGATTTAGAGATTTTTAATGTAAATTTGTGTAGGCATGTATCAGTGGACGGTAGTATTAAAACACCAGTAGATAGAGTGTAGTCCGGGAAGAATAGCAGTCATGTGTACGTGGGAGTACAAAGGGTGTCTAGTGTGCAGCAGTTGGTATATTGACATGGAAGTGTGAAACAATTGGGGTGTTTACTTGTGTAGGTGAGAACTGCAGTTGGTAAACTGCCACAGATTAAAGCAGCTTGTGCATAACTCTGAAGCAACTGCAGAACCTGTGTCACCTATGTATGTGTTAATCAGTGAGCATAGTGTGTAAAGTTAGTTGTGTTTCAGTATGAAATTGTAGTCTATGTAATTTAAGGTATCATGTAATGTATCTTGGTTAAGGACGTGTTTCGCATAGTATAGGAATCTCCAGTTGCATTCATTGCAGTGACATAGTTGTTGTCCAACCAATAGTGTTTGTGTGTGAGAGAGTAGTGGTGAGTAATCAGTGGCATAGAGTTAGATAGGTTGATGTGTCAGTAGGAAACCTTGTGTGAAGAAGCTTCCAAAGTCTGCGTACAGCATCTTAATGCAGTTGACTAGTGAAGTGGAAAAAGACTTGTTGTCTTGCAGGGTGCAGTACCTAGTGTGCAAACATGTCACAAAGTTAGTGTAAACTGCAACATCAAGAGAAGCATGTGTATCAAGCAATGCAGGACCTATCATCTGTGCACTAACTGCATAATTCAGATGTGTGTATCCACTAGTAGGAAAAATATGTGAGAATTGAGTGTGTTCACGTCAAGAGTGTATGTATGTCTGTCCCTATGCCTGCAGATTGTAGATTAGCAGTTAATAGTTAGTCGGTAGCAGTTAGCAGCTAGCTTATTATGCAGGAGCAAAACAGGCCAGGATAGTAGCATTAGGTAGCAGGGGGTGTATAGGAATCTAGTAGGTTGCAGCAGCAGTTTACCTACAGAAGGTTTTACAACTGCAGGGCTAAGGATAAGAGTGTGTAGTAGTAGGCTAGGTAACATAACTAATAGTCAGTTTAGTACTACAATCTAGTTGAGAGTGCAGCAAATTAAGAAGATGAGAAGATCTACAGGAAGTAATAAGGGTAGCAAAGCAACTGCAAGAAGGAGTTAGTAGCATATAGACAATAGTGAGGTGAGACTGCAATATATTAGAAAGGGGTTCCTGTGTATGTGCAGTAGCATAGCAGTTGCTGCAGGTAAGTAGGAAAACTTTGAGGGTACAAGTATCTGTAGGTAATTGCCAAGGATTTGGAACATGTGTGTATATATATGTATTAATATATAGAGATTAGATACATTCCTAGTCACTAATCCTTGAAGGATATATATATATATATATATATATATATATATATATATATATATATATATATATATATATATATATTAGAGTGTGGGTGTACCCTGGATGGATATTCTATATGAGGGTATCTTAATAACTAGAGGTAGGTTATATAAAATATAAATGTATGTATGTATATTAGATATCCTACCTCTAGTTATTAAGATACCCTCATATAGAATATCCTTCTTCGGTACACCCATACTCTATAATACTAACTCTCTATGATACACACGTGGGTAGTATCACATAATGCCTACCATTTTAGATTACCTACTTACCTCTATTTGCTGTCTAACCTGATACCCCTTGCCCAAATAATACACCTATATATAGGTATCCTAGGATATACATACCCATTACTTGATACTAAACCCTAACTATACGTGACACTTGGTATCTTGATACCAACTTACTTGGACACTAACTCAACACGTGACACTTGCACATACTCATGGTTACTTGATACTTACCTATACACTCTAGGATATACTAGATATCCCTTACTACAATCTAGACTCTGCATACTATAGAAGTTAGTGCACTATATTGCAATTGTACCAATGACTGTTGTAGATATTGCTTTGCACACAGATCTATGTGCTACAACCATACCTGCTGCACACTAGCAGTTACAAAACTGTTTATCAAGTAGCTGCTTCCTTTCTATAACACACACACACAGGCTGATACCTATACTGCATGTAGTTCGTTAATCTACACTGGCTTAGTGTTCTGATGGTTATTCACTTACACACACTCATACTTAACTGTGACTCATACATACATACTTGCGCAGTTTGCTACTGCCCTTGTATTTCTCTGCAGTTAGTGTAGTGTCATGCTCCTGGCAGTTCACTATGTAAGGCTTGTGGCTTGATTAACTCGTCAGAATCGAGTATTGGGAAAACTTACCATCGACATCGAATCGAATCGATCACGAACGAATATATAAGAACCTTTCCAATTAATGGATTGGTTTCTCTTGAAATTGGTCAAAGAGTTTTCTCTGGATGTTTTGCTGCATTTGATGTTGATTTTGATGGATGCTTTTCTGAATAGTTTTCGATGATTGATTCTTGCCCATTTTTATTGATTTTTATTGTATCATTCTTTAGAATTATGGGAGAAAGAAACATAAATGAGATGAAGTATTAACCAAACTTTTGGTGACATCGCAGGCGACGCATGAATGAAGGCTAATCGCACAAATGTTCCCCTTCCTCTCGATAATTCTCTAATTGGTGAGTGGTGGATTCTCTATGGTGGTATGACCATCTTCGCTACTCGTTCATGCAAATCAAATGAATTCTCTTGTTGCCTTGCTACCTCCGTTGATCGATAACACGATGCTTATAATGCTACAAGTCAATATCACTAAGATTAGACCTTTCAATGGATAGTTGAAAATTTGAATCCGATTCGATTATGTATCCAAAATTTTAGATATTTTTTCAAAATTTCGGATGTCGAATTCGATATCAAAATATTTTTGGATAATATCTTTTTTCGGATACGAATTCAAATATTAAGGTATTCGAATTCGTTAATATTCGATCCGACTTTAAATTGCAAAATTTCAGATGTCGAATTCGGATATCTAAAATTTTATATATATTATAGTATAATTTATATGTAATATGTATTAATTAATAGATAAAATTAAAGGATTTTATTCTCAACTGACTTTTACATAAATCACTTATAATATAATTTATATATAATATTATATATACTAATTACAATTTACAACAGGGGAGAAAGGACTAAAATACGTAGAGCAATTGACTTTGGTTTTCGGATATTCAGATATTAACTAAATTTTTAATATTTGGATTTTGGATATTCGAATAATAGCATTCGAACTTTTTTTGCTAATCGGATCAGATATTATCTGATATCCATTAAAATAGATGGATACGAATTCGAAGTGTCAAAAGAAATATCCGTTTGGATATCGGATCGGATTCAGATATTACAAAAAAAAATTGGATGCGGATATGGATATTGTCCTGTCCGTACCGATAAGCATCCGTTGATACCCCTAACTAAGATGCTAGTGTAATGAACATTGAAATGAATTGATTATGCTGTTAGCACCAATGAATAAATGAAATGCCACATGACCCTGTGATAACTGAAATGATATGTTGAAGGTTATATTGTAACGAATTGATGCAATATGAATTGATGAGAAAAATGCTAGGAATAGAATAATCATTATGATGCGAAGAATGAGAATGAATATGTTGCCTATTTACTTTCAAGTAAATTTTACCATGCACACTATTCTTATCGAGTCAGACCTACATTCGCATGGTCATGGACAACTCGTGCATAATGAATTATTTCCTCGAACGGTATCCTGGTCACTAGGACCGATTCAGCCTAGGAGGAAATACAGCATGCTTTGGTGGTACGAGGTATCAGGACATTCATTTATGCTTGCAACCTATTTTGAGTGGTGCATCGCATACCCTTCGAAGTCCTATATGGCAAGTCCTAAATGGTGAATTAACCCTAGTGATCGTGTTGTAAGGATGCATGCTAATCAATGTCTTATGCAGGGGTGGTAAGTATTTTTATTATTATCCTGTATCTTATACAGGAAGGCTGGAATCGGCCGATCGTAAAGTAAATGATTATTTTTATAAATTATCATGCTGTCTCATTATATATTACTGTGAATTGTGAGTCCCAAATAAATATGCTTTTAAAATACTTGCCATTAATATCAGAAATGCTGGTTTAGTTGAGTGGGTCAAAAGGGACTCACCAACGCATTTTTATAATGTGTTGACCCCCTCCTCCGCAGGTACTAGAGAAGGTACAAGCGAACATGAGAGATAAGGCTTTTGGTTATTGTTATTTTCAAGTTATTTTTAAATAAAAATGCATAAAGTATTATGGAGTTTTCAAGATTTGCTTCTTTGATTTTTAATGTAATAAAAGGACATAATGTATAGAACGGGATGTTATTTCATGACAGCATATCAATCATTTTCTTTTTATGAATCAATGTAAGCCGGAATAGCATTTCAAATACTGAGAAAAGTTGTACCTGCGGCTATTATCAATAAAATAATTTATTTTATCCTATAGTGTCTATTCAATATTTCTACAATGTGGCTGTGTTTTGAAAATTTCAAAATGACACAAATATACACATACTTGTCTTGTACAAGTGGAACACCAGACTTGTATGACATCACATCCAGCGAGGATGATTGATTCATTATAGTCAAAGTGAGGACGAATGATTTACGGAATGGGGCATGACAAATTGGTATCAGAGCACGATTTCAAATCCTCAGATTTTAAAAAGGTTTTCAAATGGAAGTTTTAATATAAATTTTCTCAAATGATGGTGTCGATAGTGCTGGCATAAAATAAAGTTCCATACAGTAAGCCAATAAATATTTTATGAGTACTAATAGAACTATTTTTGTTGTAGAATGATAAAGGTGATAGCTCAAGACGACCTCATCGTTTGACCCGATAAAAAAATTACTGAAACTATCGGAAGCTCAAAGAAAGCATAGCGTGGCTCAACATCGCCAACTTCAAGAGCAACTTTAATACCATTTACAGGAGCAACTGAATGCTCAGCAAAAGCAGGTAGACAATTTGACTCAGATTGTGACTATCTTGTCGGTCGATCAAAATATTTCTGCAGCAATCGCAACAACCGATATTGTAGCAATGACGATAGACAAATCTGAAACAATGCTACAAAAGAGGTCAAACTTCAAATTCTTTTAGTTTAAGAGTTGTAACCCACCTGAGTTCAACGAAAGGGCAGAACCGGATGAGGTGATGGGTTTCCTCAACACATTTGAGGGCTACTTCCAAATCCTTGATGTACAAGACAATAAGCGGTAGAAGATACCGCTGTACAGCTTCGCCTCAAGGACCAAGAATGGTGGAACTCTCTGAGCGAGCACTTTGTGGTAACAGTTCTGATATGAAAATACCATAGAAAACTTTTAAGCAGGCTTTTATTACACAGTTCATCCCTCCTGATGTCCGTCGAAGAAAAGAGAAGGAGTTCGTAGTGCTCCAACAAGGCAATATGTTAGTAGATGACTATGAGACTGAATTCCTGAAAAGAGTTGCATTTGCTGGGTTTATGGTGCCAAATGACAACGTCAGCGGCAAAGATTCGTACAAGGATTGAATGAGGGCCTATAACACAACGTTCTGAATCGAAATTGTACTTCTTGCAGAGAGGCGTACGAGATAGCTCTTGAGATGGAGAAGTTCCATCAGTCAGTGGGTCGCTGGACAACATAGAGCAATCAGGCCAACAATCATAAACGACCTTAGGTTGCTGGAAGGAATAATGCACCCAAGCGTCATACTATAGGTAACAATAAAGGGCCTCAGCAGTTGCCACGTTGTAATAAATGTCACCAATTTGTACACCGAGTAGAAGATTGCTGTGGTAGGTGTTTCAAATATAGGGGTATAGGTCGTAGGGCAGCTGAATGCAGAGTCAAGAGAGGGAATCAGTATCCTCCTCGTGGACAACATAACAATCAAAATCGTGGCCAAGCGCTACTAGCTTTAACAGCCCCAACTGGGAATGCACCGAATCAACAACAAGGTGTGCAAGGAAGGGTTTATGCTTTGACTTAGGCAAAGCTCTTGCCTTAGAGAATGTGATAACATGTATGCTACTGTACAAAGGTATACCTGCCCGGGTTTTATTTGATTCTAGTGCTACACATTATTTTATATCGTCTGAGTTTGCATCGAAAAATAAATTATGTATGACTCTATTAAAGATGGCTCTTTGTGTTAGCACTCCTTCGGGAGTAGATATGCTTGCAAGTTTGATTTATAGGGATGATTACATCCGTGTTGGAGGCAAGTCCCTATCTTTGGATGCTATAGTACTCGACATCAAAGAGTGCAACATTATCTTGTGGATGGATTAGGTCAGTGCTTTTTTATGCGACGATGGACTATACAGAGAAGAGAGTTGTATTTTGCCTACCCGGAGAAACAGAGTTATCTTACTCATGCAGCTTGACATCCAAGGATGCGATGGTGATATCGACAGTTATGACAAGGCACATGTTATATTCAGGGTGTGAAGGGTACCTCGCTTCTGTTTGGGACACTCGAATAAAGGGAGCAAACTCAGATCAAACAGAAGTCGTGGCAGAATTCCTCGATGTGTTTCCAGACGAGATACCTGTAATGCCTCCAGACAAAGAGATTGAGTTTACGATTGACACTTTTTTGGATACTCGCACGATATCGAAGGTGCCATATAAGATAGCTCCTATAGAATTGAAGGAATTAAAGAACAACTACAGGAGTTACTGGAACATGGATACATTCGCCCAAGTGTATCACCGTTAGAAGATCTAGTTGTCACGACCCGCACCCGATGTAAGGGCACGAGAACGTGGGTACGTCCAGCCTATGCCACATCATCGATGGTAGAAGCTGTCTAGGTCAACAATACTAAGTAATACATCTCACCCAATAGTATATGAAACCTGTCAATGATATCTCTACTCCATAAGGAGGACAAGATAACAATAATCATACTCAATCACAAATAACTATAAGGAAGATAAACAGTACGATAATGACATAAACGATATGATATGATAATCTAAGAGAAGCCTAGATGCAAACATAATCCAAATCATATCCAAGTGTCTAAGAGTCTAAGTATATAACATAGTCATAGTCTTAGAAATAATAACATCTCGAAGTCAGAAGCTGGAGACAAATTCAGTACTAATAGCTAATTTGAATGAGTTGCTACTAGTGTCTCGTCTACTGCTCTACCTCCTCGTGGGTCTCCTGCAGCTAGCTTTCATCTACACCTGGTCCACAATAGGTAGGACAGAAGTCCTCAAGATCCTTTGAAAAATATTATCCAGTCAGGATTGCAGTGATGTACATAACTCTAACAATAGTTCCAAATATATGATAAATGGTGTAAAATAGTAAAAGTGAGTGTAAAACATGATGAGAATATAGAACTGTATCATAATAATCTAACATATCATGCAATAAGAATAAAAAAAGTAGAGAAAATAAGGAGTATCGCTATGAATATAAAATATGCAGGAAAGAACTGAACTATCTATGTGTTTTACATCATCATTTCTAACAAGTGTTCAATCATTAACAATATCCACAATAGTATGGCTCAATCATATAGGTAACATATGATTGGCTATCCATAATATCATAATAGTGTGGCTCAATCCATGTTGGATTGGCTATCCAAATAGCACAATAGTACGACTCAACCATACGGGTAACGTATGGTCAGCTATCCACAATATCACAATAGTTGACTCAATCCAATAGGATTGAATATTCACAATAGCACAATAGTACGGCTCAACCATACGGGTAACGTATGATCGGCTATCCACAATAGCACAATAGTACAACTCAATCCAATAGGATTGGCTATCCATAATAGCATAATAGTATGGTTCAATCATATGGTTAATGTGTGATTGGCTATCCATAATAGTATATGTCATGCTCCAGTCCCAAAAGACGTTGGACTAGAAATGCAAGCATGCTAGCTAATACGATCTACAATAAGTTTCTAATTTAATAAACTTGCGCTAGATGTAATGCGTTGAAGAAGTGTACTAAACCTATGCTATCAAAACTATATCTCAATCCACATATAAGTAAATAATGTAAGAATGAACGATATATAATATAGTCGATCACCCTATAATACACATGTTCGAGCAAACTGGAGAACAAAGATAAGTTTGCAAAGCTAGGCTAGTAAGCAGAGTATATGATGATAAGAAATATATAAAACACCGAAGAATGATGAAATAATACTACAAGCAGTACCTGAAGTATGAAGACACAAACATACCATCCATCTATCTATCTATAAGTGCTCCGTAATAATCTGGAGAGATCACCAGGTCCTCCGAGGGACGTAACAAGATACGGAAGAAACATGCCATAATATGAACTGAATAAATATAAACATAAAATTAAAAGCTCGAATCACAACACGGTCCAGTATCCCGCCATCAAAGTAGTGAACCACCCCTACAATCAGACAAGGACAAGGGATGGCAAACTATTATGGGACAAGACACTATCCCATGCCATAATACGAATTGAATAAATAATCTGAACCACCACATGGTCTACTATTTTATCGTCGAAACAATGAACCACGCCCACAACCAAACAAGGACAAGGTATGGCCCACTATTTCGGTACAAGACATTGTCCCATGCTATGGTCAGGAATAAGTATAGCATCTTATCGTACTATGTTAATGCATGTTGAAAACGATGTTGGGTGTATGGATAGGTGATAAGTATATAGCACCGAATCACAGGCCAGTGTCTGATCACGAGCCGATGTTATGAACTATAAGCTATGAGCTAAATAGGCAAATATAAAACTATGCGGCTCATGAATCTGTAATCTCTTCCAAGATTAGATAGTCTAAAGGGGTTACCCTATACGCCTACTGGTAGTCTTCTCCGTCCATGAATGGTACAAGTCTTATTCATGACTCGAATAACCCACATCTCAATGCGAATCACTAAACTAGACATAATCTAAATTTTACATGCACCGAAATGCTAACCGCTTACAATGGTAGCTAGCCCAATGCTGAAGCTCGTGCCAACACAATGAACCCTCACTCATGATTTCGTGTAATGTTACGTTCCATGGCATGAAAGTTACTCAACTTTTGAGAAACGTCTTCTACACAACTCAACTAAGTCACACACACCTATCATACCGATGCCATCACCGATATCACCCAAGTCATACTCGGGCGTACACTACTATAACTACTAACAACAGAAAAGAATAACAAATATAAATATTTAAACATAATAATTGATGGCAAGTATCTTGCCTGAAATTTTGGACGAAAAGTAAATCCTTGTCCAGCTCCAACTGTAGTCGAATGATCACGAACTCCTAAAATATAAATGAACTAAAATAAATACTAATTCTAAGATAACATATCTATCATAAATATACATACTATATATAGATACTAGTATATATACTAGCTAACTAGTTTACAACTACATATATACATCCTCTACGTGAAGTATCATGCAACATAAAATAATACTTCATAATATAAAAATATTCATTTTAAATTCTAAAATTATAATATAAATATTTCTGTAAAATTATCTAAATTTAATACAACCATCATATATATACATATTTATGTAACAAGTAAATATATACATATTCTAGCTATTCTACATACACATGTGATGATGCTATTAGATAAAATAGTATTTGTATGGACTAAAAATTGTAATTATAAATTTTGGAATATTTCCTAAAGATATTTAATAATAATATTTAATCATAATATTTATAGAAAAATGCACTTTGACTAAATATATCAACTTGCTGGCTTGATAGGCCAACTTGTCAATTATAAAACTAATATATTTAAACTCTAAAATAAATCTAACTAGTTTGATAAATAATAGGAATTGATTTAAAAATTATATAATAAGGATCACATGTTATATATAGGTACAACTAGTCAACAACCGTAAATAACACTTAACCATATATACCATCAATGCTACTATATATGGTAACATGTTATTTTAAGAAAATAATGTTTAAATCCCCAAAATATATAATTTTATTTATGAAAAAATAAACATTAATTTCTGAATATATTTTATACATAAATATTTTAGGAAAAATAAGTCCAACACAAACTAGTTCAAAAATCACGCAACTATGCCATACGGGGTTCCAATTTGGAAAGCGAATCGACATAAATATAGAAAATATATATTAAGAAAATAATCAAAATAAATTATAGAAAATATAATTTTACATCTCAATTAATCAGATATAAATCATATTAAACTCTTATGAAGTTTAGAGATCAAGTAGTCGGGTTACGGTAGACTTTTCAGTATTTGAAAAACTAGTATCATGGAAACGATGCCATAAATGCATGAAATACTTACAAATATGAAGAAAAAAACATTACTAGATGATTAATTGTGATGTTAGAGACATTACCAATGACTTGTTCGAGATCAAACGAGTTTAAAATTTGCCGGAAAGATCCTCGCACCAAAATTGGTCAAACCTGAACCAACTTTAGTGCAACGGATGCCACGGCCGAACCATGTGAGTTAGCAATTGGACATAAAAGTAGACATATAGTGCTATCTATTAGTTTTGGTTTTAGGAGAAATAGATCAGAAAAGTAGATGAAACCTATCGGAGAAAATGACCAACCTGCTAGTTCGTACAAAATTATGCTGCTGGAAATGGCTAACTTGTAGGATTTTTTTGGTGTACTAGAAATGGTTGTGGATGTGTGAAGATTTGATAGGATAGTAGGGTCACATTAGCTTCACAACGAATATACGTGGAGCATCACGGGAGGTCGAAAAGGGGTCGAAAATTTCGTTACGCCTCAAGGTGTCTCCGGTGGCCTAGGCGGAATGTAGTTTCGGGATTTGCAAGGTGGAAAGTAGGGATGGCTGTTTTTAGTAGTTTAATATATAAGGTTTTTGCCTCACATAAGTTAGTATTAATATGGAGAAGGTTTGGATTGATTTGGTGGATATTTGGTCAACCAATCAACTAATATGACAAGGTGGGTTAGTAGATTTTCATATTTGGAAAGGTGAAATATTGAGTCAAGGATGCATGAATTTAATATATATGGGCTGCTATGACATATCCAAAAATTAAATAAATATATCTCTAATTGATTTTAGCAATCCTAGATAGGCTCCACTAAGTTAGGTAGTCTAGGTTTTGGTCCAAACAATTATTCGAATGGAATTAAAAACCAAAAATACTGTAAATGGGTCTCATGTGTCACTTGAAAATAAGTAGCACATGGGAACTCAATTGAGTGGGATACCATTAGCATGTGTGTACAAGGCTCAAAATAGGTCAAAATTATATATTGGATCGTTTAGGTTGGATCGATGTCGAGTTTCAAAATTAAGTTGGAAGTTGGGTCAAGCTTTACAGTAGATAGCAAATTAGTCTAAGTTGCCCTGAAAGTTGTGTGACAAAAATAGAATGCAAGGGAACATGTTTGAGTGGGACATGATATATCAAAATGAAGATAAACTTGTCTAGATCAAAACAATATGATGGGCGTTTTAGATCGACATATGTTGTGCTCCAAAAAGGAACGCTACGGAAAAGAGTATTTAATAATAAAAATATTAGCATAAAAAATATCTATAATAACTATATTAGTTAAATAGTAAAAATAAATATATAAAAATAACTCTAAAAATCTAGGGGACTTACAGTACACCACAACCCAATAGGACTGGCTATCCATAATAGCACAATAGTACGACTCAATCATACAGGTAACGTATGATCGGCTATCCACAATATCATAATATGCTGTCAATATATGAGTGTAACGCCCAAGTCCCAAAATACTTAGGACTAAGCACGTAGACATGGCAGCTGCATACATACAAAGTATATTCCAATATGTCAAATTCTCGTATGTATACATAAGATGTAAAATACAGTAAACCATAACAACTAATCTCATCTATAATAAGAAAATAAATATATAATAAAACCAACTCTGAATTTATCATTTGTACAAAAGTTGGGCGGAGACAGATCCACTACCAACCATTTAAATAAGAAAAACAATACAAGGAAAGGATAGATAAAAAATAGCAATGGACAATCTAAGAGCAAGTCTCCTCGATAAAAAGGGAAGACCAAGATCTTGGCTAGAGCACCTGCAAAAATACATGAAAGCACACACCTAGAAAGATCACCAGGTCCTCAGAGGGACGTAACAAGATACATAAAGAACATGCCAGATAATCTGTGATATAAAATAAATAAAAGGAAAGGTGCATGCAATAGGGTGCTTACCAGTTCTAAAGTGATAATGCAGTTAAGAACAAACCTTCAACGCAAGGGCACTATGGCTACAGGAAACTCGATATGGACCCACCAGGATACCAGGGACCTCAAAGCATAACATTCCTCGAATGTCAAAGGCCAGCAGGTTCATGAATAGAAACTGTTCTCCCCACACAATGTCTAGTAGGGTCACATCCATGACTCATAGGAACCTCTAGCAACTGCCAAGTCCACTAGCATACAATTCTATTGGCAGTTACTCCTAACCGTCGCATGCCTCATATATATCGATGGCCGGCCGTCTATACGAGTACGTGTCCTACATATGACTCACAACACGTTATAAATCATGTGTCAAGGCCATATGAGATATACCAATACCTTATCACCAATGGGTAGTCACTAGTCTAAGTCAATGCAAGAAAATAGAACAAAACAAGTAGAACGACTGATACAATCGCTTGCACCCAAGTGTGACTTGGATGCCCAATGATATAATACTATCAACAGGTAAAATTCTGAAAATAAATAACTGAAAATAAGATAAATTAAATCACAGAGTAAGGTGGCAAGGTATCTTACCCGTAGTGCAAAAATGGCAAGTCCAACAGTCATAAACGTCAGCAAAAGAAAGTCACAATCCAAGAACGGCTCCGGATGCTGGAACAAACATCAAGAAAGTTCTTGCTATAAAAGATATGTCATGAATCGCCTGTCCAAATGTCCAATTTTGGAACAGGGGCAAAACTGAAATTTTGGATCAAAACGATGTCCGGCGTTGGACCTCTTTTGTACCAAAATGCGTGCCAGTATCTATGGTCTCTAAAGTTGTTAAACTACTTGTCTACGAGTCCGTTTTGAGGATACGATCAACCGTATGTCGAAAGTTGGATTTCGGCTGGCCGTGCACAATTTTACCCGTTGGATCGGGTCGTAGGCCCGACAAATAGGCATTTCGGTCGACCTTCTCAGAATCGGAGCAAACTTGGCATAAAGAACTAGTAAATCAATTCAGTCATGCTGACACAAGTTTCGTCTCGAACCGACGACTGTACACGAAGTTATGGCCTAGTTTCCAAAGAGTCAATACGGGGGTACCTTGATGGATACGCACTGATTGCGTCACGCACAGGCAACAAAATCGAGTTCCGTCAGTTCCCACACGTTGACAACATCCATATGCGTCTTTTGATGCTTATGGGTTGCATCCATGCCACCTGGTTTGTCGGGGCGCACGCGTATCAAAAAGTTTTTATTAAATTATATA
Organism: Iris pallida; assembly: GCA_029216955.1. Lineage (NCBI taxonomy): Eukaryota > Viridiplantae > Streptophyta > Magnoliopsida > Asparagales > Iridaceae > Iris > Iris pallida. The sequence goes on along the minus strand of JANAVB010005798.1, from coordinate 419,995 downwards.
TCTTTGGATAACCAGTTTTTCTTGCATCTTTACGATAAAATAACTTTGTGTATACATAATTAAATCACAATCTATAAATTAGCTTTTACTCACGTATAGATTGTCTACATATTTGTTCACATAGTTTTTTAAAGTTGTCACAAAATTTGTCTTCCAAGTTGGGGTTTGGATAATCCCATTGCTCTATTTTTCGAGCAATTTTTGGCCAACTTCGCCTCGAGTTCTTGGTCGAGTAAAGGGGTTACGGCTCAATCCCTTTGAAGGGTTTCAAAGAGGGTCATCTGGGCTCTCGGCAGGAGTTTATAAATCAAATATCCATTGAGTAGATACGTAGAAAATCATAAAAGAAATAGGGTTCCTGGCTGTGTTCGTCAGCCTACAGGGACTTCTCTATTTGGCGGCTGGCAGCGATGATCACCGCAGGCAGGACATCCACGGTGACTTACAGGCTGTCGGGAATCTCTTCTAACATCGAGGAAGCTCTGGGCGATTGCAAGATGGATGGGTTCAGTTTGAAAGAGGAAAAAGCTTTGAGGGGTTGTGTATATGCGAAGATATAATTTCTTTTCTTAATCCGATTTCCAACCGGACCCCCCTTGATTTCAATTCGATTTTTTCTTCGTTACATAGGGGTTGTTATATGTGCGGGTGAAATTTGATTTTTGGACTCACGAGATATTGAATATCTCGTGAGCATTTATTTGCCCCTTTTTTTTAACAGTACATATATAAGTGGATGTATATAATCACTTATATAGCTATGAATATATGCAACAGTATTACAAGCCATGTTTACACATCTATACTATTCTATATATAACTCATATACACTCTTGGGTATATATACATATATAGTATAAAATACCAAAATTTATGGTACACTTATATATATATATATTTTTTTTTTTTGGTACACTTATATATATATATATATATATATATATATATATATATATATATATATATATATATATATATATTCAAGCATAATGTATGGTTCATGCTCGGGTATATCTACAGAAAAGAAAATGCTAGCATAGTATCCTGTCATGTATAGCAAAAATATTTTGTATTTATACCACTCCTTTAATCGTATAATATAATAAAACAAATACAAAAAATCATTTTCTATTTTATAATTCAAAATATACTAAAAATCTAAAATAATTTAATTAAATTCATAAAAAAAAATTAGGGGGATTATATCCTACCCAACTTAAAAAATTTCGTCCTCAAAATTAAACTAACGATTTTGGGGGGGGGTATGCAATGCAATATTAAATTAAAGGAATTTTTGAACAAATGGGGTATTTATACAATGAATCCCCATTGGCTCCATTTCCTACAAGATAAGATATTCTTGGTTCAAGGCCTACCCAACATGTAGAAGTTGGCTAACCGTAAAAATTGTTGTTACAAGACTTCTGAGAAAGATAATTTCTAAATAGTGCCACCAGGATATTGGGCCTTTCTAACTGTAGTCACGGATCCTAAAGGAATCCTAGATATTGCCATGTCGTTCCTGGTCACTAACTTCTATAGGAAATTACTACCATTTAACATCGTTCCTATTGAGTCATATTTTTATAAGATAGAAGGCATCTCTTGTTCGACTAGAACGTATTGGGTCAAAGGATTTCACTCTTCGCCTAACACAGGTAACTAAGAGATGAGACTGAAGGGTTCAGTAGGGAAGGAAAAATTATTGGGCCAAAGGATGAGGGCCTACATTAAGTGTATAAACCTTGTTATAGAACATGATTAGGTAAGGGTCGGGAGTCTTTAAGTCGTAATGACTAGTGGTGCGGGATCGATATTTGGTGTTGTGTAGGAGGCATGTGCTTGCTCGGGTGGAAGGCATACGTCATAGATGTGAGGCATTTTGCATGGATCTTGGGTACTCAGTTTTAGTAAGAAAATTGGGTGATATTGCATGGTTAGGATCAAATGGAACAAAAATGGGCTTCTTATGGTTTATTCTAAGGGATAATGGGTCATACATGTAGTGTCTTCAAAATAGAGCATAGGGAGATATATTTGCGTGGAACATGGATGTCATGTGTATATCTTGACTGGTCTAGTTCATGAGTATGAAATTTGTTCGAAGGGAACGGCTCGTGTCTGCTCAAAATATCAAAGTCACGGTAGAGGGTATCAATTGATACAGATAAAAGTAGTCATTTATGAACCACCGAATTATTTGTCTAATTGGAACCAATCATCTCCAATCATTTGCTAATTCTTAGAGAGGCTGGCCTTTATATTTTAGAAATTTCTTCCTTGACTAAAACTAAGATACGATGCTGTAATGGAACAAAATGTTGAAGGGTCAAGGTTGCTATCTTTTGTCGTCGTTATCTAACGTATGAGCAAAGGGATATAAAATATGATACAAAGATCGTGTCACAACCCCCAAGCAGATGTAGGAACGGTTACGAATAGCATTCATTATAAGAGATAGAGTACACTAAGTTCGTGGTTCTTTCCAACTTATAGAAATTGGTGAATCGTAGAAAGAACAACAATAGGGCTTCCAAGAGGATCATATTTCAAGGAGATGTATGACGGTACGAGGTATTCTAATCATTGTCATGAGCTTAAAAGGGAGCCTAGGTATTACTTATTTAGTGTTGTTCATGTATTGGCCACGTTTTATCAAGGTGGTAGGAGTGGTCTTGGTCAAGCCTAACCAAAAAAAAGTTGGTACAATGGAACTCCATTCATTGCATAACATGATTACGACAGAATACAATTAAGGAAATTATGGACGGGGCATAAGTGGACCATGAGATGGAGCATACATAATAAGTGTCGAGACCTATTTCAAAAGTTTGGTTTTATAGTCCACATATGGTGATATGCATGGATGGGCTTAACTGGAGTTTAATGGATTCCCTGATAGGACATCAATCTTTTATTGAATAAGTCTTTGGTTTTAATCTATATTTGTTGGTCAAGATCCACAAGATCAATTGAGACCATGCCTATCAGATTAGGGTAACCTATAATAGTTTCTAACTTAATTGGTTGGCCAAATTGCATGTCGGATTGGTTAACTAGGTTCCTAAAGCCCAAAAATGCACCTTTTGTGACTTTTTGAGTTTAAGTAGCACATGGGGCCTCAATTGAGTGTCACACTAGCGGCATGTGTGTAGAAGGATTCGAGTAGATCACAAACATGTACTACGGAAAAAGATTTGAGTCATGGTTGGATCTCTAATTGCAGTCGAAAAGTACATCGGTGTTATGGTAAGGGTTATCGCTAGTCCTTTTTAACTTGAAAGTCGTATCATAAAAATAGAGTATAAGGAGTCATGTTTGAGTGGGACATGATATGTCCACTTGAAGGTGGACTCGTCTAGGTCTTGCATATGAAATTTGTTGGAAGGTAACATCTAGTATTATGCTCCGAATATCAAAATCACGGTAAGGGACACGAAAAGATCTAAATAGAAAGTGGGAGTTCATGAGTCCCTAATTTATCATCCTAGTGAGAACCAATTTACTTTATTCAATCGTAAGCTTAGTGAATCCCAGATTATAGAAGGCTTACAATTTATTCACTATATAACTAGGACATGGTTTTATGAAAAATGAGGTTAGGACTATTTATGTCGCGACATCGTACCTTGATCTTTGATAATAATAAGGCACGATGTGATCGATAATATGATATGGTAGATATGAATCAAATTCGAGGACCGTACCCCGATTTCTAATAAATGGATATGATTACGTACAATAATATATGAGTCGATAAAATATGAAGACCCACTCCTCCATAGTATACAAGAGTCTATTGATGGGATAACAAAATCTAAAGCACGTCATATGAAGGATCTCTAACGACTAAGTCATGAATTTCTATTTGTGTCAAGCCTGACAGACTACTGTCATAAGGGTTCTAATGGTATCGAATGTAGTGCTCATGCATTGTTGTTCATACTAGTATGACATAATATGACGGAGTATTATGTTATGGATACTGGCTAAGCTAGTGAATGCGTTGTTCTAATGTTAAGTCATTTCTTAATAATAAAATTGTATACCTAGAATAACACATATTGGATTCCTAATCTCGGGATGGGTGTCTATCATAGTCATGGTAAATGCTTGTCTTTGTTTTTATCTATTACTCTCATGTCTAAACTGTGGGGCTTGGTCGAGTAAGTGTTAGGTTAAGGTATGAGGGTTGCTAGTTAAGGCAAGAATCAAGAAAAATAATTAGAGACTCACTATAATTGATTCGTTGAGAATAGATAGTCTCCTAGGTTGGTGTTTTGACCCATGATAGAATCCTAATCATTCTCAAATTCAAATGACTAAAAGGTCATGATAGTAGTTTTAGGGCCGAGGAGAGGACGAGTAACTCAAGGCAAGGTTGTAGTTACATAGCTTGGCCGATGGTAGCTCTACATGTGTATATAATAGCTATCATGGCCATAGGGAATACTCCAGGTCTACTGGCATTTATTTTTCTGAGATAAGTGACAGAAACAATAGAGAGTTCGAGGGAGATGTCATCAAATACAATTGCGGTGTTCAAGGCGATGCAATAATTCAAAGGAAGTTGTCAAGACAGTTGTGGATGAGATCCTAGAGACATCTATATCTCAATCCATGTGGGATCACTATATAAAAAGCGAACCAAGTGCACCAAGGTTGATCAGACCATAATACACTGATTCTTATTAGACAATATATTAGTGGGCGTCCCAAGTATACATATGCCCTGGACAAGCTCGATAAAGAATAAGCTTGTGAAACTAGGCTATAAATAGTGACATCATTCATGGTAGTGCAAAGTATAATTATTGGAGATAATGAATAAAGCAGTTATAAATAGTTCAAGTTTCATAAGGACCTAAGTCTTGTCCGGTGTTCCTGCTTATACAGTTGTCCTACTACCTCTTATATCAGGCCGTGTTTGACCAATAGGGTATCGGCTACTAAAACTCTATAATCTAGGTAAACATATTCTTCCTACACTAGCATACATTTAGTACCACCCGATTATACTTAAATAATGGATTATAAGAACACGGGGTGATAGGCCGTGAGGCATACTACCCAACTTATAAAAGTCATCTAATAGAGTAACTGAGAAATATGACACATATATCTAGTATGAGTCATCTTTCTAACCTCTACATCAAGCACGAAGGGGAAAAGATATTATTTACAGTAGAAAGGAATCAACGTGAAGGAATTAAGGTAGTCAGACGAGAGTTCTAAATTCGAATCAAAGGAGGAGATCAAGCATGTGGATGAGATACCTAGATTCTAATCCTATATCTAGCCTCATATCGGTGCAGTAACATAATCGAAGTGATAAACTTGACCTGCATGGTCCACCACAAAATTATGTAACGCTCCAGTCCCAAAATACTTAGGACTAAGCACGTAGACATGACAGCTGCATACATACGAAGTATACTCCAATATGTAAAATCCTCGTATGAATACATAAGCTGTAAAATGTAGTAAACTATGACAACTAATATCATCCACAATAAGAAAATAAGGTATAATAAAACCAACTCTAAATTTATCATTTGTACAAAAGTTGGGCGGAGACAGATCCACTACCAACTATTTAAAAGAGAAGAACAACACAAGGAAAGGATAGATAAAAAATAACAATGGACGATCCAAGTGCAAGCCTCCTCGATAAAAAGGAAGACCACGATCTTGGCTAGAGCACCTGCAAAAAGACATAAAAGCACACACCTGGAGAGATCATGTCACGCCCCAGAACGAGAATACTGGAGAGCGGGGGCAGACATAGCCAGCTACATATATTGAAGTGCAACCCACCTCGCTATACGGTCATGGATGTTTAGATACATGAGGGTTTAACTACAAGCCAACAGTCTCTTAAGGTCATGAACAAGCCTATTGTCTCAATCACAAGCAAGTAAGTAAGAGTTACAAGATGTATGATCATTAAATATACAATAGTAAGGCGTCCCAAACATTACATATTCAGCTGATCATGAAGCTAGTCATTACAAAATGTCAGGACTAGCAAGAGTTTAGTCATATATGATCAACCCTAGGATCCGTCAATCATGTTACAGCCCGTAGGCAGACAGTAAATAAGTTCAATCGAGCTAAACAGGTGCTCATCGGCTAAATGCCTTAAAAGAATATGTTGACAATAAAGTGGGAGATCAAAAATAAACCCACTTGTTGCCAGGGTTCCATTAGTGGCCACCATCTGGCTGGAAGGTCGGTAGATCCTCTAGAGTTGCTCCGGAATCTGGCCATACAAAACCAGCTGGGTCAGACCCCAGAAAGAGCAAGTGCCACAAAGGAGGCTTCACTTAGGAACTAAAACCAGCAATTAACACAATAGAAAGTAATAAATAGTAAAACTGGAGAAAATATAACATCACGAGGATATACGGTAAGATAACCATGGGACCATTCAGATAACCAGGTTACAATCCTTAAACTAAACAAGGATCGGAATTGTAACCCTTCATCTGAACCGAGCTTGGTTTCTTCCATTTATCAGCAGGGTAATGTAAGAAAATCAGGACATGTAACAATTTATACAGGATCAAGACTAGACAGATTATTCCCATTCAATCAATCACGGCCAAGCAATAGGAGAGCCATGCGGCTATAGGAGAGCCATGCGGCTAAGGCATATGCGGCAAAGAATGATCTCATGCGGCTGGAAGAGAACAGCACATGCGGCTGAATAGGGTCAGGCGCATGCGGCTAAAAGGGAAAGGCTTATGCGGTCAAAAGGGTATCAGTCATATGCGGCTCGGAGATCCAGTCAGTCATGCGGCTGAGAAAGGCAAGACATATGCGGTCAGGAGGATAGAAAACTCATGCGACTGGCGGGGGATGGGTCCATACGGCTGGCTGACCAATCAGGTACATGCGGCCGGGGAGGAGCAACTCATGCGGCTACGAGAAGCAATGATTATGCGGTCAAGGGAAGCAAACCCATACAGCTGGGAGACTGCGGTCTATACGGCTCGCGAGTGTTGAGTTCATGCGGCTCAGGGTTGCTGGAAATCCATGCGGCCAGGAAGGACTGGGCCTCAGTCATACGGTTAAGTAAGAAGGACTTCATGCGGCTAGAAGGAATACTTGCCGCATGAACTCGTCATGCGGTCAAGTCAAGACAATAGTGCATACGGTTGGAACTGACTTGCCGCATGAATGTTCATGCGGTCAAGTGCTACTATACGGCTCGGGACTGTGCTTCTTCTCCAAATTTCCGAGAAGAAGTACACCATAAGCCAAGGCTTCCAAGTTGCATAACTCTATCATCCGGAGCCCAAATTTGAACTTCCATAGGTCAAAATGGTGTAGAACGAAATTCTCTACAATATGGAACCATCAAAACTTGGAAATAACAAGATTAAGTAGATCAAAACCCAAGAAATCCAAAAATAATGCAATTATAGATCTACAAGAATCTAGCCATGGAAAGTAAAAATGCCAAGTTCTAAAGTAAGTTAAAATGCTGTAAAGAAGAGAATGGAGCAATAAAATTGGAGTTCCTCCATGAAGCAAGTTGCACTTGCCTAGACCTCTCTCTTCCTCTCTCTGGTAGGTAAAGATTTAATGGTGGGGAAGAAGAAGATATTAATGAAGAGAGAGAAGGAGAAAGGGTTAATAAATACTAAAGGTGGTAGGTAGGGGGTTCACCCTTGGTTCATAATGAACCAAGGCAACCGAGCCAAGCCGAACCAACCCAAGAAATAAACCAAGCCATGAAGAAAAGCCAAGCAAGAAATCATGCAATGCAAGATAAAATACGTACACGTATTCCAAATACGTAATACGAACCACAGGTATTACAACTCTATCCACCTTAAAAGAATTCCGTCCTCGAAATTTAATCAAGAGGCTAGAGGGGCAATGACAAGCTATACTTAATAACAAGCGAGCTATACTAGGCAATCAATCAATCACGTAAGCAAGGAATCGAAGGTATGAGGCATAAGAAAGATATTATACCTCACGAGTCAAACAGGTCGGGATATCGCGATCGGATATCATCCTCACGCTCCCACGTTGACTCCCCCAAAGAGTGATGACCGCAAGCAACTCAGACTAATTTAATAGTCTTATTCTTGAGCATCTTCTCCCTTCGGTCCAATATAGACACGGGCCTCTCTTCATACGAAAGGTTGTTACCAACAACCAATTCCGAATGATCCAGGACGTGGCTCGGGTCTGGGATATACCATCGTAATTGGGATACATGGAACACGTCATGTACCTCACTTAGCGATGGTGGAAGAGCGAGACGATAGGACACATCTCCTACTCGCTCTAAAATGTCAAACGGCCCTATATACCTAGGACTAAGCTTTCCCCGTACGCCGAAGCGAATGACGCCACGGTTAGACGAAATCCTCAGGAATACATGATCGCCGACCGAAAACTCGAGAGGACGCCGATGAGAATCGGCCTAATGACGTTGGCGATCTTGGGCAACTCGAAGATGATCCCTGACTCTTCTGACCACTTCAACTGTCTGAGCGATCATTTCTGGACCGAGTATCTGCCTCTCTCCAACATCATCCTATGCTAGCGGGGATCTGCACTTCCTACCATACAGTACCTTGAACGGTGCCATCTGGATACTGGCTTGGAAGCTGTTGTTGTATAAGAACTCCACCAGGTGCAAGTGATCTTCCCATGAGCCACCGAAGTCAAGTGTACAGGACCGTAACATGTCTTCAAGAGTCTGGATCGTGCGCTCCGACTGGCCATCTGTCTACGGGTGATAGGCTGAACTGAACTGGAGATGAGTCCCCAAACTCTCTTGTAGGCTACGCCAAAAGTGTGACATAAATCTGGAATCTCGGTTCGAGGTGATACTGACTGGAACACCATACAATCTGGCGATCTACCTGAGGTACATCTCCGCTAGCTGAGCTGTCGACTGGCCAACTCTAAATGGAAGAAAGTGAGCCACCTTCGTGAGCCGGTCAACTATAACCCAGATAGCATCTCTACCAGCTGGGGATCTAGGTAATCCAGTCACAAAATCCATGGTCACATGCTCCCACTTCCATTCCGGAATCGGCAAGGGCTGAAGAAGTCCAGCCGGTCTCTGATATTCAGCTTTAACTTGTTGGCAAACCAAACATCGAGAGACAAACCGATCTATCTTCCGCTTCATGCCATTCCACCAGAAGTGCTGACGGATATCACGGTACATCTTCGTACCACCAGGATGAATGGAATACTGAGAACTGTACGCTTCTGACATGATCTCCTGTCTGATATCTCCACTGGGTACACAAAGACGCTTACCATGTCGAAGTATACCATCCTCATGAATGTATAACTCTGGTCTGTCCTGCCTCACACTCTATTCTGAGCCGCTGAAGCTTGGAATCTGTTGACTGCGCCATCTGGATCCTCTCGACTATAGTGGACTGGACTTGCATACTGGCCATCAATGCCACACTGGAAGGGAGAACAACTTCTATACCCATCTTCTGAAGATCTGCTAACAGTTCTGGTTGTGCTGTTAGGAAATAAACTCCAGCTCTCCTGCTCAATGCATCTGCAACAACGTTGGCCTTCCCAGGATGATACTGCAGGCTGACATCATAATCCACAAGAAGCTCCAGCCACCTTCTCTGACGCATGTTAAGATCCTTCTGAGTGAAAATATACTTCAGGCTCTTGTGGTCGGTGAAAATCTCCACCCTATCTCCATACAAGTAGTGCCTCCATAACTTAAGTGCAAATACTACAGCTGCCAGCTCTAAGTCATGCATTGGGTAATTCTTCTTATGATCACGAAGTTGCCATGACGCATAAGCTATTACCTTCCCATGCCGTATCAGAACATATCCTAGACCTCTGCCCGAAGCATCATAATATACTGAGAATCCTCCGGTTCCATCTGGAAGCGTGAGAATGGGTGCCGTTATCAGGCCTCGCTTCAATTGCTTAAAAGAACTCTGACACTCTGCTGTCCAAGCAAACTGTGCATCCTTGCGGGTCAATTGGGTCAATGGCGCTGAGATCCCAGCAAAATCCGAAACAAATCGCCGGTAATAGCCGACCAATCCAAGAAAACTGTGAACTTCTGCAACTGTGCTGGGCACCGGCCACGACTCAATAGCCACAATCTTCTGGGGATCCACTTCTACTCCTCATCTGGTGATGATATGATCCAAGTACGAAATACGATCGAGCCAGAACTCGCATTTACTGAACTTGGCATATAACTGGTGCTCCCTGAAAATCTGAAGAACCACACGGAGATGTTGCTCATGCTCCGCCTCACTCTTGCTGTAGACCAGGATGTCATCCAAGAACACAATCACAAACTGATCCAAGTAAGGCATGAAAACACGATTCATGAGATCCATGAATACCGCCGGCGCATTGGTTGCTCCAAAGGGCATAACAAGGAACTCTCAATGCCCATATCTCGATCTAAAAGTTGTCTTCGAGATGTCCTGCTCTCTGACCCTGATCTGGTGGTATCCTGAGCGCAAGTCGATCTTCGAGAATACTGATGCCCCCTTGAGTTGATCAAACAAGTCATCTATCCTCGGGAGAGGGTATCTGTTCTTGATTGTCACTGAGTTCAAGGTACGATAATCAACACATAACCTGGACGTACCATCCTTCTTTTTCATAAGAAGCATCGGGGCTCCCCAAGGCGATCCACTAGCATGAATGAATCCCTTGGTCCTGGGTTCCTCAATCATCTTGTACAAGATCTCCAATTCTGACGGCGCCATCCTGTAGACTCTCTTTGATACTGGGGCCGTCCCAGGAATCAAGTCTATGGTGAACTCGATCTCCCACTCTGGCTGCATACCTGGAAGCTCTTCTGGGAAAACATCTGGGAACTCATCCACTATCCTGGGCAACTGAACTGCTGCTACTGCCATTCGCAATATCGGAGGAGAAGACTCAACTTTGCCTCGGGAGAAGAAAAACTTCGGCTCGCCTAGAATGCTAAAAATAACCCTGCCAATGTGGCAGTCCATCCTAGCATACTGGTTCCTCAACCAATCTATCCCTAAGACCACGTCATAATCGACCATCGGGAACTCTATCAATCTAGCGGGGAATTCTCTACCGCTAACTATGATCCGACACGAGGAAAACACTCTATCTGCTCCCATAAGTCCGTTACCAGTAAGTATATTGAGCCTTACTGATAATGACTCGGGCTCCAATCCTACCCGTGTCATGAATCGTACAGACATAAAAGAATGCGATACACCAGAATCAAATAAAGCTGAAGATGGAAAGGAGTTAACGAGAATAGTACCTGCCACTACCTCTTCGGGTGCTAATCCTTCTTCTGCGGTCATCACCATAGCCTGACCGTGCCCTCGGGGTGCTGGTCCCCTCTGCTAAAATCCTCGCTGCCTATTCTGACTTTGGGCTTGGGCTTGTGCATACTGCTGGGTGTTCTGCTGCTGGAATACTTGGGTCTGAGGCGGCAAGGGCCTCGGCAATGGGTACTGCTGCTGCTGGACCGGAGCTGGTCCTCTCACCGAAGAGCTAGAAAGGTTGGACGATGATGAACCACCCCTATTCGGGCAGGATCCAACCCTATGGTCTGGTGCTCCACAAGCCAGGCATAATCTCTGTACCCTACGACATTCTGCCACCACATGGCCTGGCTTTCCACAATGAGAATATCCCACAGCGGAAGACTGTTTCTACTTCTGCTGCTGCTGCTGCTGCTGAGGGTACGTCGGGGTTGAATGCTGAACCGATGTTACTGAGGCCGCTTGCCTCGGAGCTCCAATAGTCAAAGCCCTGGCTGCCGGGGCTGGGGCTGAAGACTGATTCATCTGGCCGTGGGATCTCTTCCGACCTCCGGCCCTATCCACAATCCTCTGGGAGGTATATTCATGCCTCCGGGCTGCTCTCAAGACTGCATCAAAAGTCTGATGCTCAAACTGCTTGACTGCCAACAAAATCTCCAGGTGAAGCCCCTGCTGGAATCGCTGGGCTCGATCATATTTGGTTGCCACCAAGGTGGGAGCAAACCGACTAAGTCTGGAAAACTCGACCGCATATCCGTCGACCGTCCTGCCTTCTTGCTTCAGATTAGTTAACCGGGTTTGTAGATCATATCGAGCTACAGCATCGAAATACTTGGTCTGGAATCTCTCTCTGAATACTGCCCAAGCAATGGGTGCCACTAATCCAACGGCCTGTGCCGCCTACCAACTGCGGGCAAGATCCAATAACTGCAGGCGTACCATGGCCACCTTCTCATTCTCTGGAGTCCTGGCTGCTTCGAGAATCACCTCAGTGTCCTGAAGCCAAGCATCTGCTGCGATAGCATCTTCACTACCGTCAAAGAATGGAGGGTTCAAGCGCTTGAAGCTATTGGCCGCGCTGTTATCCTGATGACCTCCTCTGGTTAGAGCATCCGTCACTGCCTGGTGCAAGGCATCTCCTCGACGATCTTGAGAAGCTATCAAGGTCCTGACGAGTCCTACCAAAGTGCCATCATCAGGCTCTACAGGTTGAACTGGCTGAACTGGGGGCTCTTCTACAATAGGCTCGACTCTGGAGGCTACTTCGGAGTGCTGGACTTGATCTCCGGGTTGCTGCTGGTCCGTGGGAGGTGCTCCGCCATGCTGATCGGTAGGACCACGAACAATACCGCTGAAGAAGACGACATAGGGAACAATAAGGAAGGACCAGGACAGATCAATGAGACAAGCATGTGATCAGGACAAGAATCCAGGGATTCAGAGAATATGAGCAGAGTTCAAGGGCGAATATTGATTGAGACATCTATTCGGTAAACCCTCATATATCTTGATTTAGAAGACCTGCATGGGCCACCACATAAACCATGTCACGCCCCAGAACCAGAATACTGGAGAGCGGGGGCAGACATAGCCAGCTACGTATATTGAAGTGCAATCCACCTTGCTATACGGTCACGGCTGTCTAGATACATGAGGGTTTAACTACAAGCCAGCAGTCTCTTAAGGTCATGAACAAGCCTATTGTCTCAATCACAAGCAAGTAAGTAAGAGTTACAAGATGTATGATCATTAAATATACAATAGTAAGGCGTCCCAAATATTATATATTCAGCTGATCATGAAGCTAGTCATTACAAAATGTCAGGACTAGCAAGAGTTTAGTCATACATGATCAACCCTAGGATCCGTCAATCATGTTACAGCCCGTAGGCAGACAGTAAATAAGTAGAATCGAGCTAAACAGGTGCTCGTCGGCTAAACGCCTCAAAAGAATATGTTTACAATAAAGTGAGAGATCAAAAATAAACCTACTCGTTGCCAGGGTTCCGTCTAGTGGCCACCATCTGGCTGGAAAGTCGGTAGATCCTCTGGAGTTGCTCCGAAATCTGGCCATACAAAACCAGCTGGGTCAGACCCCAGAAAGAGCAAGTGCCACAAAGAAGGCTTCACTTAGGAACTAAAACCAGCAATTAACACAATAGAAAGTAATAAATAGTAAAACTAAAGAAAATATAACATCACGAGGATATACGGTAAGATAACCATGGGACCATTCAGATAACCAGGTTACAATCCTTAAACCAAACAAGGACCGGGATTGTAACCCTTCATCTGAACCGAGCTTGGTTTCTCCCATTTATCAGCAGGATAATGTAAGAAAATCAGGACATGTAACAATTTATACAGGATCAAGACTAGACAGATTATTCCCATTCAATCAATCACGGCTACGCAATGAGTACGGCTTGATACTTTAACTAACTAGGGTTATCACAGGCCTAGTTACTAGCAAGATGCAATAAGATTATTCCACAGCCACAAGCCCTGCAGACCATCCAGGTTACCCAGGTTGAAAGATTAAGGTTGAATTCAGGTGGGTACATCATCCAGGAAATGCATGTACCTTTAGGTAGCTTGAAGGGTGCAACACATGACAGTGTACTGGAAATGTGCCCTACTCGACGGCAGGCTACAGATCCCAAGGCACGCCCAGGTAACGGGATTGCCTGTAGTTAGGAAATATCTTCATGACTACTATGTAATTCTAGTTGTTAACCTTAGCCCATTTTAGTAGGTACTCCTGACCGTGGTACTCAGGAGTCCCATCCTAGACATCATGCAAGACAGGACTGGTTTATTTGTACAAGCACAATCGCCTACGGTGTCCATGTTATTTATACAGGTCATGTCATGCCAGGTAGCCGTCGCAATAGCTGTTCAAGATATATCATGTCAGGTTATCATGTCAAGTGTACTAGTCAGGAGTGCGCCACGACGGGCCACTATCATGTCAGGCTCAATTATCATGTCCAAACATATCAAGTAAATTCGTGATTATCATGTCCAAACACAAGGCTATAGGAGAGCCATATGGCTAAGGCATATGCGGCCAGGAATGATCTGTTGGCCCATTGGTCATATTGTCAACCTGATTTTAATAATTGATCAAACTCTGTCTGGATATACGAAGCTAGTCGGGAGATCTCGGATTCTTGGACATGATCAAGAATGGCTATCCACTGAATTCAAGACCGAAGATCTGTTTGCCTGTTCGAGTCTGTAATTCCTTATGCAATGTATTTTTTATTTTATTTGAGTCTAGGAATATGTTGTACACCGAGTCGTACTGGCAAATAGTCTACCCTTAAACGAGTTCAAAATATTTTTAAAATGACCTCTCAAAAAGATTTACAAAAAGGTTTTCAAAAATCATCAAAAAGCTTTTTAAAACCCTAACTAAACCCTGACAGAACTCGGGCCGAGTTCGGCCAGAGTTCGGTTGGTGGCCGTTGTGATTTTGAATCCTTGTTACTTGGTCCTCCTGCAGTTGCGGATTTGACCGAGATTTGCTCTTAGAGTTCTACCCGAATTCTGCCCAAATTCTGTCAGAAGTCTGTCTTTGGAACTCCTATAAATAGAGAAGGATTTCGATCATTTCAACTCACTCATTCACTTTCAATCTTCTCTCTATATAAAGCTTTCAGTCTTCCAAAGAGTTTTCTAGAGCTTTCAATTTCAGATCCCAAGCTAGTTACAATCCTCTAGTCGATTTGCCAGTGCGGTACGGTCTAGAAGTTTCTGAGAGATTGTAATCAGAAGGCTTGATTGAAGAATACCTCTTCACATTTTAAGTTGGACGAGTTCTTCTTATCAAAGCTCGCGTTGTAAAAGTTGCAAGGACTTCGTAAGAAAACTTACAGTTTTTCCAATAGTGGATTCAACTAGTAGCAAGAGTTCTACCGACTGGATTAGTCCTCAACAGAGGGATACCAGTATACATCGCTGTCATTGCATTTGCTCTCTTAACTTTGCCTTTACATTATTTTAGTTGTGATTAATATTCTGTGATTGTGCTGCTAACATTTTTTTAATTAGCATTATTCCGCTGCCAACTCTATTCATCCCCCTCTAGAGTATTACGCTTTACTATTTCGTTCCTACAATTGGTATCAGAGCGGGTATTACAGGTAAAGCAAGGTAACAGTGCAATTATTTATTCATTTTTAATTAACTGTTATATAGATCACAGCACAACACATGGCAACTGTGAAATTCACAAGTGAAGGCCAGGCCACAAACAGACCCCCACTGTTTGATGGTACGAACTATACCTATTGGAAAATACGGATGAGTTTCTTCTTGAAATCACTTGACTTTGATTTATGGTCCATTGTTCTTGATGGCTATCAAAAGCCACCTCGTATAAATGTTGATGGAGTTTTAGTTAAAAAACCCCATAGCAGATATACAGAGGAAGAAAAGAAAAGGCCAGTCTTGACGCACGTGCCATTAATGCTCTTTTTTGTGCTTTAGACAGAACTGAATTTAACAGGGTGTCTATCTGCACAACGGCTAATGAAGTGTAGAAGCTACTTGAAGTCACACATGAAGGCACGACTTAAGTCAAAGAATCAAAGGTCAGCAGACTTACTCAAGAGTATGAGGTGTTCAAGATGAAGCCTAACGAAACAGTTACTCAGATGTTCGAAAGATTCTTGGATATTGTAAATCCTTTGTCCTCCCTAGGCAAAGAGTACAGTAACCATGAAAAGATTCACAAACTCCTGCGAGCACTTACCAAGAACTGGATTCCGAAGGCTACTGCAATCATTGAAGGGAACGACCTCACAACTATGTCCCTCGAAGTACTCATGGGTAAGCTACTCACTCATGAACTAGAGCTACAAGATTTTGAAGAGCCTGCACCAAAGGAGAAGACGATCGCTTTCAAGGCTCAGCACAGAAAAGCTGCTGAAGGTGACTCAGACAGCAGTGAATCTGATGCTGAAGATCAAGCACTCCTAGCAAGGAAATTCAAAAGATTCATGAGATATGAGAAGAGAGCCAAAGAAAACAACAGCAGCAACAACTGGTATCAAGATGACGCTGTCTGCTATGGCTGCAAGAAGAAGGGACACATGAAGAAGGATTGTCCTATAAACTCATCATCAAGCAAGAAGAGCAACAGGTATGAAAAAGGAAACCTGAAAAGATCAACATCACGGAAGTATGCCAACACCAGCATATGGCATAAAAGTGAAGCCAGCGACTCAGAAGACGAACAATCATAAGACGCTGCAAACGTATGCTTTATGGCATCCGATCAGGTACCTACTGAACCTGTAGTTGATACTTATGATGACTTCACCTTTGAGCAATTAGGAGATGCCTTCAGTGACCTGATGACTGATTACAGGAAACTGCATAGCAAGTATCAGACCACTAAGAAGGTACTCAAAGAGTACAAAGGTGAAATAGGTAGACTTACCGACCTACTAGCTGAGGTTAGAAATAATGTTAGTGAGTCTGGTGAGCTTTCTTCAATAAATCTTTTATTACACGAGACTACCAAATCATCTGAAGAAAAAGACAAAATTATTGACCAACTCAAAGAAGAACTTTCTATAGAGAAGAAAAGTCTTCGATGTGAACAAATTAGAATGGAATCACTCACTTCTGATTATACTAAGTTGTATGACACTTACAAAAGATTGGAAATTAGGTTAGGAAAACAGCCTGAGCCTGCTGCTTCCTACCCTAACACGTGTCACTTACCGAAAAATCGGAATATTCCCAAGCCAAACACAGTCAGACCTAACCCTATCAAACCTTTACCCCAAAAGGTTAAGCCCAAACAGGATTATAGGCATGTATTCTTCTATACTAGAAAACCCAAACCTACCAACCATGCACACCACTCAGCTTTCAACACTCGACATGCACAATGTCATTATTGTAGCCTCATTGGTCATATTTTATCTGCATGTAGAATCAGAAAGCTTGTTGATTTAAATGTTTATACTTGGATACCAAAAGCTAACAATTCAGGACCCTACAAGAAATGGGTACCAAAAGTTTTATCTGCAAACTATTTTGTAGGTAGAACACCCTTCACATACTAAAAGCAAATGGATCCTCGACAGCGGTTGTTCATGGCATATGACCGGTGACGCTACATTATTTGCAATACTGTCGAAGAAAAAGAAGGAAGGCTATGTCTCCTTCGGTAATAACTTGAAAGGGTATATTATTGGTATCGGTGATGTTGGTAAGTTTCCCTATCCTGTTATTAAAGATGTCTGTCTGGTTACCGAGTTAAAACATAATCTACTCAGTGTAAGTCATTTGGCTGATCATGGTTATGGCATCAACTTTGGCAAAGACAAATGTATTATAATAGCTCAACTGGTAATACTATCTTTGAAGGTATCAGGGAAGACAACATTTATGTTTTCTATTTGTTGGAAGAAACTAACATTTTAGGTAGATGCTTAATGGCTAAAAGCGATGAGAGTCATCTGTGGCATATGAGACTCGGTCACGCAAATATGGACACAATATCAAAATTATCCACAAAGAAGCTAGTACACGGTTTACCAGACATAACATTCAAAAAGGATTCGGTATGCAGCCAATGTGAAAAGAACAAAGCTACCAGATCTACATTCAAGTCAGTAAACGCAGTATGTACTACTAGACCTCTACAATTGCTTCATATGGACTTATTTGGTCCTAGCAGAGTTGCTAGCCTCGGAGGTAAACTTTATACTTTTGTAATTGTAGATGATTTCTCTAGATACACGTGGGTATACTTCTTGACACGCAAGAATGATGCATTATCCGAATTTGTCGCCTTTTGTAAGAAAGTACAGAATGAAAAAGGTTACATGATCACTCGTATAAGAAGCGATCATGGTGGCGAATTCGAGAATGCAGAGTTTGAGCATTTTTGTGACACACACAGTTTTGTACACGAGTTCTCCTGCCCTAGGACTCCACAACAAAATGGAGTTATGGAACGTTAGAACAGAACTCTATCCGAAATAGCCAGAGTGATGTTAAACCAGTTTAGTCTACCCAAATATTTCTGGGCTGAAGCTGTCAATACAGCTTGCTTTGTTCTCAATAGAGTTCTAATTCGACCTAAATCGAAGAAGACTCCATTTGAGTTATTGTTTGATAGAATTCCTTCAGTTTCTTACTTTAGAATTTTTGGTTGTAAATGCTTTATTCTTAATACAAAAGATAATTTAGGAAAGTTTGACGAAAAGGCCGATGAAGGTATATTTTTAGGTTATGCGGCCAAGAGCAAAGGATACAGAGTTTTCAACAAACGAACCATGATCATCGAAGAGTCAATCAACGTCACTTTTGATGAACTGAATCAAATGACTATCGATGACAATGATGAAGATCCAACAGTACCAAGCTCAACAACAGCTGATTCTCAACCAAGTTCGGCACTAGCTGATCTTCCTAGAGAAGATCCAGGAAACAGCTACCTTCAGAGTCTGCCGAAAAGATTAAAATTTACAGCTGATCATCCAAAGGATTTGGTAATTGGTGACATTACCAAAGGTGTAAGTACTCGTACATCCAGTAGAGATATTATTTCTAGTGTTACTTTTATTTCACAGCTAGAACCCAAATCTATTGATAAAGCATGTAGTGATAACTTTTCGATAGATGCTATGCAAGAGAAATTAAACCAATTTGAACAGAATCAAGTTTGGAAACTTGTTCCCAAGCCTATTGATCATCAGGTCATTGGCACCCGTTGGGTATTCCGAAATAAACTAAATGAGGATGGTTTAGTGACTCATAATAAAGCTCGACTCGTAGCTCAAGGATACAATCAAGAAGAAGGTATCAACTACGATGAGACTTATGCCCCAGTTGCGAGATTAGAATCCATTCGCATGTTATGTGCATTTGCATGTTTTCATGATTTCAAACTATTTCAAATGGATGTCAAGAGCATTTTTTTTAAATGGTTTTATAAAAGAAGAAGTTTTTGTAGCACAACCTCCAGGTTTCACGGATTTCAAAAACCTTGATCATGTTTTCAAGTTGAAGAAAGCCTTATACGGTTTAAAACAAGCCCCTCGTGCTTGGTATGATCGTCTAAGCTCTTTTCTACTTGACAACGGATTTTCAAAAGGCAAGGTTGACACTACACTGTTTATTAAGTCTTTTAATGGCAAACTTCTTTTAATTCAAATCTATGTTGATGATATTATATTTGGATCCACTGATGAATCTCTCTGTCAAGAATTTTCTAAGTGTATGCAAAATGAGTTTGAGATGAGCATGATGGGAGAGCTGAAATTCTTTCCCGGATTGCAAATCAAACAAACTAACAATAGGACATTCATAAATCAAGCCAAGTACACAAAAGATTTGCTAAAGAAGTTCGATCTGGACAATGTTAAACCTATTGGCACTCCAATGGCAACTTCAACAAAGCTTGATTCAGATGAACAAGGCAAGCCAGTCGACACACGTAAGTTTCGAGGTATGATTGGTAGTTTACTTTTTTTAACTGCTAGTCATCCAGATATAATGTTTAGTGTTTGCCTATGTACACGTTTTTAAGCTAACCCAAAGGAATCACATTTGTGCGCAGTTAAGCGTATCTTTCGATACCTTAAGGGCACTTCTTCTGTTGGCTTGTGGTATCCCAAAACTAAGTCCTTTGACCTTATTGGTTATTCGGATGTAGATTTTGCTGGATGCAAAGTTGATAGAAAAAGTACCAGCGACACTTGTCATTTCTTAGGCAAGGCTTTAGTCTCATGGTTTAGTAAAAAGCAAAATTTTATAGCCCTATCAACAACAGAGGCTGAATACATCGCCGCAGGACGTTGTTGTGCTCAAATTTTGTGGATGAAACAAACCCTAGAAGACTATGATTTATTTTACACACATATTCCCATTTTTTGTGATAATACGAGCACTATTAATTTGACTAAGAATCCAGTATGTCACTCTCGTACTAAAAATATCGAGATTCGACATTACTTTCTTAGAGATCATCATCAAAATGGAGATATAAACCTTGTGTACATAGATACTGAAAATCAAATAGCTGACATCTTCACTAAACCTCTAGCGGAAGATCATTTCAATTATTTACGTCGAGAATTAGGAATTTTGGACGTCAATAATATTAATAATCTTGTTTTATGATTATATCTCAATACGCAAAAACTGTGTTAGAGACAAGCCAATAAAGAGTCTGTCTGTCACCACAACTACGGTTGAAGCGAAGCGGTACTTAAGAGTTCCCCGGTGAACCTCTGCCAGCTGGGACAGTACTCCTACAGCTAATCTGAGACAGTCGCTATGTAACGACATTTAATTCATAAAATAATATTAATTATGTTAATTGAAGGCTAGAATAACTAACCTTTGAATTAAATATTTCAAATGAGACAATATGATGATGATGAGGAGATGTGACTATATAGTTTTGAGTGATATTTTATTGTACACTTGGAAATGCTCCGACATTCCAAGTTATTATCAGTACTTTTTGATTATTATCAGCACTTTTTAGTTTGCTTCAGTACTCTATTTTTTTATGGACATGATTATGCGTAGTTTATGGCATTCCAGTTTATTTTTAGCACTATGTTTCAGTTTCAGTTTATGATAGCACTATCTCTTTATATTGCTTCTTTCATTAAAACTGCCTGTGAAATAACTTGCCTATGATACTATGCTTTTCTGTTCTGCGACAATATATGCCTGTGATATTTCTCTAGTTTTATGCCTTATTTCTTTTATGTGTTTTCTCACTATTTGTTACTTATGCATTGATTGCGGGGGAGCCTTCTCTTTTGTAATTATTTTGCTAAGTGACAAAGGGGGAGAAAATTAAAGATCTAACATTTTTTTGGAGATAATACCGGATATGAACAATTCTACTTTTGGATATTTTGAACAAGCTTAATGTTATATCATTCATAGTTTGTCAATTATCAAAATGGGGGAGATTGTTGGCCCATTGGTCATATGGTCAACCTGATTTTAATAATTGATTAAACTCTGTCTGGATATACGAAGCTAGTCGGGACATCTCAGATTCTTGGACATGATCAAGAATGGCTATCCACTGAATTCAAGACCGAAGATCTGTTTGCCTGTTTGAGTCTGTAATTCCTTATGCAATGTATTTTTTATTTTATTTGAGTCTAGGAATATGTTGTACACCGAGTCGTACTGGCAAATAGGCTACCTTAAATGAGTTCAAAATGTTTTTAAAATGACCTCTCAAAAAGGTTTACAAAAAGGTTTTCAAAAGGTTTTCAAAAATTACCAAAAAGCTTTTTAAAACCCTAACTAAACCCTAACAGAACTCGGGCCGAGTTCGGCCAGAGTTCGGTTGGTGGCCGTTGTGATTTTGAATCCTTGTTACTTGGTCCTCCTGCAGTTACGGATTTGACCGAGATTTGCTTATAGAGTTCTGCCCGAATTCTGCCCGAATTCTGTCAGAAGTCTGTCTTTGGAACTCCTATAAATAGAAAAGGATTTCGATCATTTCAACTCACTCATTCACTTTCAATCTTCTCTCTATATAAAGCTTTCAGTCTTCTAAAGAGTTTTCTAGAGCTTTCAATTTCAGATCCCAAGCCAGTTACAATCCTCTAGTCAATTTGCAGTACGGTGCGGTCTAGAAGTTTCTGAGAGATTGTAATCAGAAGGCTTGATTGAAGAATACCTCTTCACATTTGAAGTTGGACGAGTTCTTCGTATCAAAGCTCGCGTTGTAGAAGTTGCAAGGACTTCGTAAGAAAACTTGCGGTTTTTCCAATAGTGGATTCAACTGGTAGCAAGAGTTCTACCGACTGGATTAGTCCTCAACAGGGGGATACCAGTATACATCGCTGCCTTTGCGTTTGCTCTCTTAACTTTGCCTTTACATTATTTTAGTTGTGATTAATATTCTATGATTGTGCTGCTAACATTTTTTTAATTAGCATTATTCCGCTGCCAACTCTATTCACCCCCCTCTAGAGTATTACACTTTACTATTTCGTTCCTACATGATCTCATATGGCTAGAAGAGAACAGCACATACGGCTGAATAGGGTCAGGCGCATGCGGCTAAAAGGAAAAGGCTTATGCGGTCAAAGGGGTATCAGTCATATGCGGCTCGGAGATCCAGTCAGTCATGCGGCTGAGAAAGACAAGACATATGCGGTCAGGAGGATAGGGAACTCATGCGGCTGGCGGGGGATGGGTCCATGCGGCTGGCTGACCAATCAGGTACATGCGGCCGGGGAGGAGCAACTCATGCGGCTACGAAAAGCAATGATTATGCGGTCAAGGAAAGCAAACCCATGCAGCTGGGAGACTGCGGTCTATGCGGCTCACGAGTGTTGAGTTCATGTGGCTCAGGATTGCTGGAAATCCATACGGCCAGGAAGGACTGGGCCTCAGTCATGCGGTTAAGTAAGAAGGACTTCATGCGGCTAGAAGGAATACTTGCCGCATGAACTCGTCATGCGGTCAAGTCAAGGCAATAGTGCATACGGTTGGAACTGACTTGCCGCATGAATGTTTATGCGGTCAAGTGCTACTATGTGGCTCGGGACTGTGCTTCTTCTCCAAATTTCCGAGAAGAAGTACACCATAAGCCATGGCTTCCAAGTTGCATAACTCTATCATCCGGAGCCCAAATTCGAACTTCCATAGGTCAAAATAGGGTAGAACGAAATTCTCTACAACATGGAACCATCAAAACTTGGAAATAACAAGATTAAGTAGATCAAAACCCAAGAAATCCGAAAATAATACAATTATAGATCTACAAGAATCTAGCCATGGAAAGTGAAAATGCCAAGTTATAAAGTAAGTTAAAATGCTGTAAAGAAGAGAATGGAGCAATAAAATTGGAGTTCCTCCATGAAGCAAGTTGCACTTGCCT
The DNA here is from genome assembly GCA_029216955.1 of Iris pallida. NCBI lineage: Eukaryota > Viridiplantae > Streptophyta > Magnoliopsida > Asparagales > Iridaceae > Iris > Iris pallida. Next base: position 396,811 of record JANAVB010005798.1, on the reverse strand, counting down.
AGACCTCTCTCTTCCTCTCTCTGGTAGGTAAAGAATTAATGGTGGAGAAGAAGAAGATATTAATAAAGAGAGAGAAGGAGAAAGGGTTAATAAATACTAAAGATGGTAGGTAGGGGGTTCACCCTTGGTTCATAATAAACCAAGGCAACCGAGCCAAGCCGAACCAACCCAAGAAATAAACTAAGCCATGAAGAAAAACCAAGCAAGAAATCATGCAATACAAGATAAAATACGTACACGTATTCCAAATACGTAATACGAACCACAGGCATTACAGATCACCACGTCCTCATAATGAGGTAACAAGATACATAAAGAACATGCCATATAATATGTGATATAAAATAAATAAAAGGAAAGGTGCATGCAAAAGGGTGCCTACCAGTTCTGTAGTGATAATACAGTTAAGAACAAACCTTCAATGCATGGGCACTCTGGCTATAAGAAATTTGGTATGGTCCTACCAGGATACCAGAGACCTTAAAGCGTAACATTCCTCGAATGTCAGAGGCCAGCAGGATCAGGAATAGGAAAGAGCATACATGACGCATACGTTAAGGAACTGTTCTTCCCCACCCAATGCCTAGTAGGGTCACATCCATGACTCATAGGAACCTCTAATAACTGCCAAGTCCACTAAAATTGCAATTCTATCGGCAGTTACTCCTAACCGTCGCACGCCTCATACGTATTGATGGTCGACCGACTACACAAATACGTGTCCTACATGTGACACACAGCACGTGATAAAGCATGTGTCAAGGCCATATGAGATATACCAATACCTCATCACCAATGGGTGGTCACTAGTCTAAGTCAATGCAAGAAAATAGAACAAAACAAGTAGAACGACTGATACAGTCGCTTGCACCCAAGTATGACTTGGACGCACAATGATATAACACTATCAACAGATGAAAATGCTGAAAATAAATAACTTAAAAATAAGATAAAATAAATCACAGAGTAAGGTGGCAAGGTATCTTGCCTGTGGTACGAGAATGACAAGTCCAACAGTCACAAGTATCAGCAAAAGAAAGTCACAATCCACGAACGGCTCCGGATGCTGAAACAAACATCAAGAATATTCTTGGTATAAAAGATATGTCATGAGTCGCATGTCCAAAAGTCTAATTCTGAAACAGCAGCAAAATCGAATTTTTGCAGCAAAATAATGTCCGACGTTGGACCCATTTTGTACTGAAATGTGTGCCAGTATCTATGGTCTCTAAAGTCGTCAAACTATATGTCTACGGGTCCGATTTGAGGAGACGAACCCAACCATATGTCCAACGTTGGATTCCGACGGACCGTGCACAATTGCGTCCGTTAGATCGGATCGTATGCCTGCCAAATAGGCGTTCCGGTTGACCTTCTCAGAATCGGACGAAACATGGCACACAGGACCAGTAAATCAATTTGGTCCTGTTGGCGCTAGTTTCATCTCGAACCGACGAATGTACACGATGTTATGGCCTAGTTTGCAAAGAGTCGATACGGGGGTATCTTGACGAATACGTACTGATTTTGTCGCACACAGGCAACGGAATCGAGTTCCGTCAGTTACCACACATTGACAACATCCATACGTGTCTTTCGATGCTTGTGGGTTGCGACCACGAAACCCAGTTTGTCGGGGCACACGCCGAATCCAAAAGTTTTTATTAAATTTTACAGCTTTAGAAAACTAGTTTTTCTTGCATCTTTACGATAAAATAACTTTGTGTATACATAATGAAATCACAATATACAAATTAGGATTTACTCACGTATAGGTTGTCTACAGATTTATTCACATAGTTTTTCAAAGTTGTCACAGAAATCTGTCTTCCAAGTCAGGGTTTGGACAGTCCCATTGCTCCGTTTTTTGAGCAATTTTTAGCCAACTTCGCCTCGAGTTCTTGGTCGAGTAAAGGGGTTACGGCTCAATCCCTTTGAAGGGTTTCGAAGAGGGTCATGTGGGCTCTCGGCAGGAGTTTCTAAATCAAATATTCATCGAGTAGATACGTATAAAATCATGGAAGAAATATGTACCTGGCGGTGTTCGGTTCTACAGGGACTTCTCTGTTTGGCAGCTAGTAGCGGTGATCACCGTAGGCAGGGCATCCACGGCGACTTGCAGGCTATCGGGGAGGCTCGTCTAATGTCGAGGAAGCTATGGGCGATTATGAGATGGATGGGTTCGGTTTGAAAGAAGAAAAAGCTTCGAGGGGTTGTTTATATGCGAAGATATAATTTCTTTTCTTAATCCGATTTCCAACTGGACTCTCCTTGATTTCAATTCGATTTAAAACTGAGTTGGCACTTATCCAATAGAGATTAGGATTGGTTTAGGTAGGGGAAATATGGTTTAGAAAGGAATTTGATCTGATTACAATTTGTACCATATCTGTTCTTCGTAACAAAGGGGTTATTATATGTGCGATGAAATTTGATTTTTTGACTCACGAGATATTGAATATCTCGTGAGCATTTGTTTGCCCCCTTTTTTTAACAGTACATATATAAGTGGATGTATATAATCACTTATATACCTATGAATATATGCAACAGTACAACAAGCCATGTTTACATATCTATACTATTGTATATACAACTCATATACACTCTTGGGTATATATACATATATCATATAAAATACCAAAATTTATGGTATACTTATATATATATATATATATATATATATATATATATATATATATATATATATATATATATATAAAAATATATATATATATATATATATATATATATATATATATATATATATATATATATATATATGGAAGCGGATCAAAAGCCCCCCTTAGAAAACCCCCTAAAAACCCCCTTCACTCTAATCCCTAATTTAATGTTAATATTAATGTTAATATTAACATTAAATACTAAAATTAACATCAAACTTAACATTAAAATTAATATTAACATTAACATTAATATTAACATTAACATTAACATTAATATGTATAAAAATTAAAAAAATTTAATATTAACATTAACATTAATATTAACATTAACATTAACATTAACATTAATATTAACATTAATATTAAGAATTAGAGTGAGGGGGATTTTTAGGGGGTTTTCTAAGGGGGGCTTTTGATCCGCTCCATATATATATATATATATATATATATATATATATATATATATATATATATATATATATATATATATATATATATATATATATATATATATATATATATATATATATATATATATTTATATATATATATATAGCATAAAGTATGGTTCATGCTAGGGTATGTATACAGAAAAGAAAATGCTAGCATAGTATCCTGCAATGTATAGCAAAAATATTTTGTATTTATACTACTCCTTTAAACGTATAATATAATAAAAAAATTATAAAAAAATCATTTGCTATTTTAATAATTCAAAATATACTAAAAATCTAAAATAATTTAATTATATTCATAAAATAAATTTTTATTATGGGGGTTGCAATGAGCAGGGTGATTGAAGTGTACAATGAGATATGAGAAGCAATATATGTCAAGACGAAAACCATAACAACTAATTCGTGTAACCATCGTGTCAGGATTCAAGTAAAATATTACTAAATACAAGGATCATAGCAAATATTAGGTAATGGAAACTACCAGAGATTGTATTTGCATGGAATCCGGGATAAAGTATCAACATTATCCGTGGTAGTGCCTTGAATACCTAAATATGAAATATCAATGTCAACTGGTATTTTGGAGTCATAAACATGTTATACTAGCTTGATACTAGGTCTCTAAGTCATTTCTAAGTTTCTAGGTCCATACCTTGTCATACCAAGGTATTTTGACTAATATTGGTAATACTAGCTCATGCCCCTATGTAACTACCTATAATATACATACATAGGCTCTATAATGCAATACTTTAACCATTACCCTTAACTTATTCCTATCCTAACTGATACCAATGCATACCCAACTATATTTATACCTTGCTAACCCAATTACCCATCTACATATTTATAACGCCCCAGTCCCAAAATATATATAGGACAAGGAGATCGTATACATGCCAGCTACGTATCGAGAGGAATCCAGCCCAGCTCGAGTATGTATAAGCTGTCTTGCTAAATCAACTATATCTCAATCCACTTAATATCGGTAATAATAACGAATCAAATGCACTAAGGTTGATCATACCATAATGCACTGATTCTAGAATAGATAAATATATTAGAGTGGATCCCAATAATACATTCATCATGAATAGGCTAAAAGAAAATGAATCTTGTAAAAGACTAGGCTATAATAACAGCATGAGTCAAATAGAGGACAAAAGATAAATAAAAAAGATAATGATAATAGCATCAGCTAAATATACATGATGTCTTAGTAAAGCAACCATCATCCATCAATATATTAAATATTGATAACTTCATATAATACCTAGAGAGATTACCAGGTCCTCACGGGACTAGCAATATATATATAAGCATACCTCTAATAACATAAAATAATATGTAGTAGATAAATAATTAAATAAAGACAGAGTAAATGAACAAGTTATGACACAGGAGTATGAGAATGCTATTAGTCCTAGCTACAAGGTAAAGTTGAGTAAGTACGATATGAGCTAATAGTCCTATAAAAGCAACACGGGGCATGCTAACTATCTATATAAAGTCCCTATCGCAGTATGGTGCATGCTAACGATCGAGAGTGGTCAATAGCCAGGTACTAATAACATCGACAAGGAACTAGGGAGCAAGTCATACACAAAATTTCTATCACAGCACAGTTCGTACTAATGATCGAGAGAGGGCACAAGTCATGTAGAAAGTCTCTATCGCAGCATGGTGCCTACTAACGATCGAGTGGGGGAAACTAGTCATGGTACACAATAAGGAACTAACACGAACAACTATAAAAATGTATAACAAATAAACGATAGGCAGGTAATATGGTAAAACATGGAAATATAGCATGACAAGGCATCAAGCATATAATAGAAAAAGTGACATATACAAATAGAAATAAAGAAAAGTATGCATGTAAAATAAACTGTATATAGGGCAAGGAATACTTATATGGTGGTAGCACGTAGAACCAACATTATCCAATCACATAGTGAACTACAAAAGTCAAACTCCTATAAATAACTCTGGATAATAAAATAGACATCACCAAGTGTTTGGCATAAGAAAAATGTCTAAGTTTGCCTACCCATAAGTCCAATTTGGGACACATAGGCAGAACTATAATTTTGGATCAAAATAGTGTTCATCGTTGGACCCGCTTTGTACCAAAAAAATTGTCAAAATATATGGTCTCTGTAGTCGACAAATTATATGTTTGCCATGATCAAAAAGTTGAAGAACTTTTGTATTTCAAACTTGAAAAAGAGTACAAAAGAGATCCTAAATAGGAAATCTAAGTATAGTTGATTCTGGAAAAGTGTGTGAGATCGATCACGACAGCGGCTCATTTACTCCGTTGACGATATGACGATGAAATAAACTTGTTTTAGCTTTTTGAATGCCTGTAAGTAGTGATCTGGGTTGCCAATCAAGAAGCAGTCGAAGTATTTTCGAAGTCCCTGAATGAAGAAAAATTGCTCCTATTTATAGGCATACACATGTACGATGTGTGTAGGGGTTTTGGCATGTAGGAGCGCTATGCGTTCAATATTTCTAGAGAATCTATTGTAACCGCACTATAAAGGCTGCTGGTGAGCTAACATGTAGCAGTTGTTAGGATTCCCTTATTGCTGAGGTCTTGGGAGGTTGGCACCACTCATCATCAATAACATGTGGCGCGTACATACTGCTCAAAGATCTCATTTAGTTTAAATAAATTAGATTTCAATTTTATCGAAGGAGCAATAGTTTGAACAAACTAGCTTTCATTGTATCTGAAGAGATACGATTATGTGAACAAACTAGATCTAATTGTATATAAAGAGATATGATTGTTTAAACAAACTAGATCTGATTGTATCTGAAGTGATACGGCTGCCATACTGGCAACGTGGCATGGTACCATATTTGTGAAGGAGCTGCACGCCATATAAGCTACGCTTGTGAGTGACGTCGAAGAGACAGCACTTTTGAGGTAATGAGTGATTGTGATTATGAAGAGCTCTAAGGGAGCTGTAAAGGAGCTGCACTTCTGAAGAGCATTGAATGGACTGTACTTCTGAAGAGCTCTGAAGGAGCTGTACTTTTAAGGAGCTCTGAAGGGGCTGTGCTTCTGAGGAGCTCTGAAGGGGCTGCACTTCTGAGGAGCTCTGAAGGGGATGTGCTTCTGGGAAGCTCTAATGGAGCTGCGCTTGTTTGAATCTCTGAAGGAGCTGCACTTCTTGGAAGCTCTGAAGGAGCTGCGCTTGTAAAAAGCTCTGAAGGAGCTGTACTTCTGGGAAGCTCTAAAGAGGCTGTGCTTCTAAGAATCTCTGAAGAGGCTGCGCTTCTGAGAATCTCTGAAGGAGCTACACTTCTGAGAAGCTCTGAAGAGGCTACGCTTCTGAGAAGCTCTGAAGGAGCTGTGCTTCTAGAAAACTCTGAAGAGGCTGTGCTTCTGAGAAGTTTTGAAGAGGCTGTGCTTCTGGTAAACACTGAAGAGGCTGCACTTTTGAGTAGCTTTGTCACAGCGCTTTTGGGGTGTCTAGTGACTACTTCTGAGCAACTGAGTCAAATGTTTCTTCATTGCTGCCTTTTTGGGTGGCTCAAGAAGTGGTGACTAAAGACTTAGTCAAATGACTTCATTAAATGAGGTTTATTGTAATGAATTCTAGGTTCATCAATTTAACTCGGTGCTTTTGACCAACTTCCATGTGGCGTGCGGGTTGGACCACGTACAGCCTATATAAAGGTGAGCTTTTTGATGAAGTCATTATTCATGGCCTCTTGACATTCCTCTGTCATGATCGATCCTGACTTAGCTTCGGACCACCATAGGCGTTGCATAAGTCGACTGTTGGCTCTAGATCTCTTCATTCTAAGAAGTCGATGCCTTGGTGAAGAAAAACTTTAGAGTTTCAATATACGCTTGAGCATTTGGCGAGATGGGTTTGAACATGAGCGACATCTTGGAGGTCTTTGAGGCCCAAGATACTAGATTTGGATTGATTGCTGGCCCTTCGATATGCTGGAAAAGCCACAAGTTGTGCTGTGAGCCACACGTAGGAGCTGCATCCCTATTCTGATCAATGACTGCTTCATTTGTCGTTTTGGAGCGGGGTGCTGCGCACTTGACTAAAAAGTGGTTTGCTCTGACGAGAAGGGGAGCTGCGCTTCTGTGTCATGCACACTTAGGACAAGTAGATAGCTTTATATGTAATCATGAAGAATCTGTATTAGATCTTTGTAATCATGATTTTAATAAAGTATTTTCCTTTATATACTGCCTCCTATTATGATTTGAGTTTTGATGTGCACAGCAATTTAGTGCCTCCTGCACTTCTGCGAAGTATGTGAAGTGATTGATGTTTTGTGCTTTTTTACGCTTCTATAAGACCACCTTCAAAGTTTTCAAATTTGGACAAGTTTGGAACACTTTGAATAGAAGCATGAAATGATACGAGGCATAGAAAGTGCACAGCATATTCCTGACAGACTATTTTTTGGAAAAAGATTCATCAGGATTTTGTTTCATCTTTATGCTATTCGAAGCGTTTCTTCACCTACGAAGAGTGCTTTGCCTTATCTGCTGACACGTGGCTCCATCATATAAGTAGGAGTCTGCAGAGAGAGAAAAGACTTCTTTTCTCTATCATCTCTCTCAAACTTTTTCATAGCAAGTACTTTTTCTTCCCCAAATCAAAACCCTAGTTTTCTTCTATGGCTCCTAAAAATTCGAGAGCTCCTAAAGTTCCCAAGGCCGACAAGGCGAGCACAAGCAAGGCTAAGGGGAAGTGGCCGATGTCAGATGTTGTTGATGTCAACGATTATCCGGTAGCTGGTATCAACACACACGTAGACGTGCGACCGGCTGTTGTGAGTAGGTGTTTAATTTGAAATCATCGATGCCTAGCTCCGTCTGTTGATACGCATGCACGCAACTTCTCGGAGTAGTGTCTCGAAGATGTGTTAAAGCTTCCCCCGCTGATGCACATGGGTACTACTTCTTCGGAGTAGTATCTGTAAGATGCGCTAAAGCTCTATCCGTCGATGCGCATGGTCGATACTTTTTGAGGTAGCGACTGTAAAATATACTAAGGCTTTAGCAGATGAGTAGCATCACTAAATCGTGCCTGCATGGATGCTTGCTAGCTGATGCACAGTGTCACTAAAATGTTCCTACGCAGATGCTTGCGTGCTGATGTACAGTGTCACCAAATAGTGTCTGCACGGATGCTTTCTTGCTAACGCACAGAGTCACAATACCTGTGCATTTTTTTGCAGAAAAATACTTGGTATATTCTTCTGACTTTTGTTTGTTTTGTGCGCAGGTTCTTTGACTATACCTCTTTCTGGCGAGCTTCTTTTTGACTCATCATTCTGCGTACTAGGCACAAATGTTGATGAAGCGATTATTAATCCTTTCAGGAGATTGATCGTCCGAGGCCAACCAGAGGAAAGACTGTACAAGATATGTGCACAACATCACGCATAATTTCGTCGTTTAATAGATCGAGGCAAATTGTCAATCGTCACTGATGCTGGGGATAAGATGCTAAAGCCTTATTTCCTCTTTGGTGATAAGCTGATCTTGAAGGAGACAGACCTCCTGCAGCTTAAGGAGGATTGGTATTTCAAGAACTACTGCCTCAGTTTGTATGTTTCGACGATCGATCGCCACCTCCCACTCTCAGTTTTCTATTGCTTCTCTGAGAAACGACGTCTGGAATGGGATCTAACCCCAACTCAGGTGGGGCTAATGACGGGCCATTTTATGGTGGACACATACTCTAAGAGGAGGGACTCTTTTAAGTGTGTCCGTGGTGGTCTGTCGTATACTTTGTGGGTACTGCTTCCCGGCCATTTGTTTAATTATGTTACCCGGGACATACATCCATTTGGGGCTTCTCTTTTCGCCAACCGGCTTCTAGTGGCGAAATGTGTATACACTAAAGGAACCTTCTGGGTCGAAGGTTGGATCCACCCTGAGGCTAAATGGGGCAACCTGACCCAATGCATATTGTCTAAGTACAAGACAGAACTGAGGGTTGTTGGCTTGCGCCGTGCCATAAGGGCTATCGAACATGGTATGGACATCATTCAGCCCTTATTCGTGGCATTGGTGAAGATGTATAATTACCACACCGGGACCTTCTACACCCCGGAAGGAGAGATAGGGTTAGCTCTTAATGAGATGCATGCCATCTCAAAGTCCCTAGGGTGAAGAGTCGTACAAAAAATATACTCCTTGCAAAGAGGAGTCATGGGGCTGGAGAATAAGTGCCCTAAAATGATGGCAGTACACAAAGAACTGCTTTGCCATCTTCAAGTGTGCATACGCCAGGATTCTTTGAAGACTCACCTGTACATTTTTGCTTGGAGAAGCTACATCTTCACACAACATCTGTCAGAACCGGATCAAGTCTATTTTACCACTCGTAGGGCGTACACCCCTGACGAGGTTGAAACTATGATGGTCAACACGAAGGTGTCAGCTCCTTCGGTATATGTTGACCGAAATCCTACCTCTATAGTCCATAACTACTTTTGTCAAACCTTGAGCGCCTTGAGCCCGAAAGCGACACTGCCTACCTTTTTGATGATATGGCTGCAGAATCCCGTAGTACCTGGAGGTTCTGGATCTGTAAGGCAAATGACTCAGGATCTCATCATGTTGGGTGTGAAGCTAGTCTTTAGTCATCCACTGGATTTTCTTCCAGCTGTTCGACATCACAAAAGGTTGAACGAACTTTTTATTGATTGAACGTAGAAAGACCTATGTTCAGAGAAGGAAGTCCTAAACAGGATATTCTAAGTACAAGGGAAAGAGTTTCTGAGAAAGTGTGATGGTGGAGATCGAGTACTACAGCGGCTCCTTTACTCCGTTGACGATATGACGACGGGTTGAACTTGCTCTATCTTTATGATGCCTTTGATGGAACTCTAGGGTTGCCAATCAAGAGGATACCTGGAGCTGGAGATTTGATGTTCGGTGGTCTCTCTTTTTTGTTGAAGGAAAACTCCTTCTATTTAAGGGAAAGAGAGCACATATGCGATGTGCATTAGGGTTTTGAGATGTGAAGGAATTTATCATCATTACACGGTGCAGGCTTCTGTGACGCTGACACTTGGTAGACATTGAGATTTTCCTCAATTGAGATCTCTGGTGGTTATCAAAATAATCGAAGGAGGAGACACGTGGTGTGTGTCGATGTGCTTGTTCAGATACAGCTGAGTAAATCTTAGGATTTTATCACAGATTTGGATTCTGATTGATCCTCGTCTAAGATTTAAATCAATTTAATAAGTTATCAATCATGATTAACCCCAATCCTATCTTTAAGAGAGTCAGTTTAAGCAAACCGACTGGGTGGAACCATGCTTCCTGCACCTCTGGCGAGGTCTGAGTACTGTTGCACTTCTGGGTCAACGAGTAGACCGTTCTTCTGGAGACAACGGAGCCTCTATGCTTTCAGGCGATGAGTGGACTTTGCTTCGAAGACGACGAAGCCTCTGTGCGTATGAGCGATGAGAAGGCTGGGTTTCGAGCGACAAAGTTACTGTGCTTTAGGGCGATGAGTAGGCTTGTGCTTCAGGTTGACGAGGTTATTGTGCTTTTCAAGCAGCATGCGAACTTGTGTTGGATGTAATAGTATCTCCCAAGTCACTGATGAAAGGTAGTTGAGCTTTTGGGTCGAAGCAAAGTGCGACGCCGTTGGAGTTGAGGTGGTGTGAAAACATTACCAGTCTGCACCTGAGGTTGGTGCAGGAATGTAGCTGCACCTCTGGATTGAAGGCATTGGCTTTAAAGTCTTCTTTTTAATAGCACTGAATGACCGCTCCATAATGAATGACTCTCTCTTAATTGCCACCATTACTTAGAGAATTTCAAGGGGTCCTAGGATAGTCTAGGACTTAGTTGAATGAACTTTATTTAATGAGGTTCATCATGCTGAGTCCTAGGTTCACCCCATTAATGTGGAAACTTTGACCGTCGGCCATGTGGCCTACGTTTTGGACCACTCCCGCCCTATATAAAGGGGGAGTTTCTTCTGAAGAGTCACGTCTTCTTCTTCTTCTTGTCCTTCAACACCATGCTGGATCCAGACTTAGCTTCGAGCGGCGGTCGGCCTTGCCTAAGTCGGATATTGGTTGAGGATTCCTTCGTTCAAAAGGGCTATGCCTTCGTAGATGAACTTTTGATGAGCCTCGGAACGTGCTGAAACGCTTCTCATGAGGAGTTCAAACTTGGGCGACACCTTGGAGGTCTTGGAGGTCCTGACGACCTAGCTTGTGGTTGGATGACCAACCCGGAGAGCCACAGGTTGTGCTCTATCCTGCCCATTCTTGGCTTTGCGACCTGCTACACCTTCTGAAAACTCGGGCCAATAGCTGCTTCAGGAAGTTGCTCTCTTCAACCGAGTATCTGATACACTTTTGGAGGGTTGCGCCCATAAGAAAGTCAGAATACGCTTTAATGGATGTCAATCTTCCAGTATACGTACCCAGAAGAAGGGGGGTTGCGCTTTGACGAAGACTAAACCCCTTGTAGACTCCTTTAGGCTTTGCTGAATCTGTAATCCATTCTTTGTAGAAGAATATAGTTGGTCCTTTATATGTAGTTTTGATGAATCTGTACTAGACCTTTGAAGACATGATAATAGAAGAACTTTCTTCCATATCTTATATTTTTGTCTTTATAACACTCTGTTTGCACATTTGTATTATTAGTGCAGTAGTAGAGAAATATTATTAGCTGAGATTTTTCATGCTTCTATAAGACCCCCACTAAAGTGTTCCGAACTTGAGTCAAGCTCGGGATACTTTGAATAGAAGCATAACCACATGGCTCAAGCGTCTGTGCTTGATAATGGGCTGGCGTCACGCCTAGCCTTTGGCATTGATTGCCCTGAGCCGTCATTTCATGGGAATGGCCATGACGACTCCTTGGCTAAAGAAATGGTCATGGCCCCACTTTTGTCTTCGTGGTTGAGTATTTTGTACAGAAGTAAGAATTCCCTTTATAGTAGATAACTCTATTTTGAACTAGGTGTTTAATCAGAGGTGATATGGACATGATAAATATGAAAAATTTTGTAGAGACACTTTCCTTACTCAGAGGTAATATGGACATGGCAAGGATAGACTCCACGGGGGTATAGAACGACTCAGAGGTAATATGGACGTGAAGGGTTCTATGAGTAACAACCGTTGGGGGTTGTTATGGAAGGGTTGCCTACTCAGACGTAATATGGACATGGCAAGCACCCTTTTCCAGAATAACAGTTCAGAGGTAATATGGACATGAAATATTTTTTTTTAGAGAACTATGACAACTCAAGGCTATCATAGGAAAAGTGACTACTCAAAGAAATATGGACATGGTAGACACGGTATAGAATAACCCTTCAGAGTTTATATGGACGTGAAATATTTTCTAGGTGGTCATAACAACATGGAGTCATCATAGGATAAGCGACTACTCAAAGGTAATGTGGACATAGTAGACGCGACTTAACTAAGGTGTAGGGAATCAATCCAGAGGTAATATGAATGTGGAAGGTTTTTCCCTAGGGGAAGGTATAGAAGGGATGAATTCTTTTAAAGGAATTCATGAACACTTACTGAGATGTGGGAGATTCGGACTGCGCACGATGCTATTTCCACTGAAATCCCAGGCGTTGAGCCCAAGGTTAATCTCTGAGGTATTTTGAGTGCCTGGTCTTCATCCTTGATTGTAGAGCTTGCAGAGGTTATGTTAGTTGACAACATCCTTTTGAAAACCTGGCCGGTACTGGTATCGAAGTCCCAGGTTGAGGAGTCAGAAGAGTATGAGTGCATCATGACTTCTGTCTCCGAGCCTTCTAAAGTGGAAGTGGGCGTAATATAACCCAACCCCAAGCGGGTGCACTGGTAATTGTTTTGGGCTTTTTCCTTTGGAGCTTGAAACTGTAAGGCAAGGCGTCGGCCTTTACTATAGCTGAGCCCTTTGTTGTTCATGTCGTAACCCATCTTCTGTATGAGGTGGTTAGCCTGAGTAGCGTAGCAGTAGAGCTGCATCTTGCCGCTGGCAGATTCTGGATCTTCAGGAGCTAGTCGTTGAGGATGCTGCACTCGACCAAAGATGATGGGTTCCTCTTCTTTTCTCCTTGATAGAACAAAAAAGTAGGCACCCCGGGAGGGGACAACTTGGCTCGCATGGTTGGCGGTTGTCACTTGCGTTTACAGCTTATACAGAGAGTTGTCTATGAAATATCTAGTGTTCCAATATGCACAAGAGTAATTCAAAGACAACTTTCTATTAATAAAATGAGAGATTTTATCCCAGGGATTACATCATCAAAAGAGTGTGCTTCCGTGTTGGCGCAAATGTAGTCTCCTAGCTCCTCATCGGTGAGAACTAGGGCTGTCGATGAAGGAAAAGGAGGAGGAGGACGCTTCCCTTTTTGTTTGATCACCAAAGGGGTCGCGGTCGGAGGTTCCTGCGCCTTCATGGTCGGCCATGGGGACCTTCCGAAGTAGCCTTATTCGCATAAGCTCCTGGCCATCATCTGACGTTATTGAGGGCAAAGGTGGTGCTCTACCTCGAAGCTTAATGACGAGAGGCACAGACACCTTGGGGGGTCTTCCCTTAAATTGAACCTTTAGAGGTTCTTCGGCAACCGTTGTGCTTCCTAAGGCCATCTCCGCCTCGTCATCAGCATCATTGCCCTCATCGTTCCAAGGGACTTACTTGTATATATCAGCATTCGTACAGTAGGCTTCATGTCCCCGGAACGGGTCGATGTGGATGCGATCATGGAAGGAATGATCATGTACTCATGGATCCATGGTCGTCCCAACAATATATTGTAATTTATGTCAACGTCGATGACATAGCAAGTCACTTCGGTGTGGTGATTGCCGATTTGGCACTTCAAGCGAATTTTGTCCAGAGGCTCGCTCTTTCCCGCGTTGAAGTTGCTGATTGTTTGTTTGATGCAGTCAGCCGATGCATCAAAATCCTTAGAGTTTGGAGCAGACTCCTTGGGATGATACTGAGATAGGAGCCCGGGTCGATGTGGATGCGATCAACTTTAATGGCACCGACATACCCTGTATAGTACATAGGCCTATTATGCCGATTGATCTTCAGTAGCATGTTTTGTTGGGTGAATGTGATACTGGGGATCACTTCGACCACGCTCTGACAATGTGGGTAGGCCGTAGGGTCTTCCTTTGGTGGTCGCACCTGAGTGAGGAAGGATGCAGCGTTCTGTAAGGCTTCGTTGAGCGCATCCTGGGTCTATTTAGAGAGATGGAGGATCTCGAAAAGTGACAATCTAGCCGGGGTGTTGGCTAGCTGCACCAGTATGTCAAAGTTGTAAGGTTTGATAGGCCCTACTGCTGAGTCTTTTCTGAAAGGCTTGTCAAAGCGAACCTCCTTTTGCTTCTGCTTATCAGCGATAGGAGTCTGAGACATGTCTGCCTCTGATACATTAGGAACGGGAGATATAGTTGGGGGAGGAGCTGCCTCCTCTTAAGCCTGGTTCTCCTCTTGCCGCTGCACCGAGCGAGTGGTCACCAAGGTGTCATCGGTCGAAGCCGAGACCATGCGGCATGTCCTGACCTTCTTCCCTTTGACAGAAAGGGTTGTAGGTGCCATAATGTCGAAAGTAAGGTCGGAGTGGACCCACATGACCTCGCCTTGCTACATGGAGAACGGGATGAGCCCTTGAGCGTTGTACCGCAACCCGTTGTCCCGTGCTAGTGGAAGATTGACTACTTCTAGTGTCGCCCACGGGATGGGGACAACCCCATCCTGTGCCTCCGTGGTTAGAAAACTTCCAAACTGGAGAGTAACCATGTTGTCCATGATAGACTTTTCTTCGTAGTCAAGTGATATAACTTTGGCGTCGATGAGGCGCTGAATCTATCTTTTCAACACATAGCAATCTCGTGTCAAATGGTGGACGTACTGATGATAATGGCAGTATTTAGGGTTCTCCACCTTTCCCACTTCGTTGGGGTGCTTTGGTGTCGAGAGAAACAGCTTGCCACTCTTCTTCAGCATATCGAAGAGTTCCAGCGTATCCTCATCGTTGAAGGAGTAAGTCTACCTTGGCTTCTGCGCTTCTACAGACTTGGGGTTCATGGTTACCGAACCTTTGGAGATGTGACGGTCATGGCCTGCTTGCCATTTCCATCCTTGGGGTTATTGATAGATGAACATCTCCCTTGTCTTCAAGAGAAGGAAAGTTCAGTCCCAGGAGCTGCGCTTCCTGGTCTTTCCTTTGTGCCACATCCGCCTCTGTAATGAAAGGCGTCCACTCTGTGCAAGGAACACTTTGCCCAATTTTATCGCAGGCAGCATGTTCTTGCGGCATGAGTCCATAAGCAAGGGCTCGAGCATACTGTAGAAGCATAAAAAAGGATAATAATTCATATGCGGCCCAGATTCAGCATACGGCTCAAAAGCTTGAGGAGTTTTATGCTGCTCGAAAAGTCCCAGAGAGCTGCATGCGGCTCAGGAATTTTGTGCGGCTCAGAAAGAGCCACGTGGCCTCATGCGGCTCGAAGAAGGCCAAATACAGCTGGCCATAATGACTGCAGCAGGCCATTAAAAGCTCTGACACAAAGTGACTGTTCTGACGGCTCTGACATAATGAAGAGACGCGTCATGCTCATCAAAAGACGAGAAAATCTCTGAGATATCCGGCAAAATTTACGAATTCCAAGGAAATTCTCTATACGGACCGTCTATGTGACCCTTATGCGGCTCGGTTGTGGGAGACACCCTCATGCGGCTCGGTTGTGAGGCCACTCTCATGCGGCTCGATTGTGAGGCCACCCTTATTCGGTTCAGTTGGGAGGCCATCCTCATGCGGCTCGGTTGTGGAGGGCTACCCCCATACGGCTCGGTTGTGGGGACCACCCTTATGCGGTTCAGTTGGGAGGCCAACCTCATGCGACTCGGTTGTGGAGGCCACCCCCATGCGGCTCGGTTGTGGGGACCACCCTTATGTGGTTCAGTTGGGAGGCCATCCTCATGCGCCTCGATTGTGGGGGCCACCCCCATGCGGCTCGGTTGTGAGCACATCCTCATGCGGCTCGGTTGTAAGGCCACCCTTATGCGGCTCAATTACCATACCACACTCATGCGGCTCTGCTAGGACGCCCCATTCATGCGGCACGCAGCATAATGGCAGTTAGGACATGTGGCAGAAGAATGACTAAGACTTATCCACTTAGATTCATTGCTACCAAGAAATCATAATAATGCAGATTTATTGCAACCAACGTAACAACCCAGATTGATTTCCAACAAACAGATCAAAGTTAATCTTAACCAATCCCCAACCGCCCACTTTTTAAGGCGCAGTTACTGCACACCCCACTCATCACAAATTCCTATAAATAGCATAGGATTATTCCTTTGCACACAGACAGAGCAGGAGATATACACAGAGAAACACACACACAGAGCAGCAGAGAGATCCAGAGAGCATTCTTCTTCGCCAGAGCCAAGGTTGCGTCCGATCATCCAAGGAGTAAGGCAGAGTTGATATCACTTTCCCGAGCCTCTACCGTCACCCCCCAGAATCAAAAACTAAACAATTGTACTTAGATTGCTTTTCCTAGGCTTTGTTCCAAGTCTCTCTTTGTACGAGCAAGTTTGTATTGTGAATCAAAGTTCAGTCCTCCCATAAAACTATTCTGTTCTTAGATAATCAATGGCAAACACGATGGCGACTCTGCTGGGGACTAACTTCTCCACTGCTGAGAAATTGGTGACGTAATGGGACGCAGCCAAACTTGGCTTCACGCAACAGATGCTGGTTGTCCGCTTCAACCAGCAGGTGTTTGAAAAAATGCTCTCCGACGGGAGCGCTGGCCCGGTCCAGAATCGAGCCCGCACGAAGAAGGCCCGCAGGGAGTGGAGGCCCAAATCATTTGCTCCTTCCCAAGTTCTGGAAGAAATGCTCTATGCTTCCCAAGACGGCGGACAAGACTCACATGCGACCCCACATCAGACCGTAGAGGACTCTGCTGTCCCCAAGTCCGACATAGGAAAACACTACGATGCTGGACTTGTAGGGGCAAAGAGGGACTCTATGTAGTCCAGGAAGAAGTCGCATAAGGGCGCCAGCCGCATGAAGACTCATGCGGCCACAAAAGCCAGCCGAATGGAGAAGGCTCATGCGGCCACAAAAGCTAGCCGCATGGAGAAGGCTCATGCGGCCATAACAGCCAGCCGCATGGAGAAGGCTCATGCGGCTATGACTTCCAGCCGCATACAAAAGGTTCATGCGACCACAGCTTCCAGCCGCATGCAAACTGCTCAAGCAGCCACAAAAGCCAGCCGCATGCATACAGCCTATGCGGCCACCAATTCCAGCCACAGACCATCTGTTCCATACAGCTCGGGTTCAGCCTTCGACCGTCTCTTATGCGGTCCTGACCTCAGACACTCTCCTAAGGGTGTGCCAGACTCTCTGCAGCACAACTTGGACTCTTCCTACTATGCACCCTTGGGTGCTAGAGGAAAGAAGTCTAGGGCAGCGTGGGCTCGTCGAGCTCAGTCAGCTATCCCAACCTCTAACCACTAGAGAGCTCTACTTACTGTTAGGCGAGCCTCTGATAGAAAATTGTATAGAACCGACCGTGTCCAGCCCCCGGCGGCAAACAGACAGAGTGTTTCCCAAGAGTCTCCCAATCAGGGAGCAAACATGATGCCAACGCACTCGTATGCTCGGGACTCCCGCGACCACAAAACAAGTGACTTACGTGACGTGATTCTTCAGAAGCGCAAGGAAAGAGAAGAAAGATTGGTGTGCAGAGAGTCCTTTCATGGACATTACTGCACTCAAGTCATTGTTAACTGCTGCTGCATCAAGGCGGTAGTACAAGAGGACCGGTAATCCGTATTCCAACGACTGCAGCAGCCAGGACCGGTCCTGCAACAAAGCTTAGGAGATGAGGCGCTTTATGTCGCCTCCTGCAATTCTGCTCAGAAGATCCCTACCGACAAGGCGGGAAAGAAGATAAATGTTTCCAACCCGAAGATCTCAACCAGCACGGCAAAGAAACTCTCCTCTAAGCGGTTGTCCACGACCACCGCAGGAGGATTTTATCAGGGCACCCGCTCAAAGACGAAATCTTTAACACTCAAAGATTCGTCATCTACATCCCTGGGGGTAGCCGAAGCTGGGGGTAGCACTCCCCCGAACATCTACGACAATCCGGTGTTCCAAGAAGATGAACCAAGGGAGACAGTTCCCCAAACAGATGCAACGGACCCAGATTTCCATGGGTCCCAAGATGAAGCAACCTCCGATGCAGGGGGTAACACTCCTTCCGAGTCCGAACCGGAGGAGAACATTCCTACATATCCCGACGACTTCTCCGTTCGGGGGTACGATTCGGAGAGCACATCCTCCACCGTTCCTTCTACTGTTCCTCGTGTGAGAACAGTATTTATGATTAAGAATGACCAAGATGGTCCCAGCGATCGACAGTGCCTCGACACTCTTAAGGCCATACTTCATACCCTGGTCAAATCAGTAGACGAGATCAAGGCGGCTCTTCAAGCTCTCCAAGGAAGGACGCCTGGCCAAACAAGCTTGGGTCCCGCCGTCAATGCGGACTCAAACACAACTGCACCGACCCCAGGCGATAATCTACCTGGAATGTCGGCTCCCACTGCTGCAGATGAGGCTAGGGAGGCAAGAAGTAAAGTCCAGGAGCTCTGTGCGATGTTTCACGCATGAGAATACTCTCAAGACTTGAAGATACGACAACCGTATCCCGCTGCATGGAGGGATGTCCCCTTCCCTCCATGATACAAGCCGTTCAACATCAATCCCTACGACGTGAAGACCTCTGCAAGCCGGTACATAACCTACTTCGAGGTCACAACAGACCACTTGTCGCATGACGATGCGATCCTCACGCGATTGTTCGTCGGGGCATTGGAGGGGGTAGCATTTGATTGGTACCGCAATCTGCCGGACAACTGCATCCATTCCTTCGTCGGCTTCAAAAATATGTTCCTTGAAAGGTTCTATGAGGTAGGGCAAGATGTGACAATATCCACCCTCATGGCCGTTGTTCAAGGTGAAAAGTAGCTGACAAGAAACTACATCGAATGGTTTCGCCAAACTGCGACGAAGTTGCCATCCGGTAACCCAGACTCCTGCTTAATTAAAATTTGCCAAAAGAGGCTGCTTCCCACGATCAGCCTCTGGATGGGCGAAAGTCAGTTTAAGGATTGGAAGACTTTCATCATTAGCACTACTAGCGCAGAGGACAAGTTGAAGAAAGCTCGCCAAATGGGATTGCACATCTCGGAGGGAGACGACAAAGGCAAACACCCTAACGCCAACAACAACAATGGTGGTAATTCCTCCAACAGTCGAGACAACAAGGGCAAGCAGGCCATGGTGGCCGACACAGCCCAGAAGACTGAACCGAAGTCGGCAGAGAAGTAGTGGCCACAGATGACGTACTCCTTCGAAGACAGCCATGTCAAGCCCATCCTTGACATGCTTATACAAGGAGATCGAATTCAGCTCCCTCCTCCTAGGCGTGAACCTCGTCCTACAGAGATAGAGAGCCCCAAGTACTGCCACTACCATCGCTACGTCCACCACGCTACATAAGACTGCTTCCAACTGAAGCAGTATATTCAGAACCTCATCGACTCGAAGGCCCTGGCCATTGATTTCGAGGAGGTAACGGTCGCCGCCAACATGGTGTCGGTCTAATTCGGCAGCTTCCTGCCGACAAAAACACAAGATGGAGTAGTACCCGTCCTCCGGGCAAAGATGGAGGTCGCTAATCTTACACCTCCCCGAGACCAGGCTGCTGGTCTAGTGCCTCTCACCATATCACGAGGGGAGGTCATGTGGGTCCATTCGGACCTGGTACCTGATGTGACTCAGTTCGCACCACCCTCCACCGGCAAGAAGAAGGTTAGAAAAGTCAAGTCCTGTCGCACGATCTCGGCAGATGTCGAAGAAGCTACGGCTGTCGTCACCCGGTCTGGTGCACAATCCTAACCTACACTGGGTAACTCGGCTGAAGAATGCTAGCCGGCCGCTGCTGACGCTCCAGGACCTTCTCAGCCTCCGCCGGCCGACAAGCCCAAGCCAAAGGAGACCCTTTTTGATAAGCCGCTCCGGAAAGACGTGCCTCACGGGCTGGAGAAGCCCTACAAATTTGATATTTTGGCACAACTGGCCAACACACCGGCCAAATTGTCATTATACGAGCTCCTGAGACTCTCCAAAGATGTTCGTGTCGTACTGAGCAAGGCACTCCAGAATGCCGACGCATATCTGGCTCAGGTCAATCTCATTGGGGAGAGCTCGCCTGTGGATCTCCAGGACAACGCTTTCACAGGGGCCATGCCCAATATTGTGTTCACTCCGCAGGACATGCTTATCAAAACCAACCTGTACGATCGCCCTCTGTATTATACTAGATATGTCGGCAACGTTAAGGTGGATCGAATGTACATTGATCTCGGTTCTTCGATCAGCATTATCCTGAAGAGCTTGCTTCATCATCTACGCATCCCTATGCATCGGCTAACTTCTACCAGCACCGCCATCAGCGGTTTCAATTCGGAGAGAAGCTATCACATCGGGAAGATTCGTCTGAAGTGCCAAATAGGCGACCTTCAGTCAGAAGTAACCTGCTATGTCATCGACGCAGACACGTCCTACAATATTCTTCTGGGGCGTCCGTAGATACACGATTATATGATCGTGCCTTCAACATTGCACCAGTGCTTCAAGTACGTCGACAAGCACGGCTTCGTCAGAACAGAAAGGCAAAGAGGTGGATCGGATTCCTGCTTGTACGAGAATTCAAAGAGGCATCTGATCAATGAGGATGCTCAAGAGCAGATAGAGGCAATTGCGGGGCCTGAGGAACCCTTGAAAATCTATCTCCAACCCCGCAAACCAGGAAGGACTGCACCTCTGACAGCTACTCTGCATAGAGAAACAACTGGTCTTCCGGTACTCACTGTACAAGAGGAGCAGATGACAATCTGACTGCCAAAGTCTGGCCAAGGGCCAAGATCAACTACAGAGCCACTGACAATCAGGCTCCCTAGAGCTGGCCAACAACAAACAGAGGAGCCCAATCCCTCTGTTAAGCCAAAGACGATTCGTCTTTCCAGGATAAGTCGACAGCCGAGCGCTAAGCTGGGGACTGCAAGTGAGCCAACAACTCCCCGTCTCGTACCAAGCACTAAGCTGGGGGTCACTAGTGCACCAACGAATCCACGTTCAGCACCGCCAGTAGAGCCCCTGATGATTAAGCTGCCCAGGTCGTCCTCTCAGTCTTCATTGACACAGGGGGTGGCCGAAGAAGAGTTAGAGCTGGCCAAGTATGTGGCTGCTCATACTGATATTTCGTCTGCAGATGATGTAGTTCCATCGGAAAAGATACCTTACTTCATCAATAAAGGGCTATCTTTGAACTACCTCGAGCTTAATAAGCTTTGTACAATGTATGCTAGGGAACACGATATAGGCGCCCACCTACACATACAGGTAACAAACGTCTACACCGTAAACCAACTTACTTCCGTGGAAGACGCTTGCTTCATAGTTGAGGGAGAGGATCATCCAATCATCTTCGGCCAGAAGAATGACCCACAGCCCTTCAGGATAGAAGAAGTTGATCTCGAAACCGACACCGGGAGGCTGCCCCTGTATCTGTATAGCTCTCGATCCAAGTACCTCATGCAAAAACAGGGGTATGATCTGGAGACAACACCAGGCTTAAACTACGGCACTGGTCGGCGGTTACCCTTACAGTTGCCAGTCCCGGCTGGAAAACCACGGGATTACTATAATAAGACCAGATGTGGCCTAGGCTACGTTACATATGCAACAACCTATGAAAGCTCAGATGAGGAATGCGACTGGCATTCATATTCGACCGGATTACCAACTTCTGATTCGGATGTCAGCATCGGGGACGTATTCAGGCAAGCTTTGTCTGTCAATACGGCATTTGCTGATGCCTACGAAGAAGATAAAGACGTATCCGAACTTCTCGAGTTAGAACCTTGGGTCCAGCAACTAGATGCACAGTGGGAGAAATGCTTCAAACTCCGTGAACCTCCTACTGAAGATGAGGTTATGCAAGTTAACCTCGGCGATGAGTCCTCTCCAAAGCCAATCTTCATCAGCAAAAGCCAGATAGACGAAGAGCGGAAGGCACTTTTACAACTCGTCAGAGAGTACATTGTCGTGTTCGCCTGGAGCTATGAAGACATGGCAGGGCTAAACCCTGAGGTGGCACTTCAGAAACTTAACATTCATCCAGACGCAAAGTCGGTCAAGCAACAGCAAAGACGTTTCCGCCCGAACATCATGAATTCTATCGAAGCTGAGGTCAATAAACTGATAGCCAGCAGCTTCATCTGGGAGGAGCAACATCCAGACTGGGTTGCCAACATAGTACCAGTTCTTAAAAAGAATGGGAAGATTCAAATTTGCATCGACTTCCAAAATCTAAATAAAGCATGTCCTAAAGATGAGTTCCCTCTTCCCATCACAGACATTATGATCGACAACACATGCAGCTTTGAGCGCATGTCATTCATGGATGGTTTCTCAGGATATAACCAAATCAAGATATTTTCTGATGACGAAAAGCATACATCATTCCGAACATCGATTGGCGTGTACTGTTACACAGTCATGCCCTTCCGTTTAAAGAATGCTGGTGCCACATATCAAAGAGCCATGAGTGTCATCTTCAGAGACCACCTGCGTAAGACCATAGAGTGTTATGTTGATGACATCGCTGTCAAAAGCTGCTCTAAGGGAGACCATCTGCAGGATCTGAGGATGGTATTCGACCTAATACGAGCGCACAACTTGAAGATGAATCCTACCAAATCCTTCTTGGACGTATCTAGTGGAAAATTCCTGGGTTTTATTATTACTGCCCAGGGAATTCATATAGATCCGGAGAAGACGAAGGCTATCATGGAGATGGGTCCCCCGGGAAATCTTCGTGAACTCCGAGGCCTTCAAGGGAGGCTAGCTTACATCAGGAGGTTCATCTCTAACCTCTCCGGGCGATGTCAACCATTCACCCACCTCATGAACAAGGGCATCTCATTCGTATGGGATGAAGAGTGCCAACACGCGTTCGGCAACATCAAAAAATATCTGTCAAATCCACCAGTTCTGTTGGCCCTAGTTGCTGGAAAACCGTTTTTGCTTTATGTACGAGCGATAGAGCATTCCTTCGGTGCTCTACTAGCACAAAACAATGACATAGGGCATGAACAAGCTATCTATTACCTCAGCCGAATGATGATTGGGCCTGAGCATAGATACACCGCAGTGGAGAAGGAATGTCTTGCTCTGGTGTTCGCTATGTTACAGGACAAACCATCCATGTCATATCAAGAGTTAACCCCCTCAGGGTCCTCATGACCAAGCCGGGTGCACTCAGCTCTCGCCTTGCTACCTGGGCGATACTACTGTCTCCCTACCACATGATCTTCGTCCCGCAAAAGGCTGTTAAAGGTCAAGCTCTGGCAGAGTTTTTAGCAGCCCATCCAAGTTCGGAGTCAACAAGAATATATAAAGAGATTCCAGACGAGGTCGCCAATTCAAACATGGCTTTCGATGATTCCGTCTGGCGAATGTTCTTCGACGGTGCTTCAAGAACCGGGGCCAAGGGCAACATTGTCATTGGGGTCGGAGTGGTACTGATTTCTCCCTCTGGCTTGGTGATCAATCGGGCATATTCCCTTACAGGACCCTGCTCGAACAACGTGGCCGAGTACAACACCTTGGTTATCGGCCTCCGACTTGCAAAAGAACTAGGGTAGAGTACCTAGAGGCGTATGGCGATTCACAGTTAATCGTCAATCAGATCCGGGGTTCATATGAAGTTCGTCATGAAGATATGATCCCCTACCATCAGGTAGCGATCACCATCATTACGTCTCCGAAAGGATTCTTCATAGAACAAGTTTCGAGACTCCGGAACATTGAAGCCGACGCCTTAGCAGGATTGGCCGCTTCCCTGGCGGTCCCAAAATATACTCATCATTTGGTGGATATAATAGGCCATGAGTTGGTCTGTCCCAAGAACAACGTCTAATTTGCTGAGAGATATTCTGCCCTAACGGTCGACGAGACACAAGATTGGAGTCTTCTATTTATTGACTTTGCAGTCTATGGCATCTTGTCGGAGAACCCGAAAGAAGCCACCTCTATCAGAAGACGTTCTCTCAGATTCTTCTACGATACTGAGACAAAAATACTGTATCGGCGATCCTACGATGGACTAATGCTTCGCTGTCTGTCAAATACAGAAGCCAAAAAAGCGGTATGCGAAGTTCACGACGACATTTGTGGGGGCCATCATCCTGGCCCGAAGCTGTAAGGCCGCCTTCGCCGGATGGGCTATTACTGGCCTGCGATGGTGGCAGACGCGATAGACTATGCAAGAAAGTGCAAAGCTTGTCAGGTCCATGCAGATTTCATACATCAACCATCTGAATTCCTACACCCGACGGTGGCATCATCCTGGCCATTTGAGGCATGGGGAATGGACATCATTGGTCCAATCACTACACCTTCGTCCAGAGGATACCGCTTCATACTGGCAATTACAGATTACTTCTCCAAGTGGGCAGAAGCTGTCCCGCTTGCAGAAGTAAAGACATCGAATGTGATCAGCTTCCTCAAACATCATGTCATCTATCGCTTCGGACTGCCCCGAAGGATCATCCATGACAATGGTCCGCAGTTCGCAAGCCACTCCTTCTATCGATTTTGCGACAAACATCGGATCAAAAATATTACTTCAAGACCATACAATCCGACGGCAAATGGGTTGGCAGAAGCACTCAGCAAAACTAGAATCAAGCTGCTCAAGAAGTTCGTATCTTCCAACAAACGCGACTAGAATGAAAAGCTTGGCGAATGCTTATGGGCGTACCGTACTACAGTTCGGACGGCCACCGGGAATACGCCATTCTCTCTGGTGTATGGGACTGAGGCAGTTCTCCCACTGGAGACTCAAATCCCCTCGCTCCACGTCACCCTCACCTATCGATTGATGACGGATGATAATTACCGTCGCCGACTACAAAAATTGGAGGCCTTAGATGAGAAGCGCCTGTTAGCTCAATAACGAATCGAGCTGTATCAAGCACGTATCTCGGGAGCTTTCAACAAAAAGGTTAAACTCAGAACATTCCAAGTGGGCGATCTCGTTCTGGCAGTTCGAAGTCGATGGTTATGACTTACAAAATCGCCGACAAATTTCAGCCAAAGTAGGAAGGCCCATTTATCATCGAGGATGTATTCTCTAATGGTGCTTACCGCCTCGCAAAACAAAATAGAGACTTGCTCATGTTGCCCGTCAATGGCAAGTTCCTGAAGAACTATTATGTCTAAACGACATCCTCCAAATCTACCGGACTGTTAAGTTACATGACCCCAGGTACCGCTGAACTTACACTATGGTCGTCCCAAATGAATCCATATCGCATCTTCTGGGTAGTAAGTCATGTATGATCATACCTCTGAACTTCCTTCCTAAAAGAGCATCTTCCTCATGATCTATTACCTGCACTTTCAGTGCATAAAAAGAGTAACAGATCCACAAATTTTCCGATACAACCACGTCGATGTCACCTCTGAGTTATTTCACATCCATCAAAAACAAACTGCCCCTCACATAGAACTTCCATGTCCATATTACTTCTGAGTTGTTCTATGTACTCTTCATGGTGTCCACTCCTGCCACATCCTCATTACCTCTGAGTAGGAAGACTCCATTGAAGAAACCCTCATATTTACCACGTCCTCATTACCTCTGAGTAAGTATGTTGGTTTTCTCTCGACTTATTATCCGTACCCAAAATCCAGGGTACGCCAAGGATAATAGGCCCACAAATGTCCCCAGTAGACCACAAATGTCCGCAGTTGACCACAAATGTTATACTAAATTTTCTAGTACACGCGCCTCTTTTCTTACAATCTTATGCCTCTGGAACCTAGCTGTTCCATGGCATTCTTTTGCCCGATACCAAGAACTTCTGGGAAGTTGTTCTAGGTATCCCTATTAAACTTATTATCCGTACCTAAAACTAAGGTATGCCAAGGGTAATAGGTCCAAAGAAAAGCCCCAGTGGGGCAAACACATAAACGCAGTACAAGCACGACAGATAAAGGATAATACAAGCAAAGTTATTTATTCAAATCAAATCAAAAGTACTACATTCTTTGGGACCACGTCCCTGCCAAAGAGACAAAGAAATAGAAAGAAAAAAAAAAGCCGACAATAGTTCGACGACACATAATTCTCTGAGACGGTCCCTCAGTACGGCCGTCGACCGCTCAAATTGTCGCTTGGCTCGGCGTTCGGCCTCCTGAGTCAACCGCTCCGCATCCTCCAGATGTGCGTGAGCCTGCCAGCCATCTTCAAGCTTCTTCAGAGCACGCTCCAAGCCAGCAGAAGTTCGGGTGACTTTGTCAGCCTCCTGAACAATTACCTTATTATCCGTACGGGAGGCATCGAGCTCAGATTCCAAGAAAGCCAATTTCCTCTGGAGCTCGAGGATCTGCTTCTTCGTGTCGATTATCTCGCGAGAGGCTGCCGCTTCCCGAGCAATACAATCCTCTCCTCGGCGTCTCAGCTGATCATACTGTAGAGACAGATCGTGGAGGTCCTTCATTATAATCGGCTTGGACGCATCTCGTGCGGCCCTTACCTTCTCCATAACAGTTATGGGGAAGACACGCTCCTGATCTATCGCCGAAGACAGGTCGACTTGCCGCAGTACTTGAAACTGGGCCACAAGCTGATCCATCTCTAGCAATTTGGGATCCAGAAGCTCGACTATCCCTACCTCACCTAGGAGGGTTCTAAGGAGTTCAATCTGGCCCCGGGCGTATTGACGGGCCAAGGCAAAAGAGGTCCCCCTCTCTACGGTAGCCTCAACCTCTCGCCTCAGGTGACGGTAAAAGCGGTCACCTACATCCTTTGATGATTCATCCAGAACTTCCGAAGAAGATGGCGTCAAAGGAAGGGTAGCTGGCTGGATCGAAGAAGATGCACCGGAACTTGATGCCCCTGCCACAAGGAAAACAAGTTTCGAGCAAAAAGATGCTTGAATAGCGGCTAATTCTTCCTTCGCAGCCCGAAGGATCTGGAGACTCGGCAGGGCGGAAAGGTCAACCTCCGGAGCCACATAAACAGAGGAGGGTGCAGGGACCATTTCCCCTGCCCCGGCCGTTCCGTCGCCTACTCTCTCGAACTCGATTCAGCGGAAGGTCCCTCAATATAAGTTGGAGGGGAAGAAGGCACATTCTCTTCCACAAGATCTCCTCTGGCGAACTCTCCCCTGATAATGTCCGTCGTTGGCAGTGAAGGAGCAGGACCTGTATGTCCGGAGCAACCATCAATCAGCTTAACCCGAAGGATATGATGATAGAGAAAATTAACCTCCTCACTGGTTAAAATTTGACTTAGCTTACCAGGGGAGGGTTGCTGGGACTGAGGTTCGCTAGCAGCTACCATAGCTTCTTCACCAGCAACATCCGACCCAAATTCAGCTGGTTCATCTGCCCCAGCCGTCCCGGAAGGAGATACAACTGGATCAGCGTCACCCGGCTGAAGTTCAGCAGTCTCGGGGATGGGTTCAGCAGAGCCGACATCGCCCTGGGTTGGGATATCAACAAATGGAGGAACCTCAGCCATCGCCGGGAGAATCTCGACGATAAGAATCTCGGCACTCATATCTCTAATTAGAGTAGTCAGAGCCGGGTCGACCGCAGGGGAAGCAGCCGACTTTGGAAAGTCCCCTTCTCCTGACGCCTACAGAGAAAAGAAAAATAATTAGGTCATAGTTCAGGAAAAAGAAAAGCTAAAGAAGAAGGTGGTTGTAATTCAATTCACCTCCGAAATGGCGTCAATATCCTCGCATCTTTTCCTAATGAGCAGCCCGCGAGGCTTAACCGCAGCCCGTTTCATGGAGTAAGTTAGCCCGCCATCAGCGGACTCTCGCCTGCTTCGCTTACAGGAAGGACCAGGCACAACTGGCGGCTGATCCGCCACTACCTCATCTGTAGGAGGGAGAGAGTTATCGGGATCATGCTCGTCATCCTCTTCGTCCGCGTTGGTAGACTCTGAGTCCGATGCAGAAACCGTGTTCTCCCTCTTCTTCCTTACCTTGGACCCCTTGGGCTTCTCCTCCAAGCCAGTACCAACAATGAAGCTGGTACTCGGGTCAAAATCAACAGGAGGCTTGTTCGCCATGATATGATATAGAGCCGCCAAATACAAGATCTCCCCTGACTCTCCAGCATCAGGAACTAAGAAGATGGTATAGGTGTGAACCGTATTATAATAGTGCCAGGCTCTGATACCGTCAAGGACGCTACCTTCAAAACCCAGACAAGAGCTGGGAATATCCAAGAAAAGCTGGCTATACCCAAACTGGCGAAAGAACCTACTGGGCAAGTAAGGCTCAAAGTAGACAGCGTTGCGGTTGCGGTATACTAGGTGGGAAGTACAAATATTGTACAGCCAAAGGAGCATCTTGTAAGATAAGAAGTGGAGAGGCTCGATACCATCAAGATGTACGGCCCTCACTTCCTCAGCAGTAAATTGAGGAACAGACACGAAAAAAGTGTATCTGTCCACTCTTGCCAGCGCCATCCGACAGGCGTGCATAGTCTCGCAATCCCAAGGCATACAGGGATACTGAAAGATGAAAGCATCATCAGCAGTTACGCCATCTTTGGGGCCAGGCCTCATCAAAGATCGGCAATGCATCAATAGCCACCCATTCAGATAATGATAGGGTAGCTCAATGTGTTCAAAGTCCTTCGTCGTGTCACTGGCGATGACCTTGGACGAGAAAATATGAAGGCTACGATGTATGCTGTACACCATGGTCGGGAGAAGAGCTAGTCTGACCCCAAAGACCAGCTTCACAGTAGGAAGGATGAAGTTACGGCTGATCCTCTCAATAGAACCAGCCCCTCCTGAAACTACACAGTTCCGCAGCCACACCATCAGAAATCCTTCCAGGAGTGCCTTTTCGGACAACGGCTGAGTGTCTTGATAAAAAAATAAGCAAAAGAGTCAGATTGACTCTCGAATTGGTCGTCGGCGGTTCTTACCCTCTTGGCCGTCGATACTTGGTCATGTACCTCTTCCCGAGTGTGAGGACTTCAGGAAGAGACCTGGCTTGAGGCACCGAGCTTAAAAAGATAAGTGAGCCAGGCCTTTGTGTGAGGAAGGTTCCCTTCCGAGCTGTCATTCTTTTTCTTTGACAGCTGCTGGCACGTGCTGTGGTGACACAGCATTTTTCGGTAGACGGCAACAAAGCCCGGGAACCTCTCCTCCAAATCCTTGAACTCTTCGTTCGTCGGAGTATACACTTCAAAAACTTTATTTCCCCAAGGCAGCTTGGAGACGTCATGCATCTCGTGGAGAGCAAGCCCCAACTCTCCTATGGGTGTAAAGAAGGTCCCTGTACGATGTTTGCCATTGATTGTAAAAGTACAGAACAATTATCGGAGGACTGAACTTAGACTCACAATACAAACTCGCTCGTACAAAGAAAGCCTAGGGACGAAAACCTAGGTACAGCAGTCTAAGTACGATTGTTTATTTTAGATTCTGGGGGGTGACGATAGAGGCTCAGAAAAGCGACGGCCGCTCTGCCTTACTCCTTGGACGATCGGTACGCAGCCTTGACTCGGGGAAGATCTGCTTGGTCGTTGACGAAGAAATGCCTTCTTGCTCTCTCTCTGATTACTCTCCTGGCTTCTCTCTCTCTGTGTATATTCTCTCTCTGACTATGGAGGAAGTCTCTCTGTGTATGCGTATTCTTCTCTGGTTTTTTTCTTTTGTATATCTCTCTATCTCTTACAAGGGAATGGCACCTTGCTATTTATAATAGTGGGATGTGATCACTAGGGTTGCCAATGATTAGCTCTTGGAGATGGCGGCGGCCTGGAGATTGATCAATCCAGGCCGTTCATTTCTGATTGTGACGAATCAGAACCATTAAGGGTAGATTACACCAAATCCCCATTAGCAATTAATATTGATTGGCATAAATCTTCCTTATAATGATTCTCTAATATCTGTGAATAAATCAAATTTATTCTCCTGCCACGTGCCCCAGATCATTGGGATTCGACCCGATCTTGGATTGCCATAAATCTGGGAGATTGATCGACTGAGGACACGTGTCCTGAGAGCCAATGGTGAGACTGGAACCGCATGCAGATTGGGCCGCATGAGATTTAGGCCGCATGAATTTTGGGCCGCATAAGACTTGGGACACGTGTCAGGGCTGTCTGGGTAGTGGCCCCCTTCTTCAGACTTCTGAACCATATGATGAGCCGCATGAACTGCATAATGGTGTGTCTGCTTGAGCCGCATGGGCATAATCTTCTTGAGCCGCATAGGGATGATTCCACTCGAGCCGTATGGGACAGCTTCACTCTGAACCGCATGGGAAGTCTTCACTTCGAGCCGCATAAGCACACCCACGTGGCAGGGCCACGTGGCATTTTGTTGCTCTCGGGGGATCGTGTCAGAGATTTTTTTTCTCTTCCCTAGAGATTCGTCATCATGACAGAGTCATAATTACCTGCTTTAGTGTCAGGTCTGTCAACTTTTCAGAGGGGTCAACCGTCAAAGCAATTAATGCAGCAAGGATCGGAGGGGAGCACTGTCACGCTACATGTCTTCTGAACCGTATGGAATACCTCCGGCCGCATAGCTCCTTATGCCGTATGACTCCTTGAGCCGCATGCATTTTCTGAGCCGCATGGGTCTTTCTTAGCCGCATGAGTCAATTTCTTTAGTATTTTTCATGCTTCTACAGGACCCCCTTCAAAGTTTTCAATTTGTAAAATTAAAATACTTTGAATAAGAAGCATGGCCGTGCTCTTCTAACCGCATATGAAACCCTGACCGCATAGAGATCTTATCCGCATAGATTGTTCAGCCGCATAGCTTCTCGCCACGCCATTATGTCATGCATGCAAACCTTTTTAGGGCAGGATCCTAGGAGTTTCTGACCTCTAATTAACTAGTCAGTATCGATAGCCGAAGAGTCGACTACTTTGTACGAAGCGTCGGTCTTGGTCCTCCTTTCTCTATAAATGGAAGGGTATTTAGAAGGATTTCTCTCTTAGACTCTTTCTGATTAAGATTTCTGTCTTGCTTTTTTCTTCCAACTGACAAACCACGATGGCACCTAGGGCTTCCAAGGCAGTGAAGAGGGTTGTGGCTAGGAGCAGGAAGTCGGCGTCGTCTTCAATTGCCGCACCCCCCGTTCGTCTTGATGTTCATGTTGTCGTCGAAGGTAAGGACTGTGAGGAAGATTGGGTACTTTGAAACCCTAAAAGATGCTGCTCTGCTGTATTGCTTCGTGCATAATCATTTTGATACGAGCTTTTTAGATTACGTGGTCCGCATACACATCCTATGAGCCGCATGAAATATATTCCATACCCAAGCCGCATAAGAGTTGTCTTTAAACGAGCCGCATGAACACTTCTGAATATCTTCTGACTGTTTTCATCATTTCTCATCACTTTTTTTCGTCTTTTGGTTCTTATAGTGTCTCCACCGAGTGCTGATATTGTAGTGGTAGAGGATCTGTCGCTCCCTGGCGTCAATCAGGGGCCTTCCTCTGTTAAGAAGGAGACAATCAAAGAAGAATCAGAGCCTGAGAGGGACGACGTCCTTTCCACCGTCGAGACTGCTGAGGGTGACACCACTGGGAATCCTGATTCTCCCATTCTGGACGAGGATCTTCCTCAGTTGCATCCTTCATACGTAATGTGGTTGAAGGAATTGTATACGTATTTTTGTAACTAGGGGTTTGAGGTGTCTTGTCTGTAATGAAGAACTTTCCTGTAACCGTGTGGATGTAACTGATTTCTGACTGAATGGAATATATATTTGCTTCACTCTTTTGCTTTGTAATAATCCTTTTATCGGATCATTTTACGTGGACCCATTGTCCCTAACATACCCTAGTTTTGGATACGGACAATAAGTTTAAAAGAAAGGAACCAATCATACTGACTCAGAGGTGCTGAGGACATGGTGAGCATGAGAGTCTCTTTGACAGGGGGGGTACGTAGAATAACTCATAGGTAATGAGGACATAGAAATTCTATGTAGGGGTGATTTGTTTTTGGCAGAAATGGGACGACTCAGAGGTGATGAGGACATGGTCGTCTCGGACATTTGTGGATCCGTTACCTTTGTTGTACACTGGAAGTGCAGGTATTAGATCATGAGGGAGGATCTCTTGTAGGAAGAAAGTTCAGCGGTATGATCATACATAACTTTCTACCTGAAAGAGTGACCAGGATGTGAGTTCAGAGGCACCATCGGGTACATGACTCGAGAATCTGGAGAATGGTGAGTGTGAGTTCAGCGGTACCAGCGGGTACATGACTCGAAAATCTGAAAAACTATAAGGGTGAGTTCAGTGGTATCAGCGGATACATGACTCGAAGATCTGGAAAATTATGGGGTGAGTTCATTGGTACTAGCGGGTACATGACTCGACAATCCATAAATGTTAGAATCAAAGTATAAGTTTAGAGGTACCAGCAGGTACAAGACTTGGAAATTTGGGATATCTTTATGGAAGAAGGGCATGAGTTCAGCGATACACGCGGGTACGTGACTCGAAAATCTGTGAATGTTAGAATCAAAGTGTAAGTTCAGAGGTACTAGCAGGTACATGACTTGGAAATTTGGGGTATGAGTTTAGCGGTACAAGAGGGTACGTGACTCGATAAGTTGGAAAATTAGGAGGTTGAGTTCAGAGGTACCAGCGGGCACATAACTCGAAACTCTGGAAAATGTTATTTAAACATAGTATTTCTTCAGGAACTTGCCGTTGACGGGCAACATGAGCAAGTCTCCGTTCTGCTTGGCGAGGCGGTAAGCACCATTGGAGAACACGGCCTCGATGATAAATGGGCCTTCCCATTTTCGCTGGAACTTGCCGGTGGTCTTGTGAGTCATGACCATTGGCCTCCTGACTGCCAAAACAAGATCGCCCACTTGGAATGTTTTGACTTTGAACTTTTTGTTGAAGGCTCCTGAGATGCGTGCTTGGAATAATTCGATCCTATTCTGGGCTAGGAGGCGTTTTTCATCTAAGGCCTCTAACTCTTGTAGTCGACGTCGGTAGTTATCATCCGTTGTCAATTGATAAGTGAGGGCAACTCGGAGTGAGGGAATCTGAGTCTCTAATGGGAGAACTGCCTCACTCTCGTACACCAGAGAGAATGGTATATTTCCGGTGGCTGTTCGAACCGTGGTGCGATAAGCCCATAAGCACTCGCCGAGCTTCTCGTTCCAGTCGCGTTTGTTGGAGGAGACAAATTTCTTGAGGAGTTTGATGATTGTTTTGTTGAATGCCTCTGCTAACCCGTTTGCTGCCGGGTTGTATGGTGTCGAAGCGACATTCTGAATGCGGTGTTTGTCGCAGAATCGGTAGAATACGTGGCTTATAAACTGCGGACCATTATCACGGATGATCCTTCGGGACAGTCCAAAGCGGTAGATGACGTGGTGCTTCAGAAAGCTGATTACGTTCGAAGTCTTGACTTCTGCGAGTGGGATAGCCTCTGCCCACTTTGAGAAGTAATCAGTGATCGCAAGTATGAAGCGATGTCCTCGGGAGGAAGGTGGGGTGATTGGACCAATGATATCCATTCCCCATGCTTCGAATGGCCAGGATGCCACTGTCGGATGTAGAAATTCGGATGGTTGGTGAATGAAGTCTGCGTGGACTTGACAGGCCTTGCATTTTCGGGCATAATCTATTGCATCAGCAACCATCGTGGGCCAGTAGTAGCCCATCCGGCGAAGGCGGTCTTGCAGCTTAGGGCCAGGCTGATGGGCCCCACAGATACCATCATGAGCCTCTCGTACGGCTTCTTTGGCTTCTGCGTTCGACAAGCACCAAAGTAGTAATCCATCGTAGGAGCGGCGATACAGCATTTTCATCTCTGTATCGTAGAAGAATCTGAGAGAACGCCGTCTGATAGAAGTAGCCTCCTTCGGGTTCTCGGGCAGGATGTCGTAGGCCACGAAGTTTATGAATGGTTGTCTCCAGTCTGGCGCTCCGTCGATCATCTGAGCAGAATAACTCGCCATGGCTTGAACGTTGTTCTTGGGGCAGACCAGCTCATGGCCGATTACATCGACCGAATATTGAGAGTGGTTTGGCACTGCTAGGGAAGCAGCCAGGCCTGCTAGGGCATCAGCTTCGATATTTTGGAGTCTGGGGACGTGTTCGATGAAGAATCCCTCGAATGATGAGATAATGTTAATCGCTATTTGGTGGTAGGGGATCATGTCTTCATGGCGGACTTCGTACGTCCCCCGAATCTGGTTGACGATTAATTGCGAATCGCCGTATGCTTCAAGGTATTCTACCCCCAGTTCTCTTGCGAGTTGGAGGCCAATGACCAAAGCGTTGTACTCGGCCACATTATTAGAGCAGGGTTCCGTGAGAGAGTAGGCGCGATTGATCACTAGCCCGGTAGGAGAGACCAATACTACTCCGACTCCGACGATGATGTTTCCCTTGGGTCCGGTTCTTGAAGCGCCATCGAAGAACATCCGCCATATGTTATAGTGGGTGGTTGTATTTGAATCGGCGACCTCATCTGGGATTTCTTCGTGTACTCTGGATGATTTCGATCCTGGATGGGCCGCCAAAAAGTCTGCCAGGGCTTGACCTTTGACAGCCTTCTGCGGGACGAAGATCATATGATAGGGGGACAGCAATATCGCCCATGTAGCGAGGCAGGAGCTGAGTGCCCCAGGTTTGGTCATGAGGACCCTGAGAGGGTTGACTCGTGAGATCACATGTATCATTTGTCCGGTGACATAGTACCGCATTTTCTGAATGGAGAACACCAGGGCGAGGCATTCCTTCTCCACAGCGGTGTATCGGTGCTCTGGCCCAATCATCATTCGGCTGAGGTAATATATGGCCTGCTCATGGCCTGCATCGTTGTTCTGTGCCAGCAGAGCCCCGAGGGAGTGTTCTATTGCTCGTACATAGAGCAGGAATGGTTTTTCAGGGGCTGGGGCCACCAGGACTGGAGGATTTGATAAATATTCTTTGATGTCATCGAAAGTGCGCTGGCATTCCTCGTCCCATACGAATGAGACTCCCTTCTTCATGAGGTGGGTGGACGGTCGGCATCCCCCGGAGAGGTTGGAAATGAACCTCCTGATATAAGCTAGCCTCCCTTGGAGGCCTCTAAGTTCACGGAGATTTCTCGGGGGACCCATCTCCATGATTGCCCTCGTTTTCTCAGGGTCTACATGGATATCCCCTGCAGTGATGATGAAGCCCAAGAACTTCCCGCTGGATACGCCCAAGAACGATTTTGTAGGGTTCATCTTCAGATTGTGGGCTCACATTAAGTTGAATACCGTTCTCAGGTCTTGCAGATGATCTTCCTTACGGCGACTCTTGACGGCGATGTCGTCGACATAGCATTCCACTGTCTTGCATAAATGTTCTCTGAAAATGATACTCATGGCTCGCTGATATGTAGCGCCAGCATTCTTTAGACTGAATGGCATGACTGTGTAGCAGTATGTGCCAATCGGGGTTCGGAATGAGGTGTGCTTTTCGTCGTCGGGAGACATCTTGATTTGATTGTACCCCGAGAATCCATCCATGAATGACATACGTTCAAAGCCGCATGTATTGTCGATCATGATGTCTGTGATAGGAAGGAGAAATTCATCTTTGGGGCATGCCTCGTTCAGGTTGCGGAAGTCGATGCAGATTCGAATCTTCCCATTCTTCTTGAGGACGGGTACTATATTGGCGACCAAATCAGGATGTTGCTCTTTACGAATGAAGCCGCTGGCTATTAGCTTGTTAACTTCAGCTTCGATCGTGTCCATGACGCCTGGGCGGAAGCGTCGTTGTTGCTGCTTGACTGGCTTTACATCTGGCCGTATATTGCGTTTGTGGAGAGCGATGTCAGGATTTAACCCCGGCATGTCTTCATAGCTCCAGGCGAACACATCAATGTATTCTCTGACAAGTTCTAACAGCGACTCTCGTTCTTCGTCAGTTAGGCTTTTACTGATAAAGATCGGTTTTGGAGAAGATTTGTTGCCGAGATCCACTTGTATGACCTCATCTTCAGTAGGAGGTTCTCTCAGTTCGAACCGCTTTTCCCATTATGCGTCTAATTGCTGGGCCCATGGCTCTAGCTCAAGGATTTCGGGGATGTCTTCGTCTTCCTCGTAAGCGTCGGTGAATGCCATGTTGACTGACATGACTTGTCTGAACACATCTCCGATGCTGGTATCTGAGTCAGAAGTCGGTGATCCGGTTGAATGTGACTGCCAGTCCCATTCTTCATCTGAGCTTTCAGGGGTCGTAGTAGGCGTTACATACCCTAAATCGCATCGGGTTTTGTTATAGTAGTTCCGTGGTTTGCCCGCCGGGGCTGGTGTCTTCAAAGGTAATCGTCGTCTAGAGCCGTAGTTCAGTCCTGGCATTGTCTCTAGATCATACCCCTGTTTCTGCATGAGATATTTGGATTGAGGGCTATAGAGATACAGAGGCAGTCTTCCAGCATCTGACCCGAAGTCGACTTCTTCCATGGCGAGGGGATGCGGGTTGTTCGTCCGGCCGAAGATGATTGGGTGGTCCCCTCCCTCGATTATTCGGTAAGCGTCTTCTACTGGAGTAAGTTGGATAGCGGTGTACACATTTGTCACTTGTGTATGTAGGTGAGTGCCTATACCGTGTTCCATAGCATACATTGTACATAGCTTATTGAGCTCGGTGTAGTTCAAAGATAACCCTTTATTGATGAAGTAAGGTATCTTTTCTAGAGGGATTACATCATCTGCGGAGGGAGCGTTAGTGTGGGCAGCCACATACTTGGCTAGCTCTGGTTCCTCTTCGGCTACCCCCTGTGTGAATGAAGATTGAGAGGGCATCCTAGTCAGCTTGATCTTCAGAGGTTCAACTGACAGAGCGGAGCGTGGGGTTGTCGGTAGACTAGCAACCCCCAGTCTGGTACTTGATGTGGAGCGAGGGGTGGCTGGTTCGCTTGAAGTGTCAGACCTCGCATCGGGGTGACGACCTTTCTTAGGCAGGCGTATCGTCAGAGGTCTATCGGAGGGATTGAGCTTCTCTGTTTGGGATTGACCGACTCTTGGCAATCTGATGGTAAGTGGCCCTGTCATGGGTCTCGGTACCTGGCCGGACCTTGGCAGCCGGATTCTCAACTGCTCTTCCTGTGCCAAGAGGCTGATCGCGTCCTTATGCAGCGTGGCCGTAAGGGGTACGGAATTGCCTAGCTTGTGAGCCTGGAGGTGGATTGTCAGAGGTTCTTCTGATCCCGTGGTTGCTTCAACATCAGTTTGTTCATTTCCTCCTTCAAGGTGCCTCTTCGACTTTTCGTATAGGCAGGATTCCGAGTAATAAGATTCGACCCCTTTGAAGGGATCGATGTCAACAAATTCTGTCCTCACGAAGCCGTGCTTGTCGACATATTTGAAGCATTGGTGTAGCGTGGAAGGCACGATCATGTAATCGTGTATCCAAGGGCGCCCCAAAAGGATGTTGTATGAAGTGTCTGCATCTATGACGTAGCAAGTGACTTCTGATTGGAGATCGCCAATCTGACATTTCAGACGGATCTTTCCGATTGGGTAGCTCCTGCCCGAATTGAACCCGCTGATAGCGGTGTTTGTAGGGGTCAGGCGATGCATCGAGATGCAAAAATGATGCAGTAGTCCTTTTGGAATGATGCTTATGGAAGACCTAGGGTCAATGTGCATCCGGTCCACCTTTATGTCGCCGATGTAGCCTGTGTAGTACAATGGGCGATCGTCTAGATTAGTCTTAATGAGCATGTCTTGTAGAGTGAAGACGATGTTGGGCATTGCCCCTGTACAGGCACTGTCTTGGAGGTCTGCGGGCTAATTTTCTCCCGTGAGGTTGACCTGAGCCAGGTACGCGTCGGCATTTTGAAGTGCATCGCTCAAAGCTGTGCGGACATCGTTTGAGAGCCTCAGGAGTTCATATAAGGATAATTTGGCCGGTATATTGGCCAATTGTGCCAAGATGTCGAAGTTGTAGGGCCTCTCCAGCCCCTGAGATGTTTCCTTTCGGAGGGATTTGTCGAAGCGAGTCTCCTTCGGCCTAGGCTTGTC
The DNA here is from genome assembly GCA_029216955.1 of Iris pallida. Classification (NCBI taxonomy): domain Eukaryota; kingdom Viridiplantae; phylum Streptophyta; class Magnoliopsida; order Asparagales; family Iridaceae; genus Iris; species Iris pallida. The sequence goes on along the minus strand of JANAVB010005798.1, from coordinate 358,479 downwards.
GGTCGTCGAAGGCTGAGCCGGTCCCGGAGCATCCGTGGTAATGGGCGAATGATCATCAGTCGAGTTTTCAGCCACAGGTTAAGATTGTGCTCCGGATCGAGTAACAACGGCCGTGACTTCCTCTTCATCTGCTGAGGTGGTATGGCAGGATCTGACTTTTCCACTTTTCTTTTTAGAAGATGGAGTGGACTGAGTTACCTCGTGGACTAGGTTCGGATGGACCCACATGATTTCCCCTCGTGAGGTGGTGAGGGGTACTAGACCAGCAGCTTGAGCAGGCGGGAGATTAGCAATCTCCATCGTTGCCAGAGGGATGGGTATAACCCCGTTCTGGGTCTCTGTTGGAGGGAAGCTGCCGAATTATACGGACACCATGTTGGCTGCCACGATTACCTCCTCAAAATCGATGGCCAGAGCGTTCGAATCGATGAGGTTTTGGATATATCATTTCAGTTAGTAGCAGTCGTGCGTAGCATGGTGGACGTAGCGGTGGTAATGGCAGAACTTTGGGTTCTCCAGATCAGCCGGCCGAGGCTCCCGTCTTGGTGGAGGAAGCTGAATCCTATCTCCTTGTATGAACATGTCCAAGATAGGCTTGACGTGACCGTCTTCAAAAGAGTAAGTGATTTGAGGCCATTGTTTGTCCGCAGGTTGCGACTCAGGCTTCTGGGCTGTATCGGCCACCATAGCCTGCTTGTCTCTGTTGTCCCGGTTGTTGGAGGGGCTACCCCCATTGTCGTTGGTGGTGCTGGGACGCTTGCTCTTGTTCTCTCCCTCTGAGATATGTAATCCCAGTTGGCGAGCCTTCTTTAATCGTTCTTCGGCACTTGTAGCACTAATGATAAAAGCCTTCAAGTCCTTGAATTGACTCTCGCCCATCCAGAGACTGATTGTTGGGAGTAGTCTCTTTTGGCAAATTTCGATCAAGGAGGAGTCCGGGTTGCCAGATGGTAACTTCATTACGGTTTGACGAAACCGCTCAATGTAATTCCTCGTCAGCTCTTTCTCTTCTTGAATGACGTCCATGAGGGTAGACATCGTGACGTCCTGCCCTACCTCATAGAACCTCTCCAAGAATATGCGTTTGAAGCCAGCGAAGGAATGGATGCAATTGTCCGGCAGGTTGCGGTACCAATCGAAGGCGACTCCTTCCAATGCCCCAATGAATAACCGTGTCAGGATAGCGTCATCATGGGGCAGATGGTCGGTAGTGACCTCGAAGTAAGTGATGTACCGACTTGTTGAGATCTTGCCATCATAGGGGTTGATATTGAACGGCTTATATCTTGGTGGAAATGGAACATCCCTCCATTCAGCAGGATATGGTTGCCGTATTCTGAAGTCTTGAGAGTTTTCTCTGGCGTGGAACATGGCTCGGAGCTCTTGAACTTCTCTCCTTACTTCTCGGGTCTCATCTGTCGCAGTCGAAGACGTTACTTCAGGAGGATTATTGCCCGGGTTCGGTGCCGCCGAATTTGAATCTACGTTGATTGGGGGACCCGTGCTTGTCTGGCCAGGTGTCACCCCCTGCAGATTAGGAAGTGCCGCTTTGATCTCGTCTACAGACTTGACCAAGGCGTACAATATGGCCTCCAAAGTGTCGATGCGCTGGCGATCACCGGAACCGCCTTGATTGCTGTCTGTCATGAACACCGTCTTCATATGAGGAGTGACGGAAGGAGTGGTGGAGGATGTACCCTCCGAGTCGTACCCGTGTATCGAGAAATCATCAGGATATGTAGGGATGTTCTCTTCAGGTTCAGACTCGAAAGGAACACTACCCCCGGCTTCGGAGCTTGCTTCGTCTAGGATGTCCTTGGGGACGTCGATATCTGTTGTATCCGTCGGAGGATTTGCTTCCTCCAGTCCGTATTCCTGGAATGTTGGATTGTCGTGGATGTTTAGAGGAGTGCTACCCCAAGTCCCGACGACCCCCAATGTTGCAGACGACGAACTTCCTATCGCAGCAGTTTTCATCTTCGAACGGGTGTGTTGAAATACTCCAGTGGAGGATAACCCTTTAGACGACGGTTTCTTAGCTGCAGTAGTTGACACCTTTGGGCTGGAGATGCTTGTTTTCTTCCCTCTTCCCTTGGCGAGAACTTTCTGCGTGGATTTGCAGGAGACAACATGAGGTGCCTCGTCTTCTGAGCTCGGGTGATGTAGTCTTTGGAAGACGGATGGCCAGTCTTCCGTCACCGCCGCGTTGCTGCAACAGCAGTTGACGATGATCTGGGTGCATTGATGTCCGTGTGAGGGCTCTTTACACCCCGAAGCTCCTTCTCTTTCCTTGCGTTTGTGGAGGATAACCTCATGCAGGTCAGAGGAACCACTTTGTCTGTTTGCCGCCGGGGACTGGACTTGAGTGGTTTTATACAACTTCCCATCAGAGGCCCGCGTGATAATCAGCGGGACGCCCCGATAGTCAGAGGTTAGGGCAGTCGTCTGGACTTGATGAGCCCGCGCTGCCCTAGACTTCCTTCTTTTAGCACTTGTGGGTGCGTAATAGGAGGAGTCTAAGTCGAATACCACAGAGTCTGGATTATTATCCAGAGAATGATCAGAGTCAGGACCGCATGAAAGCCGGTCGAAGATTGATCGAGAGAAGCGTGGGACGGATGCTATGCGGCTAGCATTGGGTACCGTGCAGGCTGTCTGCATGCGGCTGTCTTTTGTTGTAGGATGAGTCTTTATGCGGTTAGGAGTCACGACCGTGCAGGCTGACCGCATACGGTTGGCATCTGTGGCCGCATGGGTTTTCTGTAAGCGATTGACTTTAATAGCCGCATGAGTCTCATCCGTGCGGTTGGCAACTGTAGCCGCATAAGTTATGCGGCTGACAGATGTGGCCGTATGAGTTTTCTTTATGCGGTCTGCGGTTGTAGCCGCATGGGCTTTCTCCCTGCGGCTAATACTCTTCTGCGGCTCGGATCGCGTAGAGTTCCTCTTTGCCGCTGCAAGTCCAGCATCATAGTGTTTTCTTCTGCCGGACATGGGGACAGCAGAGTTGTCTACGGTCTGAAGTGGGGCCGCAAGGGAGTCTTTCTCGCCATCTTGAGCAATAGAGAGCACCCCATCAAGGGCTTGCGGAGGAGCAAATGATTTTGGCCTCCACTCTTTGTGAGCCTTTATGGTGCAGGTGCGCTTCTGGACCGGGCCAGCGCTACCTTCAGAGAGCATCTCTTCGAATGCATGTTGGTCGAAGCGTACGACCATCTTCTGTTGTGTAGAGCCAAGTTTGGCTGCGTCCGATTGCGTCACCAACTCCTCAGCCGTGGAAAAGTTAGTCCCAGCAGAGTCGCCATCGTGTTTGCCATTGATTGTAAAAGTACAGAATAATTATCGGAGGACTGAACTTAGACTCACAATACAAACTCGCTCGTACAAAAAAAGCCTAGGGACGAAAACCTAGGTACAGCAGTCTAAGTACGATTATTTATTTTAGATTCTGGGGGGTGACGATAGAGGCTCGGAAAAGCGACGGCCGCTTTGCCTTACTCCTTGGACGATTGGTACGCAGCCTTGACTCGGGGAAGATCTGCTTGGTCGTTGACGAAGAAATGCCTTCTTGCTCTCTCTCTGATTGCTCTCCTGGCTTCTCTCTCTCTGTATATATTCTCTCTCTGACTATGGGGGAAGTCTCTCTGTGTATGCGTATTCTTCTCTGGTTTTTTTCTTTTGTATATCTCTCTATCTCTTACAAGGGAATGGCACCTTGCTATTTATAATAGTGGGATGTGATCACTAGGGTTAACAATCATTAGCTCTTGGAGATGGCGGCGGCCTAGGGATTGATCAATCCAGGCCGTTCGTTTCTGATTGTGACGAATCAGAACCATTAAGGGTAGATTACACCAAATCCCCATTAGCAATTAATGTTGATTGGCATAAATCTTCCTTATAATGATTCTCTAATATCTGCGAATAAAAAAAATTTATTCTCCTGCCACGTGCCCCAGTTCATTGGGATTTGACCCGATCTTGGATTGCCATAAATCTGGAAGATTGATCGGCTGAGGACACGTGTCCTGAGAGCCAATGGTGAGACTGGAACCGCATGCAGATTGGGCCGCATGAGATTTGGGCCGCATGAATTTTGGGCCGCATAAGACTTGGGACACGTGTCAGGGCTGTCTGGGTAGTGGCCCCCTCCTTCAGACTTCTGAACCATATGATGAGCCGTATGAACCGCATAATGGTGTGTCTGCTTGAGCCGTATGGGCATAATCTTCTTGAGCCGCATAGGGATGATTTCGCTCGAGCCGCATGGGACAGCTTCACTCTGAACCGCATGGGAAGTCTTCACTTCGAGCCGCATAAGCACACCCACGTGACAGGGCCACGTGGCATTTTGTTGCTCTCGGGGGATCGTGTCAGAGATTTCTTTCTCTTCCCTAGAGATTCGTCATCATGACAGAGTCATAATTACCTGCTTTGGTGTCAGGTCTGTCAACTTTTCAAAGGAGTCAGCCGTCAAAGCAATTAATGCAGCATGGATCGGAGGGGAGCACTGTCACGCCACATGTCTTCTGAACCGTATGGAATGCCTCCGACCGCATAGCTCCTTATGCCGCATGACTCCCTGAGCCGCATGCGTTTTCTGAGCCGCATGGGTCTTTCTTGGCCGCATGAGTCAATTTCTTTAGTATTTTCCATGCTTCTACATACGACAGTTGTACATCTCCAACAGAGCCATGAATAATTTCTTATTTATGGGCAAGCCGTAACAGGTGCCCCGAATAGCATGATAGAGTCCAATCTCGTGTAGGAGAGGCTCGTATTTTCGTACGATCCACGTAGATAGGTTGGTCCATGAAGGGAGGGGGTGTATCCAATTCAGCATCGACAGCCGGCCAACGGGATGGGACCCCTTCCAAGCAAGCTGGTTCAGGAACGTGTCAGCTTGAGAAAACATGAAATTGGGACCCTGTACATTCAAAAAATTGCCCGGGGCCAACCCCATCATGTAGCGGCTGATCGGTACCTTGCCTGCGTACACTGACCCCAAGTTGTTGTTATAGTGAATGTTGTCCACAAATATTCCAGACCAACTCGGAGTCAAGGAATCCTCCATCTTCCTGTCCATGGGCAACATGTTGAACCACGACAGTGGGAAGTGATGTTCCATCTGAGGGATGTGGATCGCCATCCCATCAGAAGTAAAACTCCAACTCTCGAATATGTCCAGAACTTAGGAGTTCTTCACAGTCAGGGCATCCCCGAAAAGGAACGCAGGCTTCAAGTGTTTGTCCCCAGCAGCCCTGAGTTCATCATCCCCGAGATAAAGAAGAAGGACTGGTTTTTAATATCTCTCAGCCTCTCCACAGGTTCGTCTTTGGGAAGCTGGTTCACCATATACTCGACTATGTGGTCGAACCTAACGCCCACAGTAGATTTGGCACGACCTACCAAGGGCTCTCCTACAGGATTGACTGGCAGATTCACTGAAAAAAGGACAAAAGAAACAAGTTAGAAGATGGCCAGAGAAAACTGTTTAGTATTTTCGAGCTTATGTGACTGTAATTAGGCGGGTCCTTATGCGGCACAAATTAAAAGAGCTTATGCGGCTCCATTTTGGTGGTGCTTATGCGACCTAGTTAAGGTGAGCTTATGCGGCTCTGTTACGCGGATGCTTATGCGGCACAGTTCTGACACAAAGTAACAGTTCTGACGGCTCTGACATAATGAAGATATGCGTCATGCTCATCAAAACACGAGAAAATCTGTTACGTATCTGGCACAATTCACGAATTCCAAGGAAATTCTCTATACGGACCGCCTATGTGACCCTCATGCGGCTCGGCTGTGGGAGACACCCTCATGTGGCTCGGTTGTGAGGCCACTCTCATACGGCTCGGTTGTGAGGCCACCATTATGCGGTTCAGTTGGGAGGCCATCCTCATGCGGCTCGGTTGTGGGGGGGCCACTCCCATACGGCTCGGTTGTGGGGACCACCCTTATGCGGTTCAGTTGGGAGGCCATCCTCATGCGGCTCGGTTGTGGGGGCCACCCCCATGCAGCTCGGTTGTGGGGACCACCCTTATGCGGTTCAGTTGGGAGGCCATCCTCATATGGCTCGATTGTGGAGGCCACCCCCATGCGACTCGGTTGTGAGTACATCCTCATGCGGCTCGATTGTAAGGCCACCCTTATGCGGCTCAATTTCCAGACCATACTCATGCGGCTCTGCCAGGATGCCCCGTTCATGCGGGTCGCAGCATAATGGCAGTTAGGACACGTGGCAGAAGATTGACTAAGACTTATCTACTCGGATTTATTGCTACCAATAAATCATAACAATACAGATTTATTGCAACCAACGCAACAACCCAGATTGATTTTCGACAAACAAATCAAAGTTAACCTTAACCAATCCCAACCGCCCGCTTTTCAAGGTGCAGTTACTGTACACCCCACTTATCACAAATTCCTATAAATAGCATAGGATTATTCCTTTGCACACAGACAGAGCAAAAGATATACACAGAGAAACACACACACACACACAGAGCAACATAGAGATCCAGAGAGCATTCTTCTTCGCTAGAGCCAAGGTTGCGTCCGATCGTCCAAAGAGTAAGGCAGAGTTGATATCACTTTCCCGAGCCTCTACCGTCATCCCCCAGAATCAAAAACTAAACAATTGTACTTAGATTGCTTTTCCTAGGTTTTGTTCCTAGGCTCTCTTTGTACGAGTGAGTTTGTATTGTGAATCAAAGTTCAGTCCTTCCATAAAACGGTTCTATTCTTAGATAATCAATGGCAAACACATACCAGCGGTAGCCTTAAGGCTGCCTGACAGAAGCGCTCAATGTATGCGCATACAGGCTCCTTCTCTCTGGACAACCTCCATGAGAGTTGACATTTTCATGTCCATCCCTCCTTCATAGAATAAATCTATGAATAGATTCTTCAGGTCCTCAAATGATGAAAAACAATCGTCCGAAAGGCTGCAGAACCATTCATAGGCTACCCCATGCAGAGATCCTATGAAGATGTTGGTAAGAAGCGCATTGTCCTTCGGGAATTGCCTTGTCTCTGAGGCAAAGTTCCCTAAGTATCATCGGGGAGACTCCTTTCCCTCGTAGGGCGTGAGCATCTACGGACTGTACTTGGGAGGATAAACTACGTTGTCCCACTCGGCAGGATATAGCTGTCGAAACCACATTTTCCAAAGTGCTACTTGCTTCTATTTGGCATTATAGCGAGCATACAGTTTCTTGATGGCCTGTTGTATCTCAGTTTTGTCCCGCCTGATGGACAGTGGGCAGTTTGTTGGATCCATCAATCGCTGCTGGACCAGGCGTAGGTGTGGAGGCATTGTGTACCAAATTTTCTTTGATCTCCAACATGAGAGAAGATAGAGTCTTCATTGTAGCATTTAACGTATCTAGGTTCGTCTCGAGAACTTCGATGCATTTCAACTGGTCAGGCATTTCGCCATTGTCTGCCTCATCACCCTCGGCCAAATACGTGTCACTACCACATTTTTAGCTTGAGGGTATTTGGGTCATTTTTGACTTTTTGTAAAATTGAATTTTTATTAATTAAATATGTACTAATTATTTATTAAGCCTTAACCTAGAAGCTAACCAAATCTATATATGACCATGAGACTAGATATTACTTAAGAACCTTCTAAGCTAAGTGCTAAGATTAGAAATATCTAGATATTAGGTTAGATGGATATTTTGGTTAGATATTATTAAAGGTATACATAGTTTTGATATGAGCCTTAGATTGGACTTGATTTACCTAGAGAGAAGCTTAGCCACACATCTAAACTAATGCCTAACCTAAATTCCTATGCTATGGCCGGCCACAACCTAGAAATCCACTATAAGTATCATCATATGTTAGTTCTTGCCTCTTTTAATACCTTCAAAGAAACCCTAATTAGTTCTTCCCCAATTTCTTCCTTTTTATCCAAATTAATCCCAAATTTAGTCAAATCAATTGTATCATCATCCATAATAGTAGAAAAAGCTAGTGGAGGCTTGCTAGCAAGGTTTGAGGACCATTGAACCATAGCAAATTGGTAGTGGAGCTCATTCCTAGGGTTTTTACATCCAAATTGAACTCTCAATAGGTAAACCACTCCAAACACTCTAAAATCATGATTTCTCCTTATAGATGCATACATCTAGGTGCCATACCCCTGTAGACCAAGTTTGGTAGGATCTTATATCCATTTGGTATGCGTATCGGACACGTATCGGTATTTTTAAATAGGTATTTGATGAAATGCCCAAGTGAACTGTTTCTTCATAATTTCCAAAACTAATTACATGTTTTTGAAGCTCTTAATATGTAGATTAAATTAGTTTAACTCTGAGCACATTTTGGTGTTTTGTTCGTGCCTAAAATGGACACGAACCTACTGCACGAGGCCACGCTGAGTGTCCTGCCGCCACGTTTTTCGTGTGTGCTGCATAGGCCAAGTGGACAAGCGCCACTTGGTGGACACCTTGGAGCAGTGACTGACAGGTCATCCCTCGAGTCTCAGATCCTCTCGTGTCGTGTCGGACATAGGATTCAACGTGCATCGGTTTTGCACTGTCACGGTTCAGTCTGATTTCCCTCTCTGATACATGGTTCGTATCAGCAGAGGACTCGACTTGGATACCTCGTGTCATGTCGATTTGGTAGCCCTATTGGTGGGCTACATGTGGTTGTGAGCACGAGTCGTCTCATGTCCTGAGGCGTGTCCACGAAGACACGAACAAACTGCACGAAATTATGTTTAATTTTTTACTGATACTGTTTTGTTTTTCGAATAGATACTTCGTGTCCAGTAAATTGGACACGAATCACACCCCCATGACACATATAACATGCCTAATTGTCTGTACATATTTAATTATTAATTATTTTAGGTTTTCGAAAATAATTTGGGTTGATACTGTCGAGATTTAAGTTTTCTGATACTAGTTTGCTTACTGTATTTTGAATACTTTTTTGATGTTTAAATATAAAATTTGCAAGTTATTATGAACTAAAAATGATATGTTATCTGGGATTTTATTTGGATTGGTTCGATTTTATTTTGGTTTGCATTTCGACATTCCCTATTTTTCTGACACTGTGATACACTAATGCTATACTGTGTTTGAGTTCGTTTGAATATTTAATTATTGAAGTTTAGATGAAAATTGGTAACTGAAATGATGTTTACATTATCTGAGTTTAATGCACGATGTAAACTGAGAACTTGTTCTTATCAAATCTGAGTTAGGAGGAGATGTTTCAAACTTGTTAAAGTTATCTGTGTTTACTTTAGTAAGAGATTACCTGAGTATGAAACCTGATATTCATATGCTATTTAAACCTGAACACTTCATGAGTGTTTTGTCGACCATTAACCTGAGAAATTCCTAACTTGTTTTGTTTTCCTGAGAATCCAATTAATTGAGTTTTGTATTTAAACCTGTGAACTCATGTGATACATGAGCTAGTTCTGGGCCTCTGGTGCCCCAATGGGGGACCATACCGATCCCATTTTAGCCAGAGCCCATGCATTGGAGGTTTGTTCTTAAAACTGCATTCACTTGGATTGGTTAGGCTACCTTATCCATTAGGTATGAGTACTTTGGGTTTGGGTACTTATATCTGACCGTGGCTTGGAACAGTAACTTGTTGCGGACTAGTTTGCCACATCTTATCCTTATTTGGTTGTTTGTGTGGCTTACTACTCCGATGAGAAGGTATTGGACCTTGTTGTTGTTTGGATACCATATTGAATTTGTGACTTGGAAAGATACTTCGCCGTGGGTTAGTGTGCCATCTCATGTCCTTGTTTGGTTGGGGGATGGTACGCTAATTCAATGGTGGGTATTGGACCATGTTATGATCCGATTGACTTATTATTTAGCAGTATTAATTCAGTTTATATGGCATGATATTATGTATCTTGTTACGTCCCTCTAAGGACCTGGTGATCTCTCCAGGTGTGTGCTCTTATCTTTTCATAGTTGTTCTAGCCGAGGCGTGATATTCTCCATTCCTTCGAAGATGACGTGTCTTGGATCTTTCTTGCTACCTTCACTAAATCATTTCACATGTCATGTACTTTTTTTTATTTAAATAGTTGGTAGTGGATTTGTCTCCATCCAATATTTTGTACAATGATAATTCAACGTTGATTTATGACATTATCTTTTATTTTTTCATTTTGTGGATGAGATTAGATTACTCTTGGTTTACTGTATTTTACAGCTTAAGTATACATACGAGGATCCCATATATTGGAGTATACTTCTTATGTATACAGCTGGCATGTCTATATACCTAGTCCTAAGTATTTCGGGACTGGAACGTTACATGTTTTTGTGGTGGCCCATACAGATCAAAATAAATTGTTTGGTTACTTTACCGTGCCAAGTAAGCCTGCGTATAGGATTAGAGTCTAGAATCTCATCCACGTACTTGGCCTCCTTTCGCGATTCTAATTTCAAACTCTCGCTTGACTCATTGATTGCATCTTGCTTGACCTCTTCTATCGTAAATCTTATCTTCCCTTCATGCTTGATAGAGGTAGAAAAATGACTTGTAGGCCTCATTTATCCAATTATACTATTAGTTAAATTCTTATAAGTTAGATAGAGTGCCTCACGACCTAGTATTCACTATGACCTTATGACCCATTATAGATGATGCTAAGAGGATTTCCTAGACTATAAATCCTTAAGGGACCATACATCATTTTATCGACCAAAGCCTTAGCCAAGAAGACAGTAGGACGACTGTATCGACATGAACACCGGACAAGACTTAAATTCTTAAGTAACTTGGACTATTCCTATTTCTTTCATTTATTATCTTTTGTGCTTATAATTTTGAGCTGTCTTAACTATTACTGCTAAGTATATCCTACTTTTGCAAGCTTACCCTTTTATCGAGCTTGTTTCAAGATATATGTTATTTGGGGGCACCCACTAACATATTGTCTAATCAGAACCGGTGCATGATGGTCTGATCAACCTAGCGCATTTGGTTCGCTCTTTGATTGCCCTATATGGATTGAGATATAGTTAAACTCGTCTCTTAGGATCTCATCCGCGACTGCCTTGGCAACTCCCTTTTGAACTATTCAATCGCCTTTGAAAACCATATTTAGAAATCGTTCCCACCACCCTTGAACTGTTATAGTTTTTTGTCACCTATTTCAAAAAATAAACGCTTGTAAACACGAAGTATTCTTCTATAGTCATGAAGGATATATATATATACACAATCATTTTTGTCCATTCGAAATCGGAGAACTAATTCCAAACTTGATGCATATCTACCATATCTCATTATCGATTCTGTCGTCTAGTATTCTTTTATAATCTAGAGTCGAGGTACTATATCACAACTTTGAAATTTTCTAACCTCGTTAAACCTAAAATCGTGACTTACTTTTGTAGAGTATAGATTGTAAGCCCTCGAAATTTTAGGATTGACTAGCATTACCGATTGATTAGAATAAGTAGTTTTTGTTAGGGTGATAATTAGTGCCTCATGAACTCCCACTTTCTATTTAGATCATTTGGTGTCCCCGACCATGACATTGAGATTCGAAGCACGAGACCAGCTGTTACCCTTGAACAAATTTCATATACAAGACCTAGAGGAGTCCACCTTCAAGTAGATATACCATGTCCCACTAAACTACGTCCCCTTGTACTCTATTTTCTCGATACGACCTTAAGGATAAAAAGGCTAACTATAACCCTTACCGCAATACCGATGTACCTTCCGACCTCAATTAGAGATCCAACCTCGACTCAAATCTTTCGACCCAATATATGGTTGTGATCTACTCGAAGCCCCCTAGACATATGCCACTAGTGTGCCAATCAATAGAGGCCCCTTCTGCTACTTAAACACAAAAGTCATGGAAGGCGCACCTCAAGACTTACAGAACCTTCTTAACCAACTCGAATGACAAATAGGCCAACTATTTGAGTTAAAACCTATTCTAGGTCTCCTTAACCTAATAGGAATTGTTTAGATAGATTTTTGGAATCTTGTCCAGCCAATATAGATTAAAATCCAAGACTTAAATTAATCAAAGATTGGTCCCAACGGGACTAATAAATCATTGGTTTATAACGTATAGTTCTATACATATTACTTTGATACCCCCTACCGTGACTTTGATATTTGGAGCACGACACTAACCGTTTTCTGCCAACAAATTTTACCCCCATGAACTAGATGAGCCACTCTACTCACATGACATACCTGTTCCACACAAACAGACCATCTTGTATACCATTTCAATTACACCATATGTATAACATAGTTTTCCTTAGAGAACCATAGATAGCCATTTTCGTCCCATTTGATGTTTAAACCATGCAATATTGACCATTTTCCCTCCAATGAACTGAATACCCATGACCCATGCAATACTAAAGACCCTATCTTATAAAATTTGGAGCCATATTAGATTCCTTCTATAACTACCACCGCCATCTTTTCGAAAATCGATTTATGACTTGATATACCTACACTCCCTTCATATTCATCCACATTATATTTTTATTATTTATCGTATTAAGTTTTATTTTAATTTCAAGGATAAATTTTTTTTAACTTGGGTAGGATATAACACCCAAAATTTTAAGAATTTTTGGGATTTATTGTTATTTTAAATTTCCTTATTTATAAAATATTTTGAATTATTTTGATTGTTTATCTATAAAAATTGTCTTAGTCATATTTAAAGTTTGTTATGCACACTGACTAGACAATATGGCACGGCTAGTGCAAGCAAATGCCATGACTAGCATAGTAGTTGTATGTGCCACAGGAATTATTTTATTTGAATATTTAGTTGTTGATATTTATTAAATCATAGTATGGCTATTTTTATTTTTTTATTTATTCATTTATTTATTTAGTTTTCTTTGAAAGATTTTAAAAAATTATAATTGTTGTAAAAATAATACTAGTAGTATTATGCACTCTCCCCCAATCTAGGATGCCTACTAAATGGTTTTTCATATTATTATTATTATTATTATTATTATTATTATTATTATTATTATTATTATTATTATTATTATTATTATTATGACAATCTTTTTATGGTTATTATTATTTTTCGTTATTATTATTATTATCTTTTTGAAAAGAAAGGTATTTTTAATACGTACCAATAATAGTAGTGGGAGTGTGTCCACTCCAATTTGTGACACCTTGCTAATTTGTTGGATGAAACCGTTATTATTATTATCCTTATTATTTTTTTATTGATATTATTATTATTATTGTATTAATCTTATAACTATTATTATTCTTATTATTATTTTATAGTTATTCTTGAACCATTGATTAAACATATTAGTAGAAGATTTATATAAAAAATTTCCTACAATTAGGAAAATTGCACATAGGCTTCTTATTATTATTTTAGATTTTAAAATATTTTTTACAGATTTTTTTTAAAAACTACCAAAATTTTAGTTATATATATGTTAAAAAAATGAAAATGAAAAGGTATTCTCTCAAGTGAATAGTGCCGAAGCACTGTTCACTTATCTCTTTTCCGAAGTAAATAACAGAACCTTGGTTCTGTTAAGCTAACAGTCGGTTGATTTGAATGAAATTCAAATTCTTCAACTAAGATCCTCAATCTCTCTTGAACCTAATCCTCTCCCTATTCTATCTAGGATTAGCCAAAATTTGGTTCAAATCAAATCAAATCCCCACGAAATCAACACTGGAATAACCTTTCAAAAACCTAATATAAATATATATAAGATGTCGATATCTTCGACTTAGGAATTTTCTTCGTGCTCACCCCAAAACCCCATACACTCGATGCTCCCCGACCCCCTGGACCACTGTGTGCCCCCTTGAGACCTCCTCCAATCGCCTGTAGCCACCCCTCGCTGACGGTGATCGCCGAAAATTCGTGGAATGGCCACGAAAGACAGGGGTGTCCTGTTTGGATATGCAGCCAGGTATCAAACTTTCCACCCATGTATCTCTGTAATTACTCGATTAAACTTCGATCTCGTTAATCCAGCATGTAGATGACTTGGCCCTCTCAAAATCGCTTCAAGTAGGATTTAGTAAAACCTAGTATGTTGCTCAAAAATTTGAACCAAAAATTCTCAAGAAAACTGTCGAAAACTGAGCACTTTAAGAGTTTAAAACCATGAATTGAAAGACAAGTTTTTGTCGACTCCTCGACAGTTTAGAAATTCTAATTGAACAGACCTATAGACAATATACACGAGATGAAAATGCAACTAGTAGTTTTAGTTTTCATTCATTAGATTGTGATTAATTCAGCTTCAAAGTTAAGGAAACATAGGTTCTAAAATAGTAAAAATTCAACAACTCTCGTCCGATACGGCATGCGTCCCGACAAACGGGGCGACATGGTCGCAACCCATAAGCATCAAAAGACGTGTATGGATGTTGTCGACGTGTAGGAACTGACGAAACTCGATTTCGTTATGCTGTGCGCGACGAAATCAGTACGTATCCGTCAATATACCCCCGTATCGACCCTTTGCAAATTAAGCCATAACTTCTTGTACAGTCGTCGGTTCAAGACGATACTTACGCCAACAGGACCGAATCAATTTTCTGGTCTTGTGTGCCAAGTTTGGTCCGATTCTGAGAAGGTCGACCGGAACGCCTTTTTGGCGGGCCCGCGACCCCCTCTAACGGGCAAAATTGTGAACGACCCACCGGAATCCAAGTTTGGACATACGGTTGGGTTCGTCTCCTCAAACCAGACCAGCAGACATGTAGTTTGATGAATTTAGAGACCGTAGGTACTGGCACGCTTTTTGGTGCAAAACGGGTCCTACGGTGGACATCATTTTGACCCGAAATTACGATTATGCCCCTGTGTCCAGAATTGGACTTATGGGTAGGCTATCCTTGCGATTTTAATTATTCTAGAAATTTTTGTAATGTTTATTTCAGCATCCGAGGATGTTTGGGAGATTTGACCTTCTATGCTTCACTATTCGGTCGATTCGAGCTATTGGACATCGCCCTTTATGCACACAACCTCAGGCAAGATACCTTGTAATTTGTTGTCTATTTATTTTAGCTTAGATTTCATGCATGTACTTATTATTTACTTTCTACAAAATAAACTGTGATACATGGCATAATTAGATAGAATTTTACTGTTCAGTTCTATTTCTTGCTATGTACAATTTTTATACATATTGAACTTAGATTTAAGGGACTACCCTTTGTGTGTTGCATTCATAGGCCTTGAAACATTTGTACCATGGAGTTGTGAGTCGCATATAGAACTCGAACATGCGTGACTGGCTGGCCACCAGTACATATAAGCCGTGCGATAGGATTAACTGCTAATAGTATTGCATGATTAGTTTAACTTAGCGGTTAATAAAGGGTATACGTGTTGTGGATACAACATGGTAGGCATTGGGTGGAGAGAAAAATTTCTTATGGCTACTATACACTTTACCTTTTGTAACCCGTGAGCTCCGCCAGAGACGCAGGTGAGATTATCCATGGATACTGACGGCCACTGACATTCTGCGAAACATTATGCTCTTACTGGGTCTCTGGTATCCCAAGGGAGGACTATGCCGATCACATTTTAGCCAGAACCCATGCATTGGAGGTTTTTTATTAAAACTACATTTACTTAGATTGGTTAGGCTACCTTATCCATTAGGTATGAGTACTTTTGGTTTGGGTACTTATATCTGACCGTGGCTTGGAACAGTAACTTGTCGCAGACTAGTATGCCACATCTTGTCCTTGTTTGGTTGTTTGTGTTGCTTACTACTCCGATGAGAATGTACTGGACCTTGTTGTGGTCCGGATACCATATTGGATTTGTGACTTGGAAAGATACTCCGCCGTGGGTTAGTGTGCCATCTCCTGTCCTTGTTTGGTTGGAGGGATGGTACGCTAATTCAAAGGTGGGTATTGGACCATGTTATGATCTAAATGACTTATTATTGAGCAATATTTATTCAGTTTTTATGGCATGATATTATGTATCTTGTTACATCCCTCTGAGGACCTGGTGATCTCTCCAGGTGTGTGCTCTTATCTTTTCACAGGTGTTCTAGCCGAGGCATGATCTTCTCCATTCCTTTGAAGATGATGTGTCTTCTATCTTTTTTGCTACCTTCACTAAATCATTTCACATGTCATGTACTTCTTTTCATTTAAATAGTTGGTAGTGGATTTGTCTTCGTCCAACATTTTGTACAATGATAATTCAACTTTGATTTATGACATTATCTTTTGTTCTTTCATTTTGTGGATGAGATTAGACTACTCTTGGTTTACAGTGTTTTACAGCTTATGTATACATATGAGGATCCTATATATTGGTGTATACTTCATATGTATACAGCTGGCATGTCTACGTACCTAGTCCTAAGTATTTTGGGACTGGGGTATTACAGTTTTGTTGTAGGGATTAGATAAGATGTCTTAAAAGTCCTTGCCCTCTGCCATGAATAGAATCTTTACTAATTATCTCCATCTTTAAGGTGATAACTAACTAACTAATTAATCTTGTCTAATAATGGCAATTCCATTTAATCAAGAATATGGCTCAAGTCAATAAATGGGGTCCACTAAACTAATGATTAGGCTAGTCTACTAATAAATACAACCATCATATTAAAATAAAAAATACACAATTTGATAATGATAAAAATACCCTTGTTCTATAAAAGTGGTGGTGACAAATCTACCCCCTTAGAAAATTTCGTCCTCGAAATTTAAGTTGTTTGTACTCTTCTCTATGTCAAGCCCCAAACAATCATAGTCCGAAATCTATTTAAATAATATACTCAAATCATGGCCCTATAGGTCGTGATATCATGGTCCCAATCAGGGTCACTATACTATCTATCACAGCATAAAACACAATCTAAGAGGTACTACTGAAATATGCAACAAGATGGAAAAAAGGATAAAAGAAAAACAGAAAGACAAACCTGCTAACCCATCACCTATAGCATCGGCCACCTCGACCATCAGTGTAAAAGCCCTACCCCGTTGGGGGATCTTCCTCTAGTGATGTGGACATGATGTGTCATGACCCGCACTCGGATATCGGGCATGAGCTCGTAGGCTACACCCAGCCTACGCCGTAGTATCGACAGTAGAGCGCTATCAAGTACCCAGCAAAATCTCAACATCTAAATGATCTATAACAACAATATGTACTCAAATCACAAACATCTAAGAAGATATGAATAAGAATAGATAACAGTATCACTAGAACAACTAGAATCTACAAAATGATCATATGAGACAAGAATTTATCGGAGACAAAACAATAACAGAACTAAATCAAACTACCAGGCCTAGAACTCCCGGGAGACAATTCACGGTGAAAGAATATCGAGATCCATCTTAGCTAGCATCATCATGTAGTCCAATAATGTGGGGCATAACAATTCCTAAAATTTTTCAACGTATCCAGTCAGGATTAGAGCGAAGTACATAAACTAATAGCAGTTCCAATGAATTGATAAATATTATAAAAAACAATTATAATGGAATACAAGATGAAATATCAAGACTGGAAGTAAAACAATACAAGTGAACTGAATATCATGTCATGGTGTGAAATATTGGAATGTAAAGCAGTACAGGAACATCTGATGTAAAATGTATATATAAACGGTGCCTTGAGATATTAGAGCGTTATATGATCGGCTTGGATCCAGATCTGGCTGTTCCATTTGACCGACTATACACAAGAACAAGCATAGGTGAACCTGAAGATCAGGTCGGCCAAAATGGAAAGCTATTATTCCATTAGTATCAGGTCAGGCTACACCCTATGTGTGGCAAGGGTGAAGCTATGTACAAGTAGTAACAGGAGGGGTATTGATCACATAACCTCTAATAACTCCCCATCTCCGAGTAGTATAATGGATCTAACCATAGCACGTTACGACAAGGGATTCTCTAAGAGGGTAGCGAATCCCCTTAGAAATCGGTGTCTATACAAGTACAAGGACAATAGTCAAGAATGAGACATGTACCAGTATACTAGGTAAATCAGGAGTAACATCTCATGACGGGATCCAACGTATACTAGTCCGTGTATCCTCGTGTCCAGAATCAAGTAGAACACCATAACTGAATCGGATATAGTAGATATCAAAGCAATAAAAACTATCAGAGAATGTACTCGCCTTAATTTAGTTGGAAGTCGACGTGCACGACACGAACGTATCGACACAGAATAGGTATGATGCTAAGCTTAACAAGATGGTCCCAGACGATGGCACGGACAGTTCCAATGAGTCCAGAATAGTCTAAATAGTCTACTTTGGTATATAGAAATCCAAAATCAGAGTTCGGTACGATAATCGAATCAGGAAACAAGAATTGACTATAATAGTCGCGACTTATGATTTAAGGGAACAGAATAACTATATATACATATCTATAAAAAAAAATCATTTATAATATTTAGAATCTAAAATTTTTATTCACCAAATATTATTAGGTAATACTAAAAACCCAAAAATCGTTTAGAATTTTACAAAACCATATATATATATATATATTTTTTTTTTTCATATATATATATATATATATATATATATATATATATATATATTATATATATATATATATATATATATAATATATATATATATATAAATATATATATAAGCTAATAATATGAATTGATTGTAGGTTATTAAAATATCAAGTTTGCACCTTGTTATTCGTACATCGAAACATAAGGCACACAAATCGAGACAAGATGTAAGGTTAACAATCTTATCATCGCGATCCATACGGTCATCTTGTCAATTTCAGCGATGTGAGATCACTGGAATCGACTGATCTAAGTTTCGTTGCACGGATTCCGAAATACGAACATAAATAAGAATTTATTATAACTCATGGTGATACATGAAGAAAATATCTACAGACATTGTCGGATAATGAAACAAACGTCACCAACGTGTCCATAATGGTCAAATTAGCTAGGATAGACTACCCATAAGTCCAATTTGGATACAGGGGCAAAAGGGTACTTTCGGGTCAAAATGATGTCCACCGTTGGACCCACTTTGCACCAAAAAATGTGCCAGGATTCAAGTCCACTAAACCTAAAAAAATTATGTCCACGGATCCAGAATGGCGATACGAACCCAACGGTATATCCGGAATTGGATTTCGATGACCCGATCTCAAAATGGTCAGTTGACCCAGACATTGGAATCTGGTTTGCATGTAAATGCGTGCCAGAGCCAAAGTCTACTAAATATAGATAAGTATATGTCAAAGATTCTAGAATGATGATACGAACCCATCGGTATATCCAAAATTGGATTCCGATGAGCTGACCTAAAATTGATCCGTTGACTCGGACTGTGGGGCCCGTCTTGTATCGAAATACGTGCTGAGGCCCACGTCCGTCAAATCTAGCAAACTTTATATGAATTCATGTCTGAACGATGCCATGAGTCTACTGGTGGTGTCAGAATTAGAATACGTAGTCCTGGGTCCAAAATTAGAATTTTATAAGTTGAAAATTATAAATTTGGACGGCCAACTTTGACGTCAAATTCAACTAATCAAACGAGCTCACAATGAAACAAAACTTTAGGGACAAGAAGATGGTTATATCAGCTACGCATAGGGACTAGTGTCACAACAAACAGAGCTGTGACGGCGGAGATACAAGTCCACGAAGTTGGCTCCACGAATCTATCCAAAAATAATACAATTTAAATGGTCAACTTGGCGGCCGGGTTTGATCTATCAAACGATCGAATTAACAGTTGAAACTTTCGAGGAGTAAACGGGTATATACCGAGATTGAGACCGAAGAAACGGATCGACGATCCAATGGCTGGATTGTCCAGAAAATATGCATGAAGTTGCTGTTATGAGGCACAATTTCTGACTCTCCAAACGTGCGTCCCGACGGAAACTCGATTCCGAAGTCGGGATCGAGTTCCTGGAGCAATCATGACTATAATTTGAGTCATTTATGATTATTGATGAAATAATAGTATGAGGGAGCTCAATTGGGTGGCACACAAGTGGCATGCATGTAGTAGGCTCAAAATAGGTCAAAACCATATATTCGGTCGATTAGGTTGGATCAATATCGAGCCCCGAAATCGAATTGGATATTAGGTCAGGTCCTAAACTGACCAAAAAGTTGTACGATGCAAATAGAATACAAGAGAACAAGTTTGAGTGGGATATCATATACCAAAGTGAAGATAATCTTGTCTACTACAAAACTCATAGAAAAAGTTTTGAAAGATTGGCATCTCTAACGCTCCAAAAATTAAAGTCACAGGAAAGTACATTTAATGATCAAAAATAATTATAATAAGATATTTATTAAAAATAATTCATTTAGAAAATTTTAAAAATAACCCTAAAATTCAGGGGGCTCACATCCTACCCACCTTACAAGAATTTCGTCCTCGAAATTTAAAATTATCCAATGGGTCAAGCTACAGCATATAGCTGCTATGGCTACAGTACTCAATCTGCTACACTTATGATCATCTATTATGTTTCTCCTTATAATTATTTTGATTTAGGTTCGACAAGGTCCTTCTATCCTAAACTATGTCGTTTATCCTTTGGAATCCTTTATACCAATATGGAACCTTTTTGTATACCCTAAAATATAGGTCATCCTCAATATATGCATATAGGTCAACAACGTTTGGTTATCAGCCATATTGCCAACCTCAATTGTAAATAGTTGGTTTCCTTGTTCTACCCCAAGCACTCTTATATTATCAACCACAAGCTCTCTGTATTAATTGCCTTCAATTCTTCTCTATAGTTCCTCCTCGAAAATTCAACATCTATTCTTAGGGTCTAGTCAGCTTAGTCGCCAAATCTTACATGTGTTAAATCCTCCTGATTGCGGATGTATTATTCCGATTTGTCATTCGTATCTTAAACAGTCATTGTCTCATTAGTTTATCATAATCACTATTATCCATAATATAATCCTTCAATTTGTTTCTTGTAGTCATTCCTAATACTCTATCTCATATCGCAAGTCACTAATGCCTATCCTAGAAACTTAACCCAATTAGCCAATAAGGAAATTTTACCTGCTCTGGACTACTCAAATATTCAAGTCATACAAACAACATAACCTAATTATATTATAAATATAACTACGAGGTTTGTCTATTTCAATTATCATTTAAATGGAAGGTAGCAAGGTCCTAAGACTGGGTCGAGCAATCCATACCAATATTCAAACAAGTCAAGGGTTCAAGCAAGACAAAAAAGATTGTCGAAATATCTCCAAGAACGGTACGAGGCCAAACGAGATGCATAGGATGTAGTCCAGGTAAACCCGAGAACCATATACCTCCGTGTTTATGTCACCCATAATACGACGGATGGCTGCAGTGCACAGCTGCCACGCCATATAATATAGGTTCTTGAACTTATCTTTTGCTAAATCCATGAAATCTTCCAAACCAACTTTTGCGAATTATAGATGAAGAGGTTAATCAAAAATGCATATGACGTGGTTCAAATAAAACTATAGAAACTTATATAACTATGATGTCATCATCTGAAATCCTGCCTCGCCAGCATTTCTCTGGCTGCAAGACTCTCGATTCCGTAATACAAGGCTAAATATATTTTCTTAAAATTTTTCTGAACCCATCCATAAGGCATTTCCAACAGCTACGAAAAGAGAACGAGTAGAATGACTCAAGAGGTTAACAGCGAAGAGTTTAGTCAAATCATTGGAAAGGTAAAGCACAAAAGCAGTCATGTCGAGAAAGAATATGACATGAGAGCAGTCATGTTGGAGAGTCCTAGAGAACCTATAATCCTAGTTAGGGTTTTATCATCAAATCTTATTTCTCAATTGGTCACAGGCTCGTAGTAGTACATCTATCCTAAGTACCACTACGACTTTGTATACTTTATGAAGACGAGACCTGCATGAGCCACCATAAAAACGTGTCACGATCCACACCCAGATATTGGGCACGAGCTCGTGGGCCACGCCCAGCCTACACCGCAGTATCGACGGTAGAGCGCTGTCAAGTACCCAGCAAAATCTCAACATCTAAATGATCTATAACAAAAATATGTATTTAAATCACAAACATCTAAGAAGATATGCATAAGAAGAGATAACAGTATCACTAGAACAACTAGAATCTACAAAATGATCATATGAGACAAGAATGTATCGGAGACAAAATAATAACAGAACTATCAAACTATTAGGCCTAGAATCCCGGGAGACAATTCACGGTAAAAGAATATCGAGATCCATCTCAGCTAGTATCATCATGTAGTCCAATAATGTTGGGTATAACAATTCTTAAAATTTGTCAATTTATCCAGTCAGGATTGGAGCGAAGTACATAAACTAATAATAGTTCCAATAAATTGATAAATACTATAAGAAACAGTTATAATGGAATACAAGATGAAATATCAAGACTGGAATTAAAATAGTACAAGTGAACTGAATATCATGTCATGGTATAAAATACTGGAATGTAAAGCAGTACAGAAACATCTGATGTAAAATGTATATATAAATGGTGCCTTGAGATATTAGAGCGTTATGTGATCGGCATGGGTCCAGATTCGGCTGTTCCATTTGACCGGCTATGCACAAGAACAAGCACAGGTAAACCTGGAGATCAGACCGGCCAAAATAGAAAGCTGTTATTCCAGTTGTATCAGGTCAGGCTATACCCTATGTGTGGCGAGGGTGAAGCTATGCACAAGTAGTAACAGGAGTGGTATTGATCACATAACCTCTAATAACTCCCCATCTTTGATTAGTATAATGGATCCAACCATAGCACGTTACGACACTGGATTCTCTAAGAGGGTAGTAAATCCCCTTAGGAATCGATATCTATATAAGTACAAGGACAATAGTCAAGAACGAGACATGTACCAGTATACCAGGTAAACCAGGAGTAACATCTCATGATGGGATCCAACGTATACTAGTGTGTGTATCCTCGTGTCGAGAATCGAGTAGAACACCACAATTGAATCGGATATAGTAGATATCAAAGTAATAAAAACTATTAGAGAACGTACTCGCCTCAATTTAGTTGGAAGTCGACGTGCACGACACGAACATTTCGACACAGAATAGGTATGATACTAAGCTCCACAAGATGGACCGAGACGATGGCACGGGCAGTTCCAATGAGTCCAGAATAGTCCAAATAGTCTAGTTTGGTATATAGAAACCCAAAATTAGAGTTCGGCATGATAATCTAATCAGGAAACAAGAATTGACTATAATAGTCGTGACTTATGATTTAAGGGAAAAGAATAACTATATCGACATATCTATCAAAAAATCATTTAAAATATTTAGAAACTAAAATTTTTATTCACCAAATATTATTAGGTAATACTAGAAACCCAAAAATCATTTCGAGTTTTACAAAACCATTTATATATATATATATATATATATATATATATATATATATATATATAAGCTAATAATATATATATATAAGCTAATAATATGAATTGCAAGTTGTAGGTTATTAAAATATCAAGTTTGCACCTCGTTATTCTTACATCAAAACCTACGACACGTAAATCGAGACAAGACGATCAATCGTAAGGTTAACAATCTGATCACGGCGATCCATATGGTCATCTTGTCAATTTCAACGATGTGAGGTCACTGGAATCGACTGATCTCAGTTTCGTTGCATGGATTCTGAAATACGAATATAAATAAGAATTTATTATAACTAATAGTGATACATAAAGAAAATATCTACAGACATCGTCGGATGATGAAACAAATATTACCAACGTGTCCAGAATGGTCAAATTAGTTAGAATAGCCTACCCATAAGTCCAATTTGGATACAGGGACAAAACGATAATTTTGGATCAAAATAATGTCCGCCGTTGGACCCACTTCGTACCGAAAAACTTGCCAGGATACAAGTCCACTAAACCTAACAAATTATATGTCCACAAATCCAGAATGACGATACGAACCCAACGGTATATCCGAAATTGGGTTCTGATGACCCGATCTCAAAATTGTTCATTGACCCGAACATTAGAATCTGGTTTGCACGAAAATGCATGCCGGAGCCAAAGTCTACTAAATCTAGCAAAGTATATGTCAACGAGTCTAGAATGATGATACGAACTAATCGGTATATCCAGAATCGGATTCCGATGAGCTGACCTAAAAATGATCCATTGACTCGGACTGTGGTACCCGTCTTGTACCGAAATACGTGCAGACGCCTACGTCCTTCAAATCTAGCAAACTTTATGTGAATCCCTGCCAGAACAATGCCACGAGTCTACTGGTGGTGTCATAATTAGAATTCGGAGTCCCGGGTTCAAAACTAGAATTTTATAAGTTGGAAATTATGAATTTGGACGGCCAACTTTGGCGTCAAATTCAACCAATCAAACGAGCTCGCAATGAAACAAAACTTTAGGGACAAGAAGTTGGTTATACCAGCTATACAAAGGAACTAGTAGCGCATCAAATGGAGCTGTGACGGCAGAGATACAAGTCCACAAAGTTGCCTCCACGAATCTGTCCAAAAATAATGTAATTTAAATAGACAACTTGGCGGCCGATTTTGATCTATCAAATGATCAAATTAACGGTTGTTTAGAGGAGTAAAGGCGTATATACAAAGATTGAGACAGAAGAAATGGATCGACGATCCAACGGCCGAATTGTCCAAAAAATACGCACAAAGTTGCTGTTCTGAGGCACAATTTTTGACTCACCAAACGCGCGTCCCGACGGAAACTCTATTCTAAAGTCGGGATCGAGTTCCTGGAGTGCTGTAGCCAGGAAGGACAGCCACATAGAGGGGCTCAAGGGTGATGCACGGCCACATGCGGCTGTTGGCGGCCGAGGCTTCGTCGGAGGCTCGGCTAGCAACACAGCATTTGCTGCAGCAACAGCGATGCATGCTGCGCATACTGTGCCGCACGCAGCACAGCAAGGGTAGCACGGAGGCATTGTGTGGTATCTCAACGACGGCGAGCATCTCGCACGGTAGCAGGCGACTCATCGTGGAGGCCGTCGAAGGCGCGACAGCAGCATTTGCTGCAGCGTACGCATAGGGTAGTGCGGCATCACGGCCATGGTGGCGCATGGGGCTCGTAGGGGAGTTGTCGGCAGTGGGGAGGGGTAGTACGAACCTATAAGGAAGTGAGAAAGGTGGCGGCGGCTTTGTGTGGCTTGGGTTTTTTCTCTCTCGAGTACTTATACATTGGTTGGTTGAATGTAATAGTGGGTCGGGTTTTGCTAAGGATATAGCTAAAGAAGCTATATAGCCAACAATGGTTTAGTCCAGTTGGACTTGGGCTGGCTTAAAAGAGAGGAAAATTCTTAGTTTATGTGGGCAATTAAATTTGGCGGCCATATGGGTTAAGTGTAATGTGAAATGGTTTGGGTTTGGAGTGAGAAGGGCTAGGGAGTATTGGTGGGCTAGCAAGGTTTTGGGTTAGGCTAGTCCATAGGTGTATATACCCAGATAATTTATATACTCTAAATAATTACATATACTCCCATAATATACTCTAAATATTAATAGGTATACTCTAAATATATTTGCATTTATACAATCTAATTATATTTATATTTATATATATGCTCTACAATGTGTATGTACACTATAAAATAAATATAGTAATACATATATATATATATATATATATATCATATATATTTATATATATATATA
>JANAVB010005798.1:145625-328742 GCA_029216955.1 Iris pallida | reverse complement strand
ATATATATATTATATATATATAATATTTTACTCTATATATTATGTACCAAATAATAATTACATACTCTAAAATACATAGGCCCTATTATATATACACACTCAAGATAATACCAGGATATCCATTAATCTATTTAAGTAGTGACAAGTCAGATTAGGCCAGTATCTATATGTATCAGTATTTGTATCCCAACATTTAATAATTATAAAATTTTGAATACTAGCATAATAATACTATAGAGCAAAGAGGGAGTTTACAATTGGGAAAAAAAATGAGGATTTGATGTGTGATTGTGGGCGTTTGATTGGGTCTGATTCGGGCTGGAGGATCATGACTATAATTTGAGTTTATGATCATTGATGAATAATAGTATGAGGGAGCTCAATTGTGTGGCACACAAGTGGCATGCGTGTAGTAGACTCAAAATAGGTCAAAAAAATATATTGGGTCGATTTTTGGATCAATATATATATATATATATTTTTTTTTGGTGGATCAATAATATATATATATATAGATATATATATATATATATATATATTTATTATATATCTAATAATAACTCTATATATTATGTACTCTAAAAATAATAATATACATACTCTAAAATACATAGGCCCTATATTATATATACACACTCAAGATAATACCAGGATTATCCATTAATCTATTTAAGCTAGTGACAAGTCAGATTAGGCCAGCTCATATATGTATCAGTATTTGTATCCCAAACTCATTTAATAATTATAAAATTTTGAATACTAGCTAATAATACTATAGAGCAAAGGAGGGAGTTTACAATTGGGAAAAAAATGAGGATTTGATGTGTGATTGTGGGCGTTTGATTGGGTCTAATTCGGGCTGGAGCGATCATGACTATAATTTGAGTCATTTATGATCATTGATGAATAATAGTATGAGGGAGCTCAATTGTGTGGCACACAAGTGGCATGCGTGTAGTAGACTCAAAATAGGTCAAAAAAATATTGGGTCAATTATTTTGGATCAATATCGAGTCCCGAAATCAAATTGGATATTAGGTCAGATTTTACGATAGATTGTCTAATGGCCTAAACTGACCAGAAAGTTGTACGATGCAAATAGAATACAAGAGAACAAGTTTGAGTGGGACACCATATACCAAAGTGAAGATAATTTTGTCTACTACAAAACTCATAAACTTAGTTTTGAGAGATTGACATCTCTGACGCTCCAAAAATCAAAGTCACAAAAAAGTACATTTAATGATCAAAATACTTAATAAGATATTTATTAAAAATTATTCATTTAGAAAATTTTTAAAATAACCCTAAAATTTAGGGGGCTCACATCCTACCCACCTTATAAGAATTTCGTCCTCGAAATTTAAAATCATCCAATGGGTCAAGCTATAGCATATAGCTGCTATGGCTACAGTACTAAATCTGCTACCCTTATGATCATCTATTCTGTTTTCCCTTACAATTATTTTGATTTAGGTTCAACACCCAAATGCGAGATCTGATCCTGCTATTCATCCCCTCCTGAACTTATGAACCTTCCCTCCTGCATCCTGAACCATGCCCTTGGCGAACCGGCTCAGATGGAAGAACTTAGTGCATAGTCATCTACTAACAAGTTTTCCTGTACTAGGCCGTAGAACTGGCCCTCTAGTGCACTAAGAGCCACGTCAGGAAAGAATTTCTCCTTGAATAACCTCTTGAAGGTATCCGCATCAGAACCGTCACTGTCAGTCGGGGGTCTGTACGATACCAAATCAGAGCGATATCGAAGAGCTGACTAGTTGCTACTGCTACCTGCAGCCCCTGTAGAAGCATGGAAAAGAAAAGAAGAAGCCCATACAGCTCAAAACAGAAGAAGCCCATGCGGCTCAAAACAGAAGGAGCCTCATACGGCTCAGGCAAGAATCACGTGACCCTATGCAGCTTTACAGCTGGCCATAAAGTGACTGCTCCCATTAAATGCTCTGACATAAAGTAATAACTCCGACACTAAAGCTGAAATGATGAACTTCGATATGACGGCATATTTCTCGAGAAACGAAACGAAGAAAATCTCTTCTGCAGCTGGCACGATCCACCAACTACAAAGCCCCCTATGCAGCTGCCACCACCATGCGGGTCGGAGCATGAAAACCCTTGTCATGCGGCTCAAATTTAAACAGTCACCCTATGCGGCCGCTGTTCTCATGCGGCTCCAGATCATAAGGATCATCTCCATGTGGCTCACGCCCATGCAGCCTTGACACGTGGCAAGTCCTATGCGGCTCAATTGAAAACCACCCCCATGCGGCTCATTTCGGAGGCTTCACCTATGCGGCTGCCACCTTCATGCAGTCCAAAACCTAAGAAGCTACCCTCATGCGGCTGTGGCTCGCGATTATGACACGTGGAAGAAGATCAGTTTCCCACGTGGCACTGAATCAATCAAGAGTTATCAACAAATTCCAACAACTTGATTTAGTGCAATCATCATAATTACCCGAATCAAAATAGATTTATGGCAATAACATGGATTAAACACGTGGCAGGAGATCCGAGCTTCCCAAGATTCATAACAATCAACATTGGTTGCCTATACGAATTTTACACAATCAGCATTAATTGTCCAGATTCGTTGCAATCAAGATTAGTGGTCCAGATTAATTGCCCACAAAATAGGATCAAGAAAAATGGCAATTAAGTCCCCAAGCCGCCGATTTTTAGGGTGATCATTGTAAACCCTAATGATCACACCCCCACTTCTATAAATAGCAAGGTGCCATTCCCTTGCAAACCCGGAGAGAATTCAGAAAAAAAGGAGGAGAGATCGGATCCAGAAGAAACAAAAAATATAGCAAGGTGCCATTCCTTGCAAGAGAGATCCTCTCCACCCGGCTGGACACACAGAGAGACAAAGGAGCGCACAAAAGAGTCTTCCCATCTTGAGAGCAGTTCTTCACCGGAGCCAAGGCTACGTCTGATCGTCCAAGGAGTAAGCAGAGCGGCCGTCGCTTTCCCTAGCCTCTATCGTCACCCCCCAGAATCAAAACTAAACAATCGTACTTAGACTACTGTACCTAGGTTTTCGTCCCTAGGCTTTCTTTGTATGAGCGAGTTTGTATTGTGAGTCTAAGTCCATCCTCCTATATAATTGTTCTATACTTTTACAATCAATGAAAAACACGATGGCGACTCTGCTGGGGACTAACTTCTCCATGGCTGAGGAGTTGGTGACGCAATCAGACGCAGCCAAACTTGGCTCCACTCAACAAATGCTGGTCACCCGGTTCGACCAACAGGCGTTTGAAGAAATGCTTTCCGACGGGAGCGCTGGCCCGGTCCAGCGGCGAGCCCACACAAAGAAGGCCCGCAGGGAGTAGAGACCCAAAAATTTCGCTCCTCTCCACGCTCTCGAAGAAGCACTCTCTGTTGCCCGAGACAGTGGAGAAGTCTCGCTTGCGGCCCCACTTCAGACCACAGAGGACTCTGCTGTCCCCAAGTCTGGCAGAAAAACACTATGATGCCGGACTTGCAGGGGCAAAAAGGAACTCTGTGCGATCCAAGCCGCATAAGGGTGCCAGCCGTATGGAGGCTCATGCGGCCGCAACTGTCAACCGCATGGAGAAAACTCTGCGACCACACAAGTCAGCCGCATGCAGAAAACTCGTGCTGCCAGAATTTCCAGCCGCACGTAGACAGCCTGCACGGCCAGAATTTCCAGCCGTATGCAGACAGCCTGCACGGCCATGACATCTAGCCGCATGCCAACAGCCTATACGGCCACGACTCCTAGCCGCATACAGAAAGGTCATACGGCCACACATACCAGCCGCATGCAGACAGCCTGTACGGCAACCGATCCCAGCCGCATACCATCTATCCCATGCGGCTCGCGGTCAGTCTTTGACCGCCTCTCATACGGTCCTATGAAGGCTCTCTGGAGTATTTGCCAGACTCTGTTGTGACCAGCTTGGACACTTCCTAA
Organism: Iris pallida; assembly: GCA_029216955.1. Classification (NCBI taxonomy): domain Eukaryota; kingdom Viridiplantae; phylum Streptophyta; class Magnoliopsida; order Asparagales; family Iridaceae; genus Iris; species Iris pallida. The sequence goes on along the minus strand of JANAVB010005798.1, from coordinate 324,778 downwards.
TATACTCTCAGGTGCTAGAAGAAAGAAGTCTCGGGCAGCGCGGGCTCGATGAGCTCAGTCGGCTGTCCCGACTTCTGACTACCAGGGCATTCCGATGACTATTACTCGGGCCCCTGATGGAAAGTTGTACAGAACTACCCGTGCCCAGCCCCCGGCGGCCAACGAACGAGATAGTATCAAGAATCTCCTAACAAGGATCGGGGGCGAGTACTCACGCTACCCACACATCAAGGAGCAGGCAGGAGGCCAACGCACTCATCAGCCCACAAAGCAGGTGACCCGCGCAACGTGATTCTTCACAAGCACAAGAAAAGAGACGAAGGTTTGACGTGCAAAGAGTCCTGTCAAAGACATCAATGCACCCAAGTCATAGTCATCTGTTGCTGCAACAAGGCAGCAGCACAAAAAGATCGACGGTCCGTCTTCCAAAGGCTGCAACACCCAAACTCAGAAGACGAGGCGCTTCTCGTCGCCTCTTGCAATTCTGCTCTGAAGATTCCTGGCAGCGGAAGAGGAAAGAAAACAAATGTCTCCAGCCCAAAAATTTCAACCGGCGTAACCAGAAAATTTCTTCTAAACGGCTGTCTACCGCCGTTGCAGGAGAAGTTTACCAAGGTACCCGCTCAAAGACAAAATCTGCCACACTGAAAGATTCGTCCACATCTATGGGAGACACTGGACCCGGGGGTAGCATTCCTCCAAATATCCCAATAATCCGATGTTCCAAGAAGATAGTCCAGGGGGGAATGGTTCACCCAACAGATGCAGCAGATCCCGACGTCCCTGAGGACGTCCACAATTCCCTAGACGAGGCAAGCTCTGAAGCTGGGGGTACCACTCTTTCTGAGTCAGAACCAGAGGAGGGCATTCCCACATACCCGAACGACTTCTCTGTACAAGGGTATGACTCAGAGGGCACGTCCTCTACCGTTTCTTCCATCTCTCCTAATGTGAGGACGATGTTCATGACAGACAACAACCAAGAAGGTTCCAGTGATCGCCAACGCATCGACACTCTGGAGGCCATACTACATGCTTTGGTCAAGTCTGTGGACGAGATCAAAGCAGCCCTTCCAACTCTGCAAGGAAGAACGCATAGCCAAACAAGCTTGGGTCCCGCGGTCAATGTGGACTCGAACTCAGCTGCACCAAACCCGGGCGATAGTCCTCCAGAAATATCGGCTCCTACCACTGCAGACGAGGCCAGGGAGGCAAGAAGAGAGGTCCAGGAGCTCCGGTCCATGTTCCATGCCCGAGAAAATTCTCAAGACCTCAGGATACGACAACCGTATCCCGCTGCGTGGAGAGATGTTCCTTTTCCACCAAAATATAAACCATTCCACATCAATCTATATGATGGCAAGACATCTGCAAGCAGGTACATCACCTACTTTGAAGTCACAATCGACCATCTGCCTCATGACGATGCCATCCTTACGCGGTTGTTCATCGGAGCCTTGGAAGGGGTCGCCTTCGACTGGTACCGCAACTTGTCGGATAATTGCATCCACTCCTTTACCCGGCTTCAAACGCATGTTCCTAGAGAGGTTCTATGAAGTAGGATAAGACGTGACAATGTCCACTCTCATGGACGTTGTTCAGGAAGAAAAGGAGCTAACAAGAAATTATATCGAGCAATTTTGCCAAACCGCGATGAAGCTGCCCTCTGGCAACCCTGATTCCTCCTTGATTAAAATTTGCCAAAAGAGACTGCTTCCCACAATCAGCCTCTGGATGGGCAAAAGTCAGTTCAAGGATTGGAAGACGTTCATCATCAGTGCCACTAGCACAGAAGACAAGGTGAAGAAAGCTCGCCAACTGGGATTGCACATCTCGAAAGGGGAAGACAGAGGCAAACGCCCTAATGTCAACAACAACAACGGTGGTAATTTCTCCAGCAACCGAGACAACAAGGGCAAGCAGGCTATGGTGATCGATACAGCTCCAAAGCCCGAATCAAAGCCGACAGAAAAGCAGTCGCCTCAGATGACCTACTCCTTCGAGGACGGCCATGTCAAACCCATCTTGGATATGCTCATACAAGGAGGACGAATTCAGCTCCCTCCTCCCAGGCGTATGCCTCGTCCTGCAGATATGGAGAGCCCCAAGTACTGCCATTACCATCGTTATGTTCACCATACTATACAAGACTGCTATCAGCTGAAGCGATACATCCAACATCTCATCGATTCTAAGGCCCTGGCCATTGATTTTGAAGAGGTAACCGTAGCAGCCAACAAGGTGTCAGTACAATTCGGCAACTTCCCTCCAACAAGGACTCAAGACGGAGTAGTACCTATCCCCCGAGCAAGGATGGAGGTCGGTAACCTTCCACCTCCTTGAGACCAAGCTGCTGGTCTAGTACCCCTTACCACATCACGAGGGGAGATCATGTGGGTCCATCCGGACTTGGTACCTGAGGTGACTCAGTCCGCGTCTTTCTCCACCAGCTAGAAGAAGAATGTGAAAGTCAATCATGCCGTACGATCTTGACAGAGGTCGAAGAAGCTGCTGCTGTTGTTACCCGCTCCGGTGCACAAACCCAACCTCCATCGGGTAACTCGGCTGACGATCAGCAGCCGACAGCTGCTGATGCTCCAGGACCTCTGTAGCCTTCGACGATCAACAAGCCTAGGCTGAAGGAGACTAGCTTCGACAAACCACTCCGAAGAGAGACGCCTCAGAGGCTAGAGAGGCCATACAACTTTGACATCCTGGCACAATTGGCCAACATACCGGCTAAATTGTTGCTATATGAGCTCCTGAGACTCTCCAAGGATGTCCGCATCGCACTAAGCGAAGCACTCCAGAATGCCGACGCATACCTGGCTTAGTCCAAATCTCACTGGGGAGGACTCGCCGGCAGACCTCCAGGACAGCGCTTGTACAGGGTCAATGACAAACATTGTCTTCACTCCACAGGATATGCTTATCAAAACTAACCTGCACGATCGCCCTCTGTATTATACTGGGTACATTGGCGATATCAAGGTCGATCGGATGCATATTGACCCCGGGTCCTCCATAAGCATCATCCCGAAGAGCCTACTACACCATATGCGCATCCCGATGTATCGTCTGACGCCGACAAGCACCGCCATCAGCGGTTTCAATTCGGGCAGGAGCTATCCGATCGGAAAGATTCGCCTAAAGTGCCAAATCGGCGACCTTCAGTCAGAAGTAACCTGTTATGTCATAGATGCGGACACTTCCTACAATATTCTCCTAGGGCGTCCTTGGATACATGATTACATGATCGTGCCCTCTCCACTGCACTAGTGCTTCAAGTACGTCGACAAGCACGGCTTCGTGAGAACAGAATTTGCCGACATAGATCCCTTCAAAGGGGTCGAGTCCTACTACACAGACTCGTGCTTGTATGAGAAGTCGAAGAAGTATCTCGTCGAAAGAGATACTCAAGCTCAAACTGAAGCAGTATTTAGATCAGAAGAACCTCTGACGATCCACCTCCAAGCCCGTAAGCCTGGCATAACTGCGCCCCTTACAGCCACTCTGCGTAAGGACGCAGTTAGCCTCTCTGCACAGGAGGAACAGATGATACTCTGACTGCCAAAGTCTGACCAAGCGCCAAGACCCACGACAGAGCCACTGACAATCAGGCTGTCTAAAGCTAGCCGACCACAAGCAGAGGAGCTCAATCCCTCTGTCAAACCGATGACAATTCGTCTTTCCAGAATGAATCGACAACTGAGCACTAAGCCAGGGACTGCAAGCCAGCCAACAACTCCCTGCCCAGCACCGAGCACCAAACTGGGGGTAGCTAGTATGCCAACAACTCCACGTTCTGCTCCACCCATGGAGCCTATATAATCAAGTTGCCCAAGTCATCCTCTCAGTCTGCATTTACACAGGGGATGGCCGAAGAAGAACCAGAATTGGCCAAGTATGTGGCTGTTCATACTGATATTCTATCCGCATATGATGTAATCCTGTTAGAAAAGATACCTTACTTCATCAATAAAGGGCTGTCTTTGAACTACCTCGAGCTTGATAAGCTTTGTACAAAGTATGCTATGGAACATGGTATAGGCGCTCACCTGCACACACAAGTGACAAATGTCTACACCGCAAACCAACTTACTCCAATGGAAGATGCTTACCGCATAATCGAGGGAGGGGATCACCCAATCATCTTCGGCCGGAAGAATGATCGACGGCCCTTCAAGATAGAAGAAGTTGAGCTCGAACCCGGGACAAACCATCCAGGTCATATCAAGAGTCAACCCCCTCAGGGTCCTCATGACTAAGCCAGGTGCACTCAGCTCTCGCCTCGCTACCTGGGCGATATTACTGTTCCCCTACCACATGATCTTCGTCCCACAAAAGGCTGTTAAAGGTCAAGCTCTGACAGACTTTTTAGCAGCTCATCCAGGTTCAAAGTCAACCAAAATAGACGAAGAGATGCCAGACGAGGTCGCTAATTCAAATATGGCCTCCCGTGGTAACATATGGCGAATGTTCTTCGACGGTGCCGCTAGAACTAGGACCAAGGGCAACATCGTCGCTGGAGTCAAAATATTGCTAATTTCCCCCACCGGGTTGGTGATCAATCGGGCTTATTCTCCCATGGAGCCCTGTTCAAACAACGTGGCCGAGTACAATGCTTTGGTCATTGGCCTCCGACTCGCAAAAGAGCTGGGGGTAGAGCAACTTGAAGCATACGGCGATTCGCAGCTAATCGTCAATCAAATCCGGGGCTCGTACGAAGTGCGTCATGAAGACATGATCCCCTATCACCAAACAACGATTGACATCATCTCGTCCTTGGAAGGGTTCTTCATAGAACACGTTCCCAGGCTTCAGAACATTGAAGCCGACGCCTTAGCAGGCCTAGCCGCTTCCTTAGCAGTTCCAAATCATGCTCACCATCTGGTTGACATCATAGGCCGTGAGTTGGTCTGTCCCAGGAATAATGTTCAGTATGCCAAGAGCTACTCCGCCCTGACAGTCGACGAAGCACCAGACTGGAGACAACCGTTCATCGACTTCGTAGTCTACGACATCCTGTCGGAGAATTCGAAGGAAGCCACTTCCATTAGAAGACGTTTCCTAAGATTTTTCTATGATACGGAGACAAAAATGCTATATCGGCGATCATACGATGGATTACTGCTTAGATGCCTATCAAATACAGAAGCCAAAAAAGTCGTACGTGAAGCTCACGATGTCATCTGTGGGGCCCATCATCCTGGCCCAAAACTACAAGATCGCCTTCGTCGAATGGGTTACTACTGGCCCACAATGGTTGCAGATGCAATAGACTATGCACAAAAATACAAAGCCTGTCAAGTCCACGCAGATTTTATCCACCAGCCATCCGAGTTTCTACACCCGACGGTGGCATCCTGGCCCTTCGAAGTGTAGGGAATGGACATCATCGATCCGATCACTCCACCTTCGTCCCGAGGACATCGCTTCATACTCGCAATCACAGATTACTTCTCCAAATGGACGGAGGCTGTTCCGCTTGCAGAAGTAAAAACTTCAAACGTGATCAGTTTCCTCAAGCATCACGTCATCTATCGCTTTGGACTGCCCTGAAGGATCATCCATGATAATGGTCCGCAGTTCGCAAGCCACGCCTTCTATCGATTCTGCGACAAGCACCGCATCCAGAATATTGCTTCAACACCATACAACCCAGCGGCTAATGGTCTGGCTGAAGCATTCAACAAAACAATCATCAAGCTTCTCAAGAAGTTCGTGTCATCAAACAAGCACGACTGGAATGAAAAGCTTGGTGAATGCTTATGGGCATACCGTACTACAGTATGAACGGCCACCGGAAACACACCATTCTCCTTGGTATACGGGAGTGAGGCAGTTCTCCCACTGGAGACTCAAATCCCCTCACTCTGCGTGGCTCTCACATACAGATTGACGATGGATGATAATCACCATCGCAGACTACAAGAATTGGAGGCTCTAGATGAGAAGTGCCTACTAGCTCAACAACGAATCGAGCTATACCCGGCACGTATCTCCGAATCCTTCAACAAGAAGGTTAAAACCAGAACATTTCAAGTGGGCGACCTCGTTCTGGCAGTTTGAAGGCCGATGGTCATGACTCACAAAACTGCCGACAAGTTCCAGCCAAAGTGGGAAGGCCCATTCATCATTGATGCTGTATTCTCCAGTGGAGCTTACCGCCTTGCAAAACAAAACGGAGACTTGCTTATTTTGCCCATCAACGGCAAGTTCCTAAAGAAGTATTACGTCTGAAACGACATCCTCCAGGGTGATGAGTCACGTACCCGCTGGTACCGCTGAACTCACATCCCGCCTACAAGTTGCCAAGGTGATGAGTCACGTACTCTCTCGTACCGCTGAACTCACATCCCTACTACAAATCTTCCAGAATGACGAGTCATGTACTCTTTCGTACCACTTAACTCACATGCCTACTCCAACTCTCCCAGATTATCGAGTTATGTACCCGCAGGTACCGCTGAACTTATACTCTGGTCACTACAGATAAATCTATATCGCCTCTTCTAGGTAGTAAGTCATGTATGATCAACCTCTGAACTTTCCTCCTAAAAGAACTCCCTCCTTATGATCTAATACTCGCACTTTCAGTGCACAAAAAGGGTAACAGATCCACAAATTTCTAAGACAACCATGTCGATGCTACCTCTGAGTTGTTTCCCTTCCATCAAAAATAAACCGTCCCTCACATAGAACCTCCATTTCCTCATTACCTCTGTGTTGTTCTATATTCCCTTCATGGAGCCCACTCCTGCCATGTCCTCATTACCTCTGAGTGGGAAGGCTCCATCGAAGAAACCCTCATATTTGCTATGTCCTCATTACCTCTGAGTAAGTATGTCAGTTCCCTCCCAACTTATTATCCGTATCCAGGATCAGGGTACGCCAAGGATAATAGGTCTACAAAAAGTCTCTCATTGAGGCAATTACTACAAAACAAAGAATAGAGCGAATGTATTCCGGTCATTCAAAAGCGGTAACATTCACATGACTACATCTCATGAGCAAGTTGAAAAAGTCCTCTATCATTTCATTCAGACCAAAAAGAAAAAGATTGCATTGATGTCCGAAAGAAGCAAAACACAAACTGCGGCTAAAGACAGACAGAAATACCAAGACAAAAGACGGACATTGGTGATGAGCCCACGAATCCTAGTTGTGGGGGCGCATATACCAATCCCTCAACCATTTTGCATTTGAAGAATGTACTTGAGCAAAATCCTCGTCCGAAGTAGGAAGGTCAGAACTTCCAGTACTACCGCCGTCAGACTGGGGCTTCTCCTTTACAGCAATGGGCACCAACTCTCCTTTCTGTTCCTCCATTTTTGGTATTACCTCCTCCTTAACAAACGATGACACTTGTTTGAAAGAGGGCAGCAGCTCTTTCTTTACAATGATCTCAGCCTTCGGCAGGGTTGCTGCAAGAATCAAAGATAAAAAGAAATAATGTTAAAAGATGGTCAGGGCCTTATGCGGCACAGTCCAAAAAGGGGCATATGCGGTCCTGTTTGAGAGGGACTCATACTGCTCTGTTCGAAGGGTCATCATGCGGTCCAGTTTGTGAAGCGTCTAGGCGGCCACTGGACGACTCCCATGCAGCTCGGACATGGGATATACCCCATGCGGCTCGGACATAGGACGCACATGTGGCCCAAACAAATTGAACAGAGCCGATGAGAACGGGAAACGCATTAAAGGCTTGCGCATAAAGCATGCAATAGAGCCGTCTTGGTTTTAAAAGATACGATCTGCCCCAAACCCTTACTAGCAATGGGGGGATGAACGTCAGGGTGGACTTCAGGCGTCGGAGCTGACGAAGAAGCCACACCTTTTCCCTTCGCAACGGCTGTGGAAGCTTTGGGGGCCATTGGTGATGATGATCGGAGAAAAAAGAACAACAGCTTAGGGCAAGAGAAGAGGAAGACAAAAGAAGGCAAAGAAGTCTCTCTATCCTAACAGCATCCTATTTATAGGCCGACATAGGGAGGCACGTGGATCGATAAATTTCTTCGGGTCATGTGCTGCAGGCAAAACCGACTCCTCGGATTTTGCCCCCTCTCTAATAAAGAAGATTCATCAAAGCACGAAATCCAAATATTTAATGAACCGACACTTGGGATTCCCTCCTAAAGACGGCTCCAAATCATAACGAATCAAGAGCGATTAATGTCGCCTATGTGGCAGAGAGATCAGCATGCGGCCAGAAGCGATTCATGCGGCCAAAGCAGTTCATGCGACGAAGGAGTCTATGCGGCCAGACAAGCCATGCGGCCAAGAACATCCTATGCGGCCAGCAGAGCTCATATAGCCATGCTTCTTATTCAAAGTATTCCAATTTTCCAAATTAAAAACTTTGAAGGGGGTCTTGTAGAAGCATGGAAAAGAACAGAAGAAGCCCATGCAGCTCAAAACAGAAGAAACCCATGCGGCTCAAAACATAAGGAGCCTCATGCGGCTCAGGAATCTATCAGAGCCTCATGCGGCTCAGAAACTCTACAAATAGCCTCATGCGGCTCAGGCAAGAATCACGTGACCCTATACAGCTTTACAGCTGGCCATAAAGTGACTGCCCCCATTAAATGCTCTGACATAAAGTAATAAATCTGACACTAAAGCTGAAATGATGAACTTCGATATGACGACGTATTTCTCGAGAAACGGAGAAAATCTCCTCTGCAGCTGGCACGATCCACCAACTACAAAGCCCCCTATGCGGCTGCCACCACCCCATAAGGCTGATGCTCGCATGCGGCTCGAAGCACGAAAACCCTTGTCATGCGGCTCAAATTATGAACAGTCACCCTATGCGGCCGCTGTTCTCATGCGGCTCGGATCATGAGGATCATCTCCATGCGGCTCATGCCCATGCAGCCTTGACACGTGGCAAGTCCTATGCGGCTCAATTGAAAACCACCCCCATGTGGCTCAGATTTCGGAGGCTTCACCTATGCGGCTGCCACCTTCATGCAGTCCAAAACCTAAGAAGCTACCCTCATGCGGCTGTGGCTCGCGATTATGATACGTGGCAGAAGATCAGTTTCCCACGTGGCACTAAATCAATCAAGAGTTATCAACAAATCCCAACAACCTGATTTAGTGCAATCATCATAATTACTCGAATCAAAACAGATTTATGGCAATCACATGGATTAAACACGTGGCAGGAGATCCGAGCTTCCCAAGATTCATGACAATCAATATTGATTGCCTATACGGATTTTACACAATCAGCATTAATTGTCCAGATTTGTTGTAATCAAGATTAGTGGTCCAGATTAATTGCCCACAAAATAGGATCAAGGAAAATGGCAATTAAGTCCCCAAGCTGCCGACTTTTTTAGGGTAATCATTGCAAACCCTAATGATCATACCCCTACTTCTATAAATAGCAAGGTGCCATTCCCTTACAAACCCGAGGAGAATTCAGAAAAAATTGAGGAGAGATCGGATCCAGAAGAAACAAAAAATATAGCAAGGTGCCATTTCCTTGCAAGAGAGATCCTCTCCACCCGGCTGGACACACAGAGAGACAAATGCGCACACAGAAGAGTCTTTCCATCTTGAGAGCAGTTCTTCACCGGAGCCAAGGCTACGTCTGATCGTCCAAGGTGTAAGGCAGAGCGGTCGTCGCTTTTCCGAGCCTCTACCGTCACCCCCAGAATCAAAACTAAACAATCGTACTTAGACTGCTGTACGTAGGTTTTCGTCCCTAGGCTTTCTTTGTACGAGCGAGTTTGTATTGTGGGTCTAAGTCCAGTCCTCCTATATAATTGTTCTGTACTTTTACAATCAATGGAAAACAGCCCCTTCGGAATCTAAGCCAACTACAAACTTCTCTCTATATCCTCTAGCCAGTCATCGGCATAAAGGATCCCCTCCGTCCCTTTGAACTCTCGAGGTAACATCTTCTTAAATTCTTTGAAAGTACCCTGCCTCTCCTGTTGCTGCTGCTCCTGGGTGGAAGCGCCCTGAGGCAGAACAGTAGCCACCTTCTCTACTGCAGCAAGTGCCAACTGGTGGGCATTATCGATGCTCTGGTACAACACATCATCCTGTTGCTGTTGTGCCTCAGCTTGGGCTCTCTGCGCCTCCGTCATCTCCTGGAACAACGTGAACATTTGTGTTGTATCAATCGGTAGTGGAGGTGGAGAAAGAGGCTCCGGCTGCACGAGGACAATCCTCGGAACCGGTAGAGGAACACCCCCAGGTGCTGCTGACACTCTCGTATGGACGGAAGGAACAGTAGAAGAAACTCCCAAAGCTGCTGCTTCCGCAGCTGGAGAAAGAGGTTCTGAAGTAGCAGACCTCTCCGTCGCTGCAACGGTTCCCATGCATTACGATCTGGTCTCCAGCATCCTGAAGATAGATCGATAAAAGAAATCAATATGGCACAAGATGAGATATTATCAAGGTAGGACAATTATTTTGAAGAAAATTGTAATAAATGATCGAACTAGTAATCAAAAGATTGAAAGTTTCCTAATTGTGATTGAGTAACTCCCAATAGCCTATAACCTATATCCTAATAGCAGGCTCGTAGCAGTACTCCAAGTCGAGCACCACTACGACATCGTACTAATTGCGACCTCGACCTGCATGGGCCACCATAAAAATGTGTCAAGACCCGCACCCTGTTTAGGAATACGAGGACGTGGGTACGTCCAGCCTACACCACAGTGTCGGTGGTAGAACGTTGTATAGGTCATCTATAACAAATAACATCTAACAATATAAGATATATTCTATCATCTCCGTACGGAAGAATAATATGACATGTAAATATATATAACTCAATCATAAGATCTATAAAAGATGAGGCACGATATTTGGAAATGAAGATAAAGAAGATTGACTACAAGTAATAGCAAAGTCATAATACAAATTAAGTCTAAAATTCTAAGACAATTAAATACATATCCTAAAGATGATAATAAGTCTCAACCCACATTCGAAACAATCCGATACAATATAAAATGCTAAAACCTTAAGCTATTTTTAGGGCACTCTCTACTGAGGAGGATCCTCCTGAGACTCCTATGTGCATCCCTCTATACCCCCTGCTCATAGTAGGTAGGATAACAGCCTAAGCCATCTAAAAAATATCCAGTTAGGATTGGAGCAAAGTACAACTCAAATAGCCATTCCAGTTAATTTACAAGCACTATAAAAATATAAATAATAATATAATTCTTGATGAATAATTTATAGGAGATAATGTACAATAGAAAAGATGAGTGGATACAGGGCAATAGATGTATAGGAAGAACATATGAAAATGTAAAAGCAGACATATATGTAATAATAGGGAAAACCTGTCATGCAAGGTACACAACTAACAAGTCCAGAATATCTGTGTCTAATACCAGTGTTTTAAAATACCAAGTTGACATGTGAACGGCTAGAGGGTAATATCTGGTAAACCATACACGTCCATGTGTGGCCGCTATTATTCCAGTAAGACCATGGTGTATAAAGGGTATGTTCACACGTCTCCTAGGTATTTTCCTGCCCGACCAGTACACATGGATCTAGGTCTCGACATGTATCTCAATAATCTAGAATAGATACATTAGTCCAGTAATTAATTAGTCCAGTAGAAATCATTAGGCATGAAACTACGTATCTCAAGTCAAGGAATCCAAATACCAATCTGTGTGTCCGTCGTGTCGGAATCAAGATAGAACACTAGTATAAACATGCATCATAGGACATATCAAGAAATAAAAACTATCAGAGAATGTATTCGCCTGTCATCCTGAGCAATGAATGTGAATCGAGGCCCAAAATGATGTCACCCAAACCAAGATATGAGGTACACATATAAATTTGATGTTCTTCTGTGTTTAACATGGATATCAAGTATGATATATGCAATCTAAGTCAATTATAGGTCAAAAGGTCAAACTAGCCATTCTAAGTTGTATGAGTCCAATACCTAAGCTATTGGGTCTATACCTTACTTATTTAGGCTATATAGTTATTAAACCTATGATAGAATACCTTAGCCTGTATACTCAAATCCCTATGCAATTTTCTATACCCTATGATACAGCACTTAGCCTATTACCCTAATCCATTCCAAATGCCAATATTACCTTATCCATATCACATAGGTATCAATATGCCCAAATACTTAGTATCTATGATTTACCTACATTATATATCTACCCTTATGGTAGATATACATCATATATCTACCCTTATATATATATATATTATATATATATATATATATATATATATATATATATACTACATTCCAATGCCTAACTATACGCTATGCATATAGATACTTATATACCATACTAGCTTATACCACATATTTATATATACCAATATTACTCCAAAAGCTCATGTACCATAGTCATATGGTACCAAGTATACTATTATACTAAGGTATAATACCCACTTACCAGGACCATGCCACTCCATATTCCAAGCATTATATGCAAATACACTCCACATCCTCCCTCAAACATGTATAAACTACCCCTCCTCTTCACATTCCTCACTCTCTAAACACCCGCATTCCACTCTAAGGCACTTGACACTATCCACATACATTGGCCACACTTGGCCTCCTTCTTGATACTTTCTGATACATGCACTGTTCACCTGGCATTGTCCTGCTCCTCTACTGTAGTCACCTAGGCCTGCATTATCTTGAATTCTCCTAATCATGTAGTGGCCTATGGCTATCCCCAACCCACTACTACTCTACCTGCCAAATACCCAATATCAACCACACCTATCAATACCTTAAGCCTAGTCTAAACCATATCCTAACACCCATTCCACACACTCAAGTCACTGTAATATGGAATGTAGGAAGCCCCTCACATGAAACGCTGCCACTCTCTCCTATTATTGAATAATACAGGCTCCTCCCCTGTCCTGTTGTTGTAAGGCCAAAACAAGGCCCCTGTCCCTCTCTCACATTATATGTATGCTACTATTTTGGCTAAGTCTCCTCATACCTGAGCCCCATCATTTATATATATATTAGTTAATGATATACATATTAGCCCATCATATATCTAAATTGATTCCCACATGCTATATAGCTGATACATATATGGAGACCTATAACTGATATAGATCCCCCCCATTTATATGCTCGACCCCTCTCTCACTTCATTGATACTAAATGGAGTATCCCCTACTATACTGATACATAGCCCTTCATGCCCAAGCCCTTAGTTAGGGGACTGATACACATTCCTTTCCTACACACACAGGCATATGCTTGATTTACCTATCACTTCCTCACTCACTCTATATTAACACACAGGGGCACCCTCACATTCTCCATTACTTGCTGCCTGCCTCTGCCTGTGCACATCAGTGCACTGGTTGTAAGGCTCTGGGCAGAGCCTCCTGCCGTCTCCTTGCCACACAGGCCATTGGCCAAGCTCGAGCTCCTAAATGGCTCTCACTGACTTAACTGATATAGCAGGAACTCCAATCACATTTATACTATCACTTGGACAGTACACAAGACACTCACCAGGGCTGTTCTTGACAATCCTCCCTCACTAACACTCTCAAAGTCTGAACACCAAAGCTCCATCAGCCCACACTCCCTGTTATATGCATATATACATGCATAGACACACATTCATCACCAAAACATATATATTCATATATATATATATATATATATATATATATATATATATATATATATATTACAAACACTAAAAGTCATACATACCTATCCTATCTGAAAAATAAGCTATACATGGGTGCAAAACTGAAAAACAGAACTAAAATTGCCACTTTGACATTTTAACAAACATTCAGTAGGCAAAACTTGTAGTCTTCCTCAATTAAACACTAAACCCTATTAGCCAACACAATAGGACCCATTAGGACCTCAACCTTCTTCCTATTAGTCTTGGGGGGGTCACTAGGGGTCAAAACCACCATGCAATGTGAAATAACAAGAGAAACAAGGATTTTTACCTATTGGGAGATGGATTCCCAATGTGGTGCACCAAGGGGACACAAGGAAGTATATGGACACCTCCTTCTAGCAAGTTCCACCCCAAGCTTTCCTTCTCAAGAGCTCCGTAGCAATGGCAAGCTTCTAGTCTTCTTGGAATAAAAGGAGGGATTTTGGAATGGTGTGCTAGGTTTTCTTCTAGGTTTGGAATGAAGTACATGCACTAAGGCTTGTCATAAAGGGTTATATATATAGTCTCATTAGGTTAGGGTTTGGTTGTAGGGATTTGATAAGATGTCTTAAAAGTCCTTGCCCTTGGTCATGAATAGAATCTTTACTAATTTCCTCCATCTTTAATGTGATAACTAACTAACTAATTAATCTTGTCTAATAATGGCTATTCCATTTAATCAAGACTATGGCTCAAGTCAATTTAAATGTGGTCCACTAAACTTAAAGATTAGGGTAGTTTACTAATAAATACAACCATCATATTAAAATAAAATACACAATTTGATAATGATAAAAATACCCTTATTCTAGAAAAGTGTGGTGACAACTGTGGTGAGTCGTCAGACCCTCTTCTTCGTTGTGGCCACCGGGTTCGCCTTCAATCGCTATTTTCAGCCAGATCTGAGCCATCAATCGTCGGATCAAACTCAGATCCGACTATTTCCTCCATCGAGCTCCCTACCGTCTAGTCAAAAGCTACCACGATCACCAAGTTCTCATGGTCGAACCCTCTCCAGCGCCATCCCTCCCCGAGCTACGACCACCACGGTGAGCCTTGTCGACTTAGATTAGGAACCCTCACTGCTCCTCGATCAGATTTTTCTCAAGTCGTACGTACTTTGTCTCGAACCTCGTGTCTGGCTCGAGCGTTGTGCAGCCGTTGCCTCGCCGTGAAATTCGGCCACAAATTCGGGTGTCGCCGCCTTGGCTCCGACCCAGCGTCACCTCCTGCGCTGACGCTTCGCCACCAAAGCCCTGATGGTGAGACTCTTTATATTTACCTTTCCTCCTTATGGTTCTTCTTCTGCATCCCTTTCATTTCTTTTCTTTTAAGAGAGCAGCTTCTCTCTCTCTCTCCCTCTCTTGATTTAGGGTGTATAAACCTAAATAAACGGGTCTTAGGTTTCGGCCCGACACCCGTTTATATGTTTAGATATTGGTTATTAGTATGGCTCTGGGCTTAATGCCCAGAGGTGAATTAATGTTTAAACTCATTCTGCTGTGTAATAGTGGGCTTAGACTGGAGAATAGGGCTGAGCCTGCTTGGTTGGATTTTAGGCTGGTTTATCCTTCTTTTATTATTAGTGTTATTAGTTATTATTATCATTATTTTTGTAATATTATCATAGTGATTGGTAAATATTTTACTAAATGTTTTGCCATAATTATTATAGTTAAAAAAATGATTTGCTAATGTTTAAGTTAATATTTAGGTTTTGTAAAGGTAGATTTTTTAGCTAGCAAATGTCTAATATTAAATGATCGAATATTTTACAAATAATTATTAGGGTTATTTTGAGTAAGCTAGAATATATATTTACTAAACTATTTTTGTTAAAAATTATTTTTGCTAGAATTTAGTATTTATCATTTAGTTAATATTTTGTTGAACATAAGTTCCTAGTTCTATTTAGTTTATATATATATATATATATATATATATATATATATATATATATATATATATATATATATAAATATATATATATATAAATATATATATATATATATATATATATATATATATATATATATATAGAGAGAGAGAGAGAAAGAGAGAGAGAAAAAAATATATATATATATATAGAAAAAAATATATATATATATATAGAAAAATATATATATATATATAGTAATATTTCTATAGTCAGTTTATGGTTAGCTAGTTAGCAAATAGATAGATAGTTGCTATTGTTAGAACCTAACCTATTATTGCCCTATTATAGGTGGATTTTGAGACACATTGATTTGCAAGGACAAAGGTAAGTACTTCTATGGTTTGACTCATTTACTTCATGTCATGTTCTTTTTCATATTGGACACATTATTACACGGTATGGTCTTGTACTCTGGTTCATGTTTTTATTGGTACTTTGGGAGGGAAAATACTACAGATATGTGACCAAAGCCCAACCTAGGATTCATGTGAATAGCTTAGGTCTCACATCGTGCACGTGGGATTCTAAGTTGTACCATTACTTGTACTTCATGTGCTTATCCCAGTCGGTCACATATTCTAGTAGCTATTTCAAATCAAATCACATGTCATGATCTTTTGATACATGTTTCATATTTAGTCTGGTAGATTATGTATTTACAATTCATGTTCATCATGTTTTATTGTTTCTTTTTATTGTTCATCATGTTGTACTTGTTTTATTATCGTAGAATGTACTTTGCTCTGCTCCTGATTGGATATGTTGTAGGTAAACTTGAGACTATGGGTAGGAGCCCGAGAACTTAGTTGAGCAGGACTGTGCTATGACTCAGGACCTAGGAGTTGTTGATGGCATCTAGATTTAGATACATTCTGTATTATAGACTTTATTTTTTTGGACTTTGTATCATTATATTGTATTAAACTCTGAAACGTAATAGATGCTACGATTTGAATTTTATCCTATCTAGTGAAGATTTTAGATACTTAGTACAACTTACTAACTTGTGTTTACCAACATAGGCTGGGTAAGTCTGACTCGTATCCGATTATTCGGGAGCGGGTCGTGACAACCAACCAAGACCGGAGGTTCAAGAACAGGCTCGTCCTTCACTTTTAGAACATCATAAGAAGTAGGCTCGTCATTTGTCGGCTCCTCGTCTCTTCAAACTTCCTTGACGGCCTCACTGTTCGCTGCAACCGGCTCAACCCCAGTCGTTTCCTATGATATCTTCTCCCCAGAAGGCCAGGGGACATCCTCCAAAATAAGGATAAAAGAGGGGGCTACCTCACCCCCAGTAGCAGAGCCTCTCGCAGGTAGCAATGGTCCTACTTGTCAACCTACAAAGTCAGAAGGTTTACTACCGTAGAAAGTCACTCTACAGTAAGAACAAATCTACTCACCAGAAGGACCCGAATGCAGTAGCTTCTGAAGATGGATGCCCATTAGGTCTGAGATCAGCTCGGTCGAATAGTCGAACGTTGAGTCGTCATCTATCATGGCCTCCATATCCTCCAAGGGATTATCTTCGTCACTAATCAGGGGATCCATCGGTGGCAAATCCTCCTTGTGGATGGATTAGGATGGAGGACTGGGCACTTTCTGTTTGCGCTTGGATTTTTATTTGGCTCCCTGTAAGACGTAAAAAACATAGTTAGTAAAGAAGTTACTTTCTTCGCTAAAATACAAACTTGCTTACCGGGGAGGTAACAATGGAAGAAGATTCTCCCTTCTTTGAAGGTTGTCGTTGTTTAGTAGCCGCTACCTTTCTGCGCCTCTTCTTTGAGGTGCGATGAACTTGTCCCGGCCTCGATAGGCCATTTCTGACTTAATTCACCTGGAGGGTTCGGATGCGCGTCCGTATCCAATTCTACGACTACTTGAGTACCACGGGGCAGGTACACCCATGTAGAAGTAAAGGTATCCGTCGAGGGTTCGTAACGGGTCCCCAGAAGGAGACTCTGCTCCCGATCATACTCTAAAGGCTAAGTATTCGCCGAACAGTAAAATTTTATGGTAGAATCGAGAATATGTGTCTTCGATCTTCGCAAAGGAGCCACAAATCGAACTATGGTGCAGCCGATATTGTAGTACTGCCAAGTACGAATAGCATCAAGAAGACTCCCTTTGAACCTAAGATAGGTGTTAGCATGGGTCTGCAGCAATTGATTGTAACCAAACTGTCGAGTGAGCCGGCTCGGTAGATATGATTTCAGAAACACTTTGTTACGATTCCGGTACACCAGGTAAGACGGCTGTATCGACTGCAGCCAACGAAAGGCCTCTTCGGAAAGGTTGGAGAAGCGAGTTCCACAATCCATCAATTCATCTCCCTTATTAAATTCCATATAAGAGGGGGGTATTTTAAAGAGCTCATACCCATCTATATACGCCAATGCCTTCTGGCATACCGGAACCTCGATGATCGATCAGGGCTACTTTCGATAATGAGAATTAAAGCATCTTCTGGACGGACAGATGCCTCCGTGCCTGGGTCCAAAAGGGATGGGTAGTACAGCAAGAGCCACCCCCATCAAATAATGAAAAGGAAGTTCTGATCGAGGGAACTCGCCCTTACCATCGTAATTGATCGTCTTGTCTAAGAATGACTACAAACCCCGCTGTAAGTTGTATAGCATGGCAGGAAGAAGAGCCAGGATGTAGTCGAATACGAACCGAACAGCTAGAAATATCAAATTTTGGCTCACTCGTTCGAGCGAACCTGAACCTCCGGAAATCACAAAATCACGCAGCCATACCATTATATAGGCCGCCAACAATGCCTTCGATGACAATTGGTAGGCGTCGTGATAAAAGTAGAATATGACTTTCCCAAATCCTTACCCTTAACAGCAGGACGAATGTCGAAGTGAGCTGCGGGTGCCGCAGCCGATGAAGATGCCGCCTTCTTACCCTTCGCCGCAACAGTCTTCTTGGGAGCCATCGGTGATCGAAGAAGAGGATGACAATCGGGATAGGAAAGGTTTGAATTAAAGGAGAGAGAGTAAAGAAGTTTCTTCTCTTAAAATCCTCTTATTTATAGGAGGACAAAAGAAGGGGGGCACGTAGACCAATAACTGCTTTGGATCGTGTGCTGCAGGCAAAACAAAACCGACTCCTCGGATTTTGCCCCCTCTCTCATAAAGGAGATTCACCCAGGACATAAAATCCAAAGATTTAATGAACCGACCCTTGGGATTCCCCCAAAAGATGGCTCTAAAACGAATCAAAGGCAACTAATACAAAAAATTTGCACATATGGCAGGATGATGCAGCTCAGATGGCCATGCGACTGGAACGACCATGCGGCTCAGATGGCCATGCGGCTGAGGGAGGCCATGTGGCTGAGACACCCATGCGGTCAGAACATCCTATGTGGCCCGAAGAGTTGTTACATGGCCATGCTTTTTATTCAAAGTATTTCAATTTTGTAAATTAAAAACTTTGAAGGGGGTCTTGTAGAAGCATGGAAAAGAATAAAGAAAGATTCATGCGGCTAAGGATCCCCATGCGGCTCAGAGAGCCCATGCGCTCAGGGATCCATGCGGCTCAAGAGTCTATGCAGCTCAAATAATTTCATGCAGCCCAGAGAGGAGCCAGGTGGCCTTCAAACAGCTCTTTCCTTCGTCTTTTGCTGCATTTAATGCCCTGACGGCTGACAGCTCTGGCGAATGACAGCTCTGACATAAAGGCGCAGTAATGACTGACATAAAGGTGTGTTCCTAGGGAAGAGGAGGAAATCTTTTCACAGTTGACAAAATCCACCGAGTCCCGAGGCATGTGGCTGCTGTATTTATGCGGCCGCCCACTTTATACGGTCGCCCACTTCATGCGGCCACCTATCTTCATGCTGCTGCATCCTTTATGCGATCGCCCATCGGCATGCAGCTGCCCATCTTCATACGGCTGCATCCTTTATGCGGCCGCCCATTAGCATACGGCTGCCCATATTCATGTAACTGTATCCTTTATGTGGCCGCCCATCAGCATGCGGCTGTCCATCTTCATGCGGCTGTTCATCCCCATGCGGCTGCCCATCTTCATGCGGTCGTTCATCCTCATGCGACCCACTCATATGCGGCTCTGCCAAGATAACCCAGTGAAGACACGTGGCACTTTTTATGACGATTGAGACACGTGGCAGTCTTATCTTCCTGGAATTATGGGTGCTAACAAATCCTAACAAAATCAGATCTGTTGCAATCACCATAAGTGCCCAGATCAAATTAAATCGAGCAAATTAGACACATGACAGGCCATTACAAGTCACAAATATTCATGGCAATCAATATTTATTGTCCACAGAGATTTAATACAATTACATTAATTGCTTAAATCTATTATATTTGAGATGGACAGCCCAGATTAATTAACTCTCAACTGACGACTTTTGAGAATGGGCAATCATTGCAAACCCTAATGATGCCCCCCACTCTTATACATAGCAAGGTGCCATTCCCATGCAAAGAGAGCGGAGAGAGAGAGAAAGAGCACACCCCCTCGGATCCAGAGAGTCAGAGAGAAATTGAAAGAAGAGCATTTCTTCATCAACGCCAAACAGTTCTTCTACAGAGCCAAGGCTGCACCCGATCATCCAAAGAGTAAGGCAGAGCTGCTGTCGCTTTTTCGAGCCTCTACCGTCACCTTCCAGAATCTAAAATAAACAATTGTACTTAGATTGCTGTACCTAGGTTTTTCTCCCTAGGCTTTCTTTGTACAAGCGTGTTTGTATTGTGAGTCTAAGTTCAGTCCTCCGATAATTGTTCTATTCTTCTACAATCAATGGCAAATAATGATGTGCCGAATCTTCTGCTGACGCATATGGACTTAGGTCCTGATGATGCATCGAAGCTTCTCTTCAGTATGCCTAGATATTGATCCTGTGTATTTTTGATGAGGCTCTATCTGTGTGCGTGGGTTTTGACCCAGTTGATGTGCCAAATTGTTGATGTGCCTTAAATGCTCATTTTGAGCTTCTAAGTCTTTTGCTAATCTTTTGGAGGGGCTTTTGATCTTGACTAACAACTTTGTTTTATTTTGCGTGACAGTGTCGCTAACCATCCCTCTGCTGAATAAAGTTCTGCTAGACCCTGTGCTTTATCAGATGGGCCTGGACTTTAATGAAGAGATTGATAATCCAGTAAAGGCTACCATTATGTTGGACCGGCCTCCAGAAAGAATAGACCAGATTTGCGATTAGCACTTCACTGTCCTCCAAGGTGTGATGGAGAAGGAATTTGAGTCTGCTGAATCTGACATATCTTTCTTAAAACCAGAGTTTCTGTTCGGTGACTGTTTGACCTCCATCGAAGCAAAAGTGCTGAAGATCAAGGAAGACTAGTTCTTCAAAGCAAGGGATGTGAATATGTACATCTCGAAGATGGAACGTTAGTTGCCTTTGACGGCTTTCCGTAGTCGGGCTTCCAAGAGGAGGATGAAGTGGGAGCTCACTCCATCTCAAGGAGGGGCCATGGCCGGCGTCATACGGATTGATACCACCTCTAACCAGAAGAATGCCTTAGCCATTATACAGGCTGGAACTTCCTATCTTTGGCAAACTCTGTGTCCCGGGAGCATATACAGCGATGTCCCCCTTGGCATTTTTGTCTTCAATGCCGTAACCATTATCAATCGCATAGCGAAGGCCAAAATCTCGTACCCGAAAGAAGAATTTTAGGTTGAGGGTTGGTGCCACTATGTACAGAAGTGGGACAAGCTGACACTCTAGGTTCTGACGAAGTTTAAGACTGAACTCTGAGAGATGTCTGGCTGCCGCACTTCGTGCTACTCAGGGGGACATAGAGATAAACCGGTCGATATTTCTCGCTCTCTTGGAGATGTACAACACTCATATCAGTACCTTCTTTACTCATGTGGGGGAGTTAGGTTTAGCTTTGTATGAGATGTATGAAGTCTCGAAGCTTCCTTGTGGTTCTGAACCCTATGAGGAGTACTTCTCTACAAACAAGGAGCTCCTAGCATTAGAAGAGAAGAACTCTGGCATGATGGCAGTCTTCAAAGAAGTTGCGAGCCATCATTACATGGCCTAGCGAAGGGAAAAAGGTGGGGCACAACCTCATGTGACCGCTTGGAGGGAGTATGACTTCAAGCAAGACTTAGCGGACCCCTCGAAGATCCGTTTTGTTACTGCCCAGGGGCTTACCCATGCTGATGTGCTTACTGAAATGACCAGACTCAATGAGAAGAACCCTCGTGAAAATGAGAGCCAGGAGCCATCTGAGCACATCTACAGCTGCTTTTGGCACTGTGCTCATCGGATGTCTCCAAAGGCCGTATTGACGTCCTATCTGATGTTATGGCTCCGCGACCGCATATTTGCAGGTGGTTCCAGTTCAGTGGAGAGGATGTCCAGGAATCTTATTTTGTCGGCTGTAACGCTGGTCTTTGGTCATTCTTTGGCTCTACTTTCCGCTATGGTTTGTATCCAGAAGCGGGGTTTGAGGGAGTTCACGGATAATATGATAAATAAGATGGACAAGAGGGGCAATTTCCCTCGTGCAGAGTTGTCTTTTTATTATCTGATGGGGTGGTTGATCTTGCACCATCCGAATACAATGACTCCTGGGTCGGAGGAGGAACATGTTGCTGGTGACGCCTTTATCCGTCGCTTTTACAAACGAAAGTAGCTGCATACAGGCATGCCTATCAGTAGAAGACTTCTGTCCTACCTCCAGGGATGAGAGATCATAAAGGTTCCTCCAATTTTTAATGGCTGTGAGGCAGATGAGGAGCTGGAGAATTCTGGCAAGGATGCGATAACTTTGCCAATATAAGGGTTTCGTTGGCTGCAGAGCATTCGGCCTTTCCACCTAGCATATCCGAACAAGAATCATTTTTACTTAGAACCGTACCTGCCAAGTCATTTCGTACGTCAATTCATCTATACCCAATTAATGCTGAGAAACCCCAGCAATTCTCTAGGGTTCATTGGGAGTTTGTTGGATGGAGCCCGGGGATGGCAATATTATTATACCGGGTGCACGGGAGTGTGTTTCTCCTAGCCATTTCATAATCCTCAGCTGCATATCTTGTATTCCACGGCGAAGCTCTATTGTGCGATGAATACTGTTCCTCCTGGTTATGACCGGAAGACCAATTTTATTGTCGGGACATAACTCGAAGCTACAGGAAGTATGCTGGCGAAGGCTCAGGCGTATCGTCCGACTGACGTGGTAGCTTTCAGGGCTATCCCTGCAGTACCAACAGAAGGTTCTCGAGAGGAGCCCATGGCAAGTCAGCTGAAGAGGCGTGCTTCGATGGAGGCAAATTCATCGGCTCCTAAGATGCCCAAGAAGATGATAGCCACTAAGGATGGGGGCATAATACCGCCTTCAACGACACCAACAGAACCAGCTCCCATAGTGGTATATAAATTAGCATCTGTCTGATTTGGTCTTTCCTCTTGTGCTTATACGTCTCTTCTTTGCAGGAGGTGTTGAAGAATAAACCCCGGTCTTTGAGGCCGGGTTTAAGTAAACCGAAGGAGGTGGCGAGGTCGTCTGATGAGCGTATCTCTTCGATTGTGCCATCTCCGGTGGAGGAGACTTTGGATGATGTCCCCATAGAAGTTCCAGCCCATTTGGACCACGGTGGCGAAGACGCTGCAGATGTAGCGGCTCTTGAGGATGTTGATTCCTTTCCGTTAACCCGTCGGAGGGGCAAAGTAGGATCTTCACAGGGAGTGAAGCAAACTACCATAGCCTCCACCAAAACTGGTACAGGGGTTTTAAAAGAAGTAGCCAGACAAGTCCCTCATGATAAAGAGGAAGAATGGGACTCGTCTTCCCCGGATGACGTCCCCAAAGAAAATATTGGGGGTGATACCGCAACAGGTGGGGAAGAACATGTCGACGAGTTGGCAACTGAGCCCTCTTCTGGAAAGGATTTAGAGGACCGGTTTCAAAGGATGCTCCATTGCCATATCC
Source organism: Iris pallida (assembly GCA_029216955.1). Taxonomy (NCBI): domain Eukaryota; kingdom Viridiplantae; phylum Streptophyta; class Magnoliopsida; order Asparagales; family Iridaceae; genus Iris; species Iris pallida. The sequence continues at coordinate 301,208 of JANAVB010005798.1, read as the reverse complement.
TATTTCTGTTACAGTGGAAGACCCAACTCGTTTGTCGAGTTCGACTACTGTCTCGGAGATTGAGGTTGGTGAAGAGGAAGAGGCTCGTCTACCGAGTCATACTCCGGCTTCCAATAAAGAAGAGGTGGGAGGGTCTGTTTTCTGTCTTGATGCTGAAAACCCTCCGTTGATCATAGGAGGATCCTTCCTTGTTGCAGATGTTGCTGCGGGGTCAACTGTGGCAGACACAATTATCATGAGGTTGTCTAGGGCTGACTCAGATAAGGGCAAGGGCCCCTTAGTGGATGATACACCCTCCATTCCTTTTTCTTGGGGGAACGTGTCGGGTCCCCCTAGAGGTTCAGCTCCGATAATGGGAGATTCAGAGGTCGTGACTGCCGAGGCTCCGGTCTCCAACCCTGAAGGTATGGTGATTAAGGCTCCTATGAGCCAAGTAGTAGCTGTGCCATCAGCCTCAAGTGTGGGGGCTTCTGTCGATTTAACTACCTCCCCGGTTCATGTAGTCGCTCCGATAACTCCCGTGATTATGCCTCAAGTGTTGGCCAACGTGGATGAATATCTGAGATTCATGGTCGTGGCCGTATACAAGATGCTGCGATAGGGAGTGTCGGCTATATTGGATAAAGGTGAAAGATTTGCAACTGCGAAGTACATAGTACTGCTATTTATCCAGTAGAACCGTAGTCACCGAAGCCATGACCATATGGCCGAGATCTTGGAAGCCTCTATCGCTGAGCTCAATCTTCGTCTTACAGAACTCCGGAACATTCGTCGGAATGATCTTTCCACTTTGATAGAGGAGGAGCAGAACAAGCTTATGGATAAAGTCGAGTCAGCCTACTTTGACACCATGGCTATCTGGGAGCAAGAGTTGGCCAGTGCTGAGGCCAAGGAGCAGAGGCTGTCCTCGTCGATGGAGGAGAAGGCCAATCTGCAGGAATCTCTGAACGCCAATATAGCGGAGGTTGACGCCAAGATTAGTCTTCTTCAAGGATAGCGTGCTCAACTTCTGGCTGATTCTGAACGAGCACAGGCTGATCATGTCCAGCTTAAAGAAGAGGCGAAGAATTTCACTCGCCATGTGGCCTTTCGATTCTGTCAGAAGGAGTTAGACGACAAATATGCGTCTGATCTTGCTTCTGAGGCCAGACAGATGATGCGTTGTGCAGCTGAGCGTCACATTTTGGCGACCGTAGAGACCAGGGCCGAGGCTCTGAAGCGTCGTATTGACGAGCTATCTACTGACTCTTAGTTCTTTTGCCTTTTTTTTCGTTTGGAGATGCATTTGTCTCTCTTTTCTTTTCTTTTGCAAATTTAGTCCTTCTATTTCCTGTCTTTGAAGAAATAAAGAACTTTTTGCTTTCGTTCATTCTTGTGATGAATTCATGATTTTTGGTGGACCTATTATCTTTGCGCACCTTGGTTTCTAGGTACAGACAATAAGTTACTCATGGAGGACCCCGGCACATTCACTCAGAGGTAATATAGATATGGTGAATATGGGATAATTCCACTGGAGATTTTATGTAGACTTATCATCCTTGGCGTACCTTGGTGTTAGGTACAGATAATAAGTTGAGAGAGAGGACCGACATATTTACTCAGAGGTAATATGGACATGGTAAATATGTGGCTAAATGGTAGAGTTTTCCTACTCAGAGGTGATATAGACGTGGTAGGAGTGAACTCTATGGGGATTTATAGAACAACTCAGAGATGATATAGACGTGGATGTTCTATGGTTGATGTGCAACAACTCGGAGATTATTGTACGTGATGTTTACTCAGAGGTAATGTGGACATGATAAACATAGTAATGAGCATGATCTTACGTAGTGTAAAATCCTACTTAATAAGGTGTAGAGAAGGAACTCAAAGGTGATATGGACATGGTTGTTCTTCTACTGGGAATAAAATGGAACAACTGGGTTCTAGAAGTACATGATTGTCAAAGAAGGGGGTGCGAACCTGGTTTTGTCAAGTTCACGAAGTTCTCTCTTCTTGGGAGAGGGTATTACATTTTCGACGGGTGTCAAAAATAGTACTTCTTCGGGAACTTGCCATTGATGGGCATCATGAACAAGTCCCCATTAGGTTGAGCGAGACGATAAGCACCATTTGAGTATACCGTCTCTATGACGAATGTAATGCCCGTGGTTCGTATTACGTATTTCTGGAATACGTGTACGTATTTATTCTTGTATTGCATGATTTCTTTGCTTAATTTCCTCCCTAGGCTTGGTTTATTCTTGGTTTGGGTTGGCTTGGTTCGGTTTGGGATTGCTCTTGGTTCATCATGAACCAAGGGGTGAACTCCCTACCTACCACCACCACTCATATTTATTACCTATTCTTCTTCTCTCTCTTCATTAATCTCTTTTTCTTCTTCTATTTACTCCCTTCACCTACCAGAGAGAGAAGAGAGAGGTCTAGGCAAGTGCAACTTGCTTCCACAAGAGAGCCTATTTTTATTGTTCTATTAGCTTCTCCTCATGTTTCTAAGACACATTAGAACTTGTCATTTTCCATTTTGAGGCTTTAATTTTTGTAGATCTAGAAATTAGTTTTTTTTGGATTTTGGTGGTTTTGATTTATCAAACTTCTTTGTTTTCAAGTTTTTATGGTTCCATGTTGTAGAGAATTTTATTCTACCCAATTTTGACCTTTGAAAAGTTGGATTTGGACTTATTTTGACCAAGTTATGGACTTTTGAAGCTTTGGGTTCAAACTATGGAGTTCTTGCTGATTTGGAGAAGATAGTGAGCAGTACGCGAGCTTTTTAGCTTGCGCCACTGAGCTGCACGTGCTCTTTAGCGCAGTGCAGTCTGACTCATACGCTGCCTTTTGGAGGCGTATGTCTTGCATACGCTACCTTGACAAGGAGTCGTATGGACCTCATATGCTGCCTTGGCAAGGAGTCGTATGGACCTCATACGCTGCCTTGACAAGGAGTCGTATGGACCTCATACGCTGCCTTGACAAGGAGTCGTATGGACCTCATACGCTGCCTTGATGAGGAGTCGTATGGAGTACATACGCTGCCTTTTGGAGACGTATGTCTTGCATACGCTGCCTTGATGAGGAGTCGTATGGACCTCATACGCTGCCTTGAAGAGGAGTCGTATGGAGTACATACGCTGCCTTTTGGAAGCGTATGTCTTGCGTACGCTGACTTGAAAGTAGCCTGACTTGAGCGTAGCCTGACTTGAGCGTAGCCTGACTTGAGCGCAGCCTGACTTGAGCGCAGTCTGACTCAGGCGTAACCTGATGTTTAGGCGCAACTGGACCTGACCCTACTTACCCTGGATCTTCTATAGCCCTGTATATTGATATTTTATTAGATATTTAACGTCCATTTTATATCCTTACGCCTTTTGTCCGGAACTTGATAATCACGAATTTACTTGATATGTTTGGAATTGATAATTGAGCATGACGTGATAGTGACCCATAGTGGTACACTCCTGACATAATAACCTGACATGACCTGATAGTGGCCCGTCGTGGCGCACTCCTGACAAGTACACTTGGCATGATAACCTGACATAATTATCTCGAATAGCTGTTACGACGGCTACCTGACATTACGTGACATGTATAATTAATCTGGACACCGTGGGCGATTGTGTTTGTATAAATAAACCAGTCCTGTCTTGCATCATGTCTAGGACAGGGACTCCTGAGTACCACGGTCAGGAGTACCTACTAAAATGGACTAAGGCTAGTAACTAGATTTATACATTATTCATGACGAGATTTCCCAGCTACAGGCAATCTCGTTACCTGGGCACGCCTTGGGATCTGTAGCCTGCCGTCGAGTAGGGCACATTTCCAACACACTGTCATGTGTTGCACCCTTCAAGCTACCTAAGGGTACATTCATTTCCTGGACGATGTACCCACCTGAATTCAACTCTAATCTTTTAACCCGGGTAACCTGGATGGTCTGCAGGGCTTGTGGCTGTGGAATAATCTTACTGCATCTTGTTAGTAATTAGGCTTGTGACAACCCTAGTTAGTTAAAGTATCAAGCCGTAATTCTTGCTTGGCCGTGAAGTGATTGGACGGAGTCTAACCAGTCTAGTCTTGCCCTGATCCTGTTCCAGATTATTGAATGACCAGAATGCTTGTATTTATTTTACCGATAAATGGTGAGAATTCTAAGTTCTGTTCAGACGAAGGGTTACAACCCCGGTCCTTGTTTGGTTTACGGGTTGTAACCTGGTTATCTGAATGGTTCCATGGTTATCTCGTCGTATATCATCCTGGTGTATTTTCTTTATTTCCAGTTCTTACTTTTATTTATATCTTGTGCTGATTGCTGGTTTTAGTTCTTAAGTGAAGCCTCCTTTGTGGCACTTGCTCTTTCTGGGGTCTGACCCAGCTGGTTTTGTGTGGCCAGATTTTGGAGCAGCTCCAGAGGATCTACCGACCTTCCAGCCGGATGGTGGCCACTAGACGGAACCCTGGCAACGAGTGGGTTATTTTTGGCTCTCCCACTCTATTGTAAAAATATTCTTTTGAGGCATTTAGCCGACGAGCACCTGTTTAGCTCGATTGTACTTACTTACTGTCTGCCTACGGGCTGTAACATGATTAACAGATCCTAGGGTTGATCATGTATGACTAAACTCTTGCTAGTCCTGACATTTTGTAATGACTAGCTTTATGATCAACTGAATATGTAATGTTTGGGACGCCTTACTATTGTATATTTCATGATCATACATTTTGTGACTTTTACTTACTTGCTTGTGATTGAGACACTAGGCTTGTTCATGACCATAAGAGACTGTTGGCTTGTAGATAAACCCTCATGTATCTAGACAGCCGTGACCGTATAGCGAGATGGATTCCATTTCATATACGTAGCTGGCTATGTCTGCCCCCGCTCTCCAGTATTCTGGTTCTGGGGCGTGACAACGAAGGGTCCTTCCCACTTGGGTTCAAACTTTCCCGGTGTCATGTAAGTCATTACCATCGGTCTTCTAACTGCAAGAACCAAGTCACCTACTTGGAAAGTCCTCTGTTTGACCCTTTTGTTGAAAGCTTGTGAGATGCGGGCTTGGTAGAGTTCGATGCGCTGTTGAGCCAAGAGGCATTTTTCGTCCAACGCTTCCAACTCTTGCAGATGGTGATGTTGATTGTCTTCATCCGTTAGCTGATTTGTGATCGCCACTCGGAGTGAGGGTATTTCGATTTCCAGCGACAATTCTACTTCGCTCCCATAGACCAAGGAGAACGGTGAGTTGTCTGTCGGGGTCTGTACTATTATGTGATAGGCCCAAAGGCATTCACCGATTTTCTCATCCCTGTCGCGCTTGTTGGATGATACGACTTTTTTGAGTAGCTTGACGATGGTTTTATTAAAAGCTTTCGCCAATCCGTTTATGGCAGGATTGTAGGCAGTTGATGCCACATTCCGAATACAATTTTTGTCACAAAATCTACTAAATGCATGGTTGATGAATTATGGACCGTTGTGGATGATCCTCCGGGGTACCTCGAAATGGTAGATGACGTGATGCTTGATGAAGCTAACCACCTTTGAGCTTTTTACTTTCGTCAGTGGCACTGCTTCTCCCCACTTAGGGAAGTAGTCGGTGATTGCTAGGATAAAGTGGTGTCCCCTGGATAAGGGAGGGGTAATAGGTCCCACTATATCTATGCCCCAGGCTTCAAATGGCCAAGAGGCGACTGTAGGATGTAGAAGCTCTGACGGTCTTTGGATGAAGTTGGCGTGTAGCTGCCAAGAACGACATTTCTTTGCATACTCAACAGCATCAGCCCTCATGGTGGGCTAGTAATAGCCCATACGTCGGAGTCGGTCCTGTAGCTTAGGACCTCGTTGATGAGCTTCGCATGTTCTGTCATGAGCTTCTCGAAGGGCTTCAATAGCTTCTTTTTTTGATAGACATCGGAGGAGAAGTACCTTGTAGGATCGTCGGTACAGCATTTTAGTGGCCGTATCATAATAAAATCGAAGGAAACGCCTTATGACTGAGACTGCCTCCTTTGGGTCTTCTGGGAGGATTTTGTAGACGATAAAGTCGATGAACGGGAATCACCACTCTCTGACGTTAATGCTGGTATCCGTAGCCATGGCATGAGTTGTCCGTATGTAAAGATTATTTCTGGGATAAGCCAAATCCTGACCTACCACTGTAATGAAGTGTTGAGTCCCGACTGGTGTAGCCAATGAGGCTGTGAGGTCAGCCAGAGTGTTAGCTTCTAAGTTTTGCATCCAAGGCACGTGTTCTGTGAAGAACTCAGCAAGATAATGTCCAACGCTACTTTGTGATAGGGGACAAGGTCTTCATGGCAGACCTCGTATTGCCCTCGGGCTTGATTGACGACGAGTTTTGAGTCGCCGTAAGATTCGAGGTAATCTAACCCCAGCTGCTTTGCCAACTGGAGTTCCAAGATGAGGGCGTTGTACTCCGCAACATTGTTGGAGCACGGCTCTGAAAGAGAGTAGGCGCATTGGATGACCAGTTTGTTGGGGAAGATCAGGACCAACCCCACTCCTGTAATAATCTGGCCTTTGGAGCCAGTTCTAGAGGCACCATCGAAGAACATCCACCACACGGGGTTCACTTCAGAGATGTTCGATTCTTGCACTTCATTGGAAATATCTTCATAGAGTTTGGACGATTCCAGAATTGGGTGCGCTGCTAGAAAATTAGCCAGAGCCTGGCCTTTGACTGCCTTTTGTAGGACGAATACCATGTCATATGGTGTCAATATTATCGCCCAAGTAGCCAATCGAGAGTTTAGTGCCCCCGGCTTTGTCATGAGGACTCTGAGTGGATTGACTCGGGAGATGACATGAATTGTCTCTCCCGAGACATAATGGAGAGTCTTTTGGATGGCAAACACCAGAGCTAGACCTTCTTTTTCGACAGGGTTGTACAGGTGTTCGGCCCCGACCATTGTCCTGTTTAGGTAGTAGATAGCCTGCTCATGGCCCGCTTCGTTATTCTGGGCCAACAAAGCACCAAGGGGATGGTCCATTGCACGGATGTAGAGCAGGAATGGTTTGCCTGCGATGGGTGCAACCAGAACTGGAGGACTCGTCAGATAAGCTTTGATGTCGTCAAAAGCTTTCTAACATTCTTCCATCCAGACATAGGAGACTCCCTTCTTCATGAGCTTGGTGAAGGGTTGGCATTTCCCAGAAAGGTTTGCAATAAACCTTCCGATGTATACGAGACGTCCTTGTATTCCTCGAAGTTCTTTAAGGTTCTTCGGAGGATCCATGTCAAGGATGGCTTTGGTCTTCTCAGGATCGACGTGAATGCCCTTTGCAGTGATAATAAAGCCCAAGAATTTTCTACTAGAAATCCCAAGGAAGGATTTAGCAGGGTTCATCTTAAGCTGATGCACCCGTATGTGATCGAAGACTGTCTTCAGGTCTTGTAGGTGATCACCCCGAAGATGGCTTTTGACGGCGATATCGTCAATGTAGCACTCGACTGTTTTGCGTAGATGCTGATGGAAGATGGTGCTCATTGCTCATTGGTATGTGGTACCTGTATTCTTTAAGCCAAAGGGCATTACTGTGTAGTAGTAAACCCCCTTCGGAGTCCTGAACGACATGTGCCTTTCATTGTCTGGAAACATCTTGATCTGGTTGTAGCCCGAGTAGCCGTCCATGAAGGACATAAGCTTGAAACCACATGTGTTCTCGATCATTATGTTAGTGATCGGGAGCAAAAACTCGTCCTTCGGGCAAGCTGGGTTGAGGTCCCGGAAGTCAATGCAGACCCGGATCTTCCCATTCTTTTTAGTGACAGGAACAACGTTGGCTACCCAGTCCGGGTGCTTCTTCACGAATAAACCTGCTGCCCAGGAGTTTATCCACTTCTTTATTGATAGCGTCCTTGATGTTAGGACGAAAATGTCGTTGTTGCTGCTTAATAGGTTTAGCGTCAGGTAAGATATTAAGCCTGTGCATCACGACTTGTGGATCGAGGCATGGCATGTCTTCATAGCTCCAAGCAAAGACATCGATGTATTCTTTGACCAGCTGGACCAAGGATTCTCGGTCCTTCCCAGCCAAGCTCTTGCTGATGAAGATAGGTTTGGAGGAAGATCCATCCCCGAGGTCGATTTGCTCGACTTCATCTTCAGTAGGGGGTTGCCGTAATTCAAAGCGAGATTCCCATTACGTACCTAGGCATTGAGCCCAGGGTTCTTCTTCGAAGAACTCAATTACCGGGTCATCGTCTTCATCTTTCGAAGGATGTACAGATGTCATGTTGGCTGACAACACTTTCCTGAAGATTGGGCTGATGCTAGTACAGAGTCCCAAGTAGAAGCTTCAGACGAGTGAGAATGTGTGACATCCTCTGCTTCTGAAATCTCTGGGGTTGTCGGAGGCATGACGTAGCTCACCCCCCATCGAGTACGGTGGTAATAGTCCTGCGACTTTCCTTTCGGCACGGGAAATCATAGGGGAAGACATCGACCTTTGCCATAGTTCAGACCCTGGCCGCTCTTCAGGTTGTAACCCATATGTTGGATGAGATATTTGGCTCGATCTTTGTACCGGTAAATTTGCATTCTGCCGGTGTCGAGTTCTGGCTCTGGCGGTAGAAGGTCTTGATGACGCTCGACTTTGCCGAAGATGATAGGCCTCTCGTCCTGGTTCTGAGACGGGACTATATTATAGACTTCTTGGTACGAGACGACTCGATTTATATGATTTATAGTCGTTATTTGTGTTTACAACGACTGTATGGCATTATCTAAAGTATACATCGCATTCCAGTGTAGAAGACTAGAATAATTGAAAAACACCCTTTTATTGATAAAATATAAAATTCTGTCCCGAAGGATTACATCATCAAGGGATAGAACGTCAATATTGGCTGATATGTACTCCTCCAGTTCTTCGTCAGTGAGCACTTGAGTAGCTTCGGGCAGTTCAGGAGAGTCCATCGGGAGCTTGACCCGTGCCGGCTCTTGGGTCTGTGCTGAGAAAGATGCTGGGGCCTTTTCCTGTGGCCTGGCGGTGAGAGGTGCTGACGACTGAGGAGGTCTGCCTTTAAGTCGCACCTTGAGGGGTGCCTTAGTTGTTGTCCCGACGGCTGGTGCCTTTCCCCGTAGTTTGGCTACGAGGGGAGCCACCACTTAAGAAGGTTTCCCCTTAAGTCGTACCTTCAATGGGGCTTCAGTGGATGCTCCATCCAAGAAAGCTGGTACCTTCCCTCGAAGTTTAGCCACCATAGGAGGCCGTGTTTAAGGTGGCTTCCCTTTGAGTCATACTTTCAGGGGAGCCTAGATTATCATTTTTGCCTCCAAATTAGCTTCGCCTTCAGCTTCATCGTCGACGTCATTAGCTTCATCTTCGAGATGAATTGACTTGTATAGGTCCACTTCAGTGAAGAAGGCTTCAATCCCTCTTAAGGGATCGACATCAGCAAACTCCGTTCGGACGATGCCGTTGGTGGATACGTACTTCATACATTGATGGAGAGTGGATGGCACCACCATGTACTCGTGTAGCAACGGGCGCCCTAATAGAATATTGTAGTTGACGTCCGCATCAACAACATAACAAGTCACCTCGTTCTGGAGATCACCAATATGACATTTGAGCCGAATCTTCCCTACCGGCTCACCTTTGCTGGCATTGAAGCTAATGATTATAGTGTGGGACACCGTCAGACGATGCATTAGGATCCCCAATATTTGGAACAGAGTTTGGAAGATGATGCTGAAAGAAGACCAAGGGTCGATCAGCATTCGATCCACCTTGATGGCACCGACATGTCTTGTGTAATACAGCGATCTGTTGTGCCTGTTGTTCTTGAGCAACATGTCCTGTTGAGTGAATATGATATTGGGGATGATTTCTCCCATACTATGGTAGTGTGGACATGCTGTTGGATCATCTTCACGCTGCTTGACCTTACTAATGAAAGACTCAGCGTCCTTCAGGACTTCGCAGAGAGCCTCCCGAGTATCTTTAGATAGACGGAGGAGTTCGAACAGGAACAGCCGAGCTGGGGTACTGGCAAGTTGTGCCAGTATGTCGAAGTTGTGGGGTTTGGTTAACCCCGAAGCGTTGTCTCTTCGTAGATGCCTGTTAAAGAGAGCCTCTTTCTGCTTCTGTTTGTCAGCTGCTAGAGGTTGGAAAGGACCTTCTCCTGGAGCAGCTGAGGAGGTGACGGGAGGTGCCACTTCGGCTAGGGCCTCCTTTGGTTGAGCGTTCTGCTATGAACATGTTTGTACAGGAAGTGCCTCCTCAGGGGAGGTAGTCACCATTCGGCAAGACTTGATCTTCTTGCCTTTGGCCTTGGAGGTAGAACGTACCCCCGACTGAATAAGTTCTGGAGCGAGATCTGGATGAACCCACATGATCTCACCCTGAGGTGTGGTGAGTGGAATCAGTCCACTCGCGTTGTTACGAGCTGACGGAAGGTTAACCACCTCTATTGTCACCTTCGGGATGGGGACAACACCATCTCGACCTGTGGTAGGCGGCAAGGTGCCAAACTGGAGAGACAACATGTTGGCCGAGACTGCCTTCTTCTCGTGATCGACTGAGATGACATTCGCATTGATTATGCGCTACATGTAGTCTTGGAGGATGTAGCAGTCTCGAGTTGGATGTCCAACGAACCGATAGTAGTGACAGTACCTCGGGTCGCCGACTCTGCCTACCTCATCAAGATGCTTTGGATCAGGCAACTTGATTTTGTCGCTCTGCTTCAGCATCTCGAAGAGTTATAAGTTATCCTTATCATTGAAGGAGTAGACAATCTTTGGTCTCAGTGCAAGTAGAGGCTTCTGAGCGGGCCTTGCGTACTTTTTGAAGCATTGATAGTTAATGCATGCTTCCCTTTTGCCTCGCGCCCACTATTATTGGTAGCAGGCCGCTTTCCTTTGTCATCGAAGGTGGGGAAGTTAACCCTCAGAAGGCAAGCATTACATACCTTCTTTTCAGCGGCCTCGGCTTCGATAATCAATGGACTCCAATCGGGAGACGGAGCGGAGTTGAGCCAGAGTTTGATCGCAGGGATTATGTTCATGCTTCAGGAGCCAATGAGTGCATGTTCTGGTATACCCGGAGGTAACCTTAGCCATGCTTGTCAGAAATGCTCGATGAAGGTTCGAACAGTTTCCTTCACCGTCTGACGGACTTCTATGAGAGACGACATGGTCATGTCTTTTCCACCGTCATAGAACCGATCGAGAAAGAGGCGTGTCAAGTCATCGAAGGATGATATGGAGTTGTCAGGGAGACTGTAGTACCAGTCATAGGCGACTCCTTTTAATGCCCCCAACAAACAGGCTTGTGAGTAGGGCGTCTTCCCTCGGGAGATGCCCCGTCTGAGACTGGAAGTATGTCAAGTACCGGCTAGGAGAATCCTTTCCGTCATATGGCGTCAATGTTTATGGTTTATACTTGGGAGGATAGACCACCTTGTTCCACTCGAGGGGGTAAGGTTGCGGGATTCCCATCTTTTGACGCTCCTCATGCCTATTTTGAGCCTCGAAGCGCTCACGCAGGTCTCTAATCATCTTGACCAGATCTTCTATAGAGCTGGGAGCAGGTGGAGGTAGTAGAGCTTGAAGTTGGATATTGAAAGGAGCCGATGTCCGGGGTGAGACGTGATGATCTGCACCCAAAGATATCCGTTGAGGGGGTATACTTGATTCCCTATTGGCCCCTGGATCAGGACTGGTGAAGACAGGTGCCCTTGCTAGAGTGGTCTGAATCTCGAACACTACTTGAGTCAAGATCTGCATAGAGGCATAGAGGGTGGTTTTGAGGACCCTTCCAAAGAATCTATGTGTTGCACGATATCCAGAGCCGGAGTGTCTGATTCTCCTTCATCACCACCCCCTGCCATGTAAGCTGTCATGACATAGGTGGACGTGGATGGACCGGTTGAAGCCTAACTCTCGACCTCACTTTTCTTTGGAAGGGCCTCTTCTTCCGAGGCCTCGTGCTGGCTACCCCTATCTATGTTGAGGCTGGTTCCTTGGGGGACTTCCTCGTCTTCAAGAGGAGGATTGTCAGGAATTTTGACTACCCCCAGCCACTGCTTCAGCTAGAGACTTTTTCCTTGCCCGGGTGCTTTCGAATACCCCTAAGGACGGGATTAACGTCTTGTTCTTCCTCGACTGACTCTTGGATGATGTTACAGAGGTCAAGGAGTTGGCAGTTGTCTTTCTCCCGGATGAGTGAGAGTTGGTGACAACATGGCAGTGAGGGATCTTAGGCTCCTCTTCGTCTTCAATTGGCACTCTCTTACCTAGGTGACGTCGGATTGGTGTCGTAGATTACAGTCATTAAAACACGGACTGCCTTAGTGGTGGAGTTGCTGTCTTACAACAACAACAGTTGATGGTGACCATGGCACAAGTGCGCCCTGTGAGGGGTACATCGTGATTATTGGTCAGCTCTTCTGATCTGCGTTTGTGAATGATCATATTACGCAAATCATGATGGGAGAGTTCCACTTTCAAACCCCCTTCAGGCGCATGGCAAGACCAAGCGCCGGGTTGGTCATATGTATGCTGTGTCCCCTTATCTAGTTCACGCGAATAAGATACACACAGATAATTGGTGGGGAAACAACATTTATTGTAACTTGAACCCACTTCATTGGCACCACCCAAGTGGATACATGGGTTCAATGTCGCAGATTTTACCCTGTATGACTTGGTTCAAAACACAGTAGATGCGCTCAAGCGGGACAGGGACTTTGAAGGTCGGCTAGCAAATGCGCCCGAGTCAATCCTGTATAGCTTGCCGTCAGCAGCGTGCATGATTTTGAGCACATGCTTCTGGTTCGCTGTTGGCGTAGCACGTTTGGGGTGCATGGCCTGTACTGCCTTGGATTTCTTTGTACTAGGCCACGAAGGTGCAAAGTACTCAGAATCTAATTCTGCATCACCATGATAGCGAGTGAGTCTGTCAAAGACATATGATTTCTCCTGTGCACCCGAGTTCATGCGCAGGAGATTGGCTGCATCTCTGCTCCATTGGTGCATCTTCTTCGACAGGGAAGAAGATAGTTGAGGAATGCAGTCAACACCATATTTCTCTGATAGTCGTGCTACACCAGTAGGCACATCTTGGTTGCTGAGAACGTTAGCAGGAAGGGTCAGCTGTGGTGGCGCATCCCCTTCAGCGATGGCACTAGGTGCATCACCCTTGCGTACCCAGACTCGGCGACTCTTCTTCGACTTTGGCAGTCGCTTCGAAGGACTTACGCTTCCTTCAAAGATGAACTCCTCATATGCCTGTTGATCGAGGTACACCATAAGTGTTTTATGGGGGGAGCCCAGCTTGATGTCGTCAGATTGCAACACAACCTTCTCGTTGAAGGAGAAGGTAGTCACCAGCAGAGTCGCCAGCTTATTCGCCATCAAAAAAAGAGGACATAAAAGGTTTTTTAAATTTTGTATTTCGATTACAAACAGAACAATATACAATATAGGATTTAGATGTAGTCCTTTGAGTACACTTTTGTTTTTATCTGGGAAGTATGTTGGTGGAGCGAGTGGTAATGCGTTGACTCCATTGATGATCTGACGACGATCTTAAATTCTCTGAAGGTCTGGGTTGCTCTGGATGTCGGAGCATTTTGAGGGAAAGAAGACGTGAAGTATCTCTCCTGATCTTTTGATATGATCTGTGGATATATATCTCCGTACATCTCTGTATGTCTTAAAGGAATGGTCCTTCTATTTATAGGCAGCAGACTGAGCTGCCTCTGTACGTATATATAGGATGCACCTGGATGTGGGAACGCCACGTGGCTGATGCTGACGGAGACGTATGGATAATGTGCCTCGAATCTGTTTGAACTGCTGCATTGGGCTGCGGTGGAGCTGACGCGTGGCAGTTGCGAGGATTCGGCTGTTGCTGAGATCTTGGGTAGTTAGCATCCATTCTTGAGCAGAACTGAGTCAAAAGACACATAGCGCATGTCTGTGGCTTTAAAGTTCTCAGATTTGGGGGAGAGTGATCTGTTTTGATGCGGCTAGGATCGGGCGCATGGAGAGGACTGAGCTGCTGTCTTTAGGGATTAGGAGCGAGTCCGGGCGCATGGCTTTTGACGTGCATGTAGGGCTTCACATCAAGATGCACCTAGGATCAGGCGTATGGGGTATCTTGGTCTATGACCTCGAGGAGTCATAGGTAAGTCCAGGCACATGGCTTTTAAGGCGTATGCAGAGACTCGGCATCTGTTACTTGAGATCAGGAGTAAGTCTAGGGGATGCATGGCTTTTGATGTGCATGCAGTCTTCTAGGCGCATGGCTGCGAGGCACATGCGAATGAACAATCGGCCACGTGGCAAGGATAGCTGTAGCCGACCAAAAGTGTAATAATGGTGCTGATGTCAGCGACTCTTCATTTTTTGCAAAGGACGGCTGATTGGACGGCTCTTTGGAAGATGTGTTACCGCCTTTATCACTTAGCATTAAATGCTTGATGATGACAAGTTTGAAAGGGGCATATCGGCTAATTCTGATATGGGCACATGGGTGTATGTCCTACTCGGCGCATCGGTATGGGGCGCATGATGTCGATGACACATCTGCCATGTGTCGCATCCTCTTTAGCCCATCTGTTGGGTTCTTCTAGGCGTTAACGGCTGCCTTGATTTTAGCAGAATATGAAAAGACATGTTCATTGCCATAAATACAAATTCATTGTACTGAAGTCGGAGAGGCTTCTACTTGGCGTACGGTTGTGGGTTGCTCGTGTCTATAAATAGCCACATGAAGGGAAGCTTATTTCTATTCTTCACTTGTCTTTTCCAAAATGGAGATGAACTCGGCTGGCCCCCTGCTTTGGTGAACCGTCGAACTCCTCATTCGAAGAAGCTTTGACGATGAGCTCCTTCCGAAGGTAAAGATGTGCCGTGTTAGTTCTTTCATCATCGACCCTATTTTCGTACAAGCCTGTGAAAGTGACTGTTGCATCCAAATATCGGGATCGTCGTGTTCTCACACAGGCTGAAGGTGCCTGTTGCATCTAAAGATCAGGACGGTCGTGTCCCAATTTTTGTTATGCTGGAAGAGTCGCAGGTCAGGGCTGTCGTGGCCTAATTTTGTTAGGCAAGAAGAACCACTCCTCCTGCTAGAGTGCCCGCATACTTACAAGGAAGTAATTCTCTCTGACTATGCACGGGGATGTGCCTACGCTGTGATGCTGGAATGATGCACCTGGCTGTAGCACTTGAGTGATGTACCTGACAAGTGATGCGCTTGGCTGCAGCTTTTAGGATTTTCTTTCTTTTTTTGTAAAAGAATTCTCCTTTGTAAAAAGTTTAGACATGTAATAGACTTACATATAAAATAAAAGCCTAGTTTCTTGATGTCTTATACTCTTTGTTTATGTTCTGCTGCGCCGAGTACTCTTGTCTGTTCCGACGCATATCAGTGTGGGGCGCATGAGAATTTATGGTGCATAGGGACTCTGGCCTGAAATTTTATGCTTCTACACGACCTCCTTCAAAGTTTCCAAAACTTTTGCCAAATTTTTGGAATACTTTGAACAAGAAGCATGAGCAGCTATCTTGTGCGCATATCTCCTATGGGCGCATGACCTCTGAATGCATGCCCTTTTTTACGCATAACTGCGAGGGTGCATGCTGTTCTCGAGAAGAGATAACGTCTCAAACTTTGGGAAGATTAATAAAATCTTTTTTTAGAAGATTTACAGCCGTCAGTTTCATGAGACCCGAAGCATTTGCTGATGTCATGCCTCATCGGTTTATGCGCGTGACCAGGCCTATAAATAGGCGGCTGAAGGAGAGAGAGAGGGTCTTCTACTTTTGTTTTCTCTTTAAATAGCCTTTGTCTACTTCTTCAGAGCTTTCCCTCCTTCTTCTTCGTATAGAGATAGCTCCCAAGACTCCCCGAGGCGGTGTTGGCCGAGGCAAGGGCAAGGAAAGGGACAAGAAACCTGTGGAGGTCGACACGAAGGATGCCCCCGTCGTCATGGCGATGCACGTCGACATACGGCCAAAAGTGATCGGTGGGTGCTCACTTTCTCTTGGCACTCCTCCTTCATGTCGGACCTCGACTTAGCCTTGGGTGGCCGTGAGCCTTATCTTTGGCACATGAGTCGGCTTTTGGTTGTGGATCTCCTCGTTCAAAGAAGTCAAGTTCGTAATAAAAATTTCCTTCAGAGTTTTGAGATGCATCTGAGCGTTTGGTATGAGGGTTCTAACTTGAATAACCACTTGGAGGTCTTCAAGGACCAGATTGCATGCAGAGTTTAGGGTCATTATGCCCCGACTTTCTTATGCTGGAAGAGGCACATGATGGCAGATGCGCCTGTGCGTTGATGATGAAGTGATTTGCTCGTTGATAAGGAAATGATTCGCTCGCGAGCAGGAGGAGACGCGCCTATGCTGAGACGTCAGAGTGATGCGCCTATCCATAGAGTTTTAGTCTAGGCTGTAGTAGATTTTCAATGTAATAAAAATCCATAAAATAGATTTTCATATAAATAAAAATCCTCTTTTCATGCGCTTTTATTTATTGTCTTTATATGATGCGCCGACTTTTTCTTTGTATCTTCGGCGCGTGCTGCTTTATGGCGCATAAGACTTCTGGCCTCTGTGGCGCATGAAATTCCATGCTTCTATAAGATCCCCTTCAAAGTTTTCAAAACTTGGGCAAGTCTTTAAAATACTTTGAATAGGAAGCATGGACAGTAATAGTCCTCTTGAGGTTAGGGAACCTTCCAAACTTTGTGCTGTTTTGGGCGTAGGAGGCCTTCCAAACTTTGAGCAGTTTTGGACGTAGGGGGCCTTCCAAACTTTGAGCATAGGTTGTACTTTCGCCCTCTGGCGCATGACGGTTGAACATCTTAGACAGTCTATCAAGTCATTCTTCGAGACGAGGGAACTTAATTCTTTGGCCTTATCCGAAGCAACCTCACTTCGCTTCGAATTCTACCGGGGCACACATTAATGGACGGCCTATAAATATGTGTTAAGCTTAGAGAAGAGAGTTATTTACTTTTCTCTTCTATATTTGAGAAATCTTCGACTCCCATCCTTTTATCCGACTTCTTTTTCGACATGGCACCCAAGTCTTCCACCGCTGCTACTGCTAAGGGAAAAGGGAAAGGCAAAGCCCCGTCTGAGGCAGCTGCTTGTGGTCGAAGAGACCCATTCTGATGTTCGAAAGGCAGTCCAGTGTAAGTATTATTGTCGGCCTTCGTCGACCTTTTGGCTCTTCGGCAGTTGTGTGGATGGCATGCCCATCAAGTTTTAACGCGTCGCCTCTTCACATCTGCAGCGTATGGACCTAGCCGCAAAGCTAGGTCTGGTGAGATATGCTTAAGCTTCGACACGCGTAGGTTTTTAGCCGGGAGGCTCTTGCCCAATTCAATGCGCTATCGTCTTCTTTCTTGTTGAGCGCATGACTTTAGTCATAAGGCTTTTGTCAAAGTAAATGCATCGACGTCTCCCCACGCTGACGCGCTCGACTTGATCTATAGATCATTTAAGGAGCGGCGTGCGTGGTGCTGCTTATGCACCTGACTTGATGTGTTAGAAGTGGTGCGCGCAGTGCCACTCGTGCGCCGACATGCTTCTTGGGGGACCTTATCTTTTCCTTTATGTTTTAGGTTTTTTTGTATGTTTTGTTTAACGATTCCCTTTTTTTTATGCAGTGATGTTAACTTCACCAACGAGCGAGTTCCTTCACGGTAGGATAGGCTCAAACTTTGAGGATGATATCATGACTCATGTAAAGACGGCCATCACTTTAGGATAGGCCCGTCAAAGAATGGATATGATTGAACTCCAACGTTGCAACTTTTTCAAGCAAATGTTGGTGTCCAGGAAGCTCTCCAGAGGAGACGACGTGAGCGGTTACTTCTTGAATTCATAGTTTTTGTTTGGGGACGGACTTTTTTGTGATGATGCCAGCCTCCTGAAACTGCGGGACGATCATTTCTTCGAGGCTCAGGGCCTTAAGATGCGTATCTCTGTAATTGATCGTCAACTGTCGCTTTCTTCATTTGTGTTCCTTGTCACACCAAGGATAATGGACTGGGAGCTGACTTCTAGTCAAGCCAGGGTAGTGTCTGGTCGATTCAAGGTGAAGTCTTCTTCACGATAGAAGGATATATTTGAGGCGTTGCGTGGAGGGCCTTCGTTCTCTTTGCGGGTACTGCACCCAGGGAAGACAACAAATGAAGTAGTTCAAGAGTCTCTAGCCTTCCGAGATGTAACCTTTATGACTCAGATATTGGAGACAGGCCATTTATACCCTCCAGGGAATTTTTGCCTCACAAGTTGGACCCACGGTAACCGTGAATGGTATGACTTGACTGCATGGGTTCTGGAAGAGTACAAGATTCTGCTAAAAAAACTAAATTTATATTACGCCATCATGGCCACCCAATATGGAATTGAGGTCAACCAGCCTATGTTCTTAGCATTGGTCAAAATGTACAACCCTCATACATGTACCTTTCTTACTCCTAGTAGGGAAATGGGTCTAGCGTTCCACAAGATGCATGCCATCTCGAAGATGACTTGTTGGTTTGAATCCTATGAAGAATATACTCCTATGAATGAGGAGCTTCTCACTTTGGAGAAGAAAGATTCGGCTATGGTAGCGGTTTATAGGGAACTGTTATGCCAGTATTTGATATGTCAATGCTTTGATAGTCAAAGATCCACTCCCCACACTAATGCTTGGAAGCGGCATATCTTCTTTCAAGGACCGACGCCACCAATATGCATTCGGTATTCGTTTCGCTTCTACGCCCGATGTTATTAAGGAACAAATTACAAAGAAAAAGGAGAAACATCCTGAACTGGACGAGCTCAGGCATATTACCTCTTCCGTGTATCTTCGAAACCCTAACAACGGCTCTGTTACATGCTTTATGCACAAGCCTTTAATGCAAACTGTTTCGAGTTGTATGGGCCGCATACAAGTCCCATAATCGAGCTGCATGGAGGTATACCCCATGTCCGAGCCGTATGGGAGTTGTCTTAGTGGGCCGCATGAACACTTCGTAAACCGAATCGCATAATGACCTGTCGATCAGATCCACATGAGTCCCCCGCGTAAGGCTCTGACCATCTTTTGACTTTGTTTTTTTTCATCTTTGGCTCTTGCAGTAACCCTGCCGAAGGCTGAGATCATTGTGAAGGAAGAGTTGCTGCCTCCTTCCAAACAAGAATCATCGCTTGTTAAGGAGGAGGTAACACCAGAAGCGGAGGAACAGAAAGGAGAGCCCGCGTCCATTGCTGTAAAGGAGGAGCCCCAGTTTGACGGCGGTAGTACTGGGAGTTCAGATCCTCCTATTTCGAACGAGGATCTTGCTCAAGTACATCCTTCATATGCAAAATGGTTGAGGGATTGGTATATGCGTCCCCGCAACTAGGATTCGTGGGCTCTCACAAATGTCCGTCTTTGTTTTGATACTTCTGTCTGTCTTTAGCTACAGTTTATGTCTTGCTTCTTTTGGACATCGATGTAATCTCTTTCCCTTTTTGTCTGAATGAAATAATAGAGAACTTTTTTGGCTTGCTAATGAGACGTAGTCATATGAATGTCACCGATTTTGAACGGAATACATTCGCTATGTTCTTTGCTTGTAGTAGTTGTCCCAATGGAAGACTTTTTGTGGACCTATTATCCTTAGCGTACCCGGGTTCTGGATATGGCTAATAAGTTGGGAGAGAACCAACATACTTATTCAGAGGTAATGAGGACATGGTAAGCATGGGCGTTTTACCGTGGAGTCTTTCTACTCAGAGGTAATGAGGACATGGCAGGAGTGGACTCAACGGAGGATATTTGTGGTCAATAGAGGACATTTGTGGACCTATTATCCTTGGTATACCCTGGTTCAGGATACGGATAATAAGACGAAAGAGAACCAACATACTTACTCAGATGTAATGAGGACATGGCATGTATGAGGGTTTTAATGCGAAGTCTTCCTACTCAGAGGTAATGAGGACATGGTATGAGTGGACTCAATGGGGGATATTTGTGGACCTATTATCCTTGGCGTACTCCGGTTGTCGGTACGGATAATAAGTCGAAAGGGAATCAACATACTTACTCAGAGGTAATGAGGACATGGCAAGCATGAAGGTTTCTTCGATGGAGCCTTTCCACTCAGAGGTAATGAGGACATGGCAGAAGTGGGCTCAATGAAGGAGGGTACATAGAACGACTCAGAGGTAATGAGGATATGGAAGTTCTATGTAAAGGGGTAATTTGTTTTTGGCGGAAGTGAAACGACTCAGAGGTAACATCGACGTGGTCGTTTTGAAAATTTGTGGATCTGTTACCCTTTTTGTGCACAGGGAGTGCGGGTAGTGGATCATAAGGGAGGATCTCTTTCAGGAAAAAAGTTCAGAGGTATGGTCATACATGACTTACTATCTGAAAGAGTGATCGGAATATGAGTTCAGAGGCACCTGCAGGTACATAACTCGATAATCTGGGAGATTGTGAGTTCAGCGGTACGGGAGGGTACATGACTCAATGATCTGGAATTTTGTGGATATGAGTTCAGCGGTATCAACGGGCACATGACTCAATAATCTGGGACTGTGAATATGAGTTCAGCGGTACCGGCAGGTACATGACTCAATAATCTTGGAATTTGGAATATGAGTTCAGCGGTACCGGCGGGTACATAACTCAATAATCTGGGACTGTGAATATGAGTTCAGCGGTACTGGCGGGTACATGACTCGACGATCTGGAAAATGTTGTTTAGACATAATATTTCTTCAGGAACTTGCCGTTGATGGGCAACATGAGCAAGTCTCCATTTTATTTTGCGAGGCGGTAAGCACCGTTGGAGAATACGGCATCAAACACCTTCCCATTTTGGCTGGAACTTACCGACGGTTTTGTGAGTCATGACCATCGGCCTCCGGACTGCTAGAACGAGATCGCCTACTTGGAATGTTCTGATTTTTACCTTCTTGTTGAAGGCTTCGGAGATGCGTGCTTGGTAAAGCTCGATTCGTTGCTGAGCCAAGAGGCGCTTTTCATCTAAGGCCTCCAACTCTTGTAGCCGGTGATGATAGTTATCGTCTGTCGTCAATTGGTAAGTGAGAGCGACGCGGAGCAAGGGTATTTGAGTCTCCAATGGGAGAACTGCCTCACTCCCGTACACCAGGGAGAATAGTGTGTTCTCTGTGGCTGTTCGGACTGTAGTACGGTACGCCCATAAGCATTCACCAAGCTTTTCGTTCCAGTCGCATTTGTTGGACGATATGAACTTCTTGAGAAGTTTGATGATTGTTTTGTTGAATGCTTTTGCCAACCCATTAGCCGCTGGATTGTCTGGTGTTGAAGCAATATTCTGGATGCGGTGCTTGTCACAAAAGCGATAGAAGGCGTGGCTTACAAACTGTGGACCATTATCGTGGATGATCCTTCGGGGTAGTCCGAAGCGATAGATGACGTGATGCTTGAGAAAGCTGATCACGTTTGAAGTCTTTACTTCTGTAAGCGGGACAGCTTCCGCCCATTTGGAGAAGTAATCTATGATTGCGAGTATGAAGCGATGTCCTCGGGAGGAAGGTGGAGCGATCGGACCGATGATATCCATTCCCCATGCTTCGAATGGCCAGGATGCCACTGTCGGATGTAAAAATTTGGATAGTTGGTGGATGAAGTCCATATGGACTTGGCAAGCTTTGCACTTTCTTATATAGTCTATCGTATCTGCTACCATCGTGGGCCAGTAGTAGCCCATTCGACGAAGACGGTCTTACAATTTAGGGCCAGGCTGATGGGCCCTGCAGACACCGTCATGAGCTTCGTGTACGGCTTCTTTGGCTTCTGCGTTTGACAGACACCAAAGTAATAGCCCATCGTAGGATCGCCGATACAGCATTTTTGTCTCTGTATCGTAGAAGAATCTGAGAGAACGCCTTCTGATGGAAGTGGCTTCCTTTGGGTTCTCGGGCAGGATGTCGTAGACTACAAAATCTATGAATGGTTGTCTCCAGTCTGGCGCTTCGTCGATCGTCTGAGCGGAATAACTCGCCACGAATTGAACGTTGTTTTTGGGACATACCAGTTCGTGGCCTATCACGTCAACCGATTGATGAGTATGATTTGGCACTGCTAGGGAAGCGGCAAGGCCTGCTAAGGCATCGGCTTCAATATTTCGGAGTCTAGAAACGTGTTCGATGAAGAACCCCTCAAATGACGAAATATTGTTGATTGCTATTTGGTAATAGGGGATCATGTCTTCATGGCCGACTTCGTATGAACCCCGGATCTGAATGACGATTAACTGAGAATCGCCGTATGCTTCAAGATATTCTACCCCCAGCTCTCTTGCAAGTTGGAGGCCAATGACCAAAGCGTTGTACTCGGCCACATTGTTAGAGCAGGGCTCTGTGAGAGAGTAAGCGCGGTTGATCACCAATCCGGAAGAAGAAACCAGCACCACCCCGACTCCGACGACGATGTTGCCCTTAGGTCTGGTCCTTGAGGCGCCGTCGAAGAACATTTGCCATATATCATCGTGAGAGGTTGCATGCGAGTCGGCGACCTCATCTGGGATTTCTTCATATATTCTGGACGACTCTGAGCCTGGGTGGGCTGCTAAGAAGTCTGCCAGAGGTTGACCTTTAACAGCCTTTCGCGGGACAAAGATCATATGATAGGGGGACAGTAATATTGCCCATGTAGCGAGGCGAGAGCTGAGTGCCCCTGGTTTATTCATGAGGACCCTGAGAGGGTTGACTCGTGAGATCACATGTATGGTTTGTCCTGTGACATAGTGCCGCATCTTTTGAATGACGAATACCAAGGCGAGGCATTCCTTCTCCACGGCGGTGTATCGGTGCTCTGGCCCAATCATCATTCGGCTGAGGTAATATATAGCTTGTTCATGGCCCGCATTGTTGTTTTGTGCTAGCAGAGCGCCGAGGGAATGCTCCATTGCTCATACATAGAGCAGGAATGGTTTTCCAGCAACCGGGGCCACCAGGACTGGAGGGTTCGACAAATATTCTTTGATGCTGTCGAAGGCAAGTTGGTATTCTTCATCCCATACGAATGAGACGCCCTTCTTCATGAGATGGGTGAATGGCTGACATCGTCTGGAGAGGTTAGAAATGAACCTTCATATGTAAGCTAGCCTCCCTTGGAGGCCTCAAAGTTCTCGGAGATTTCTCAGGGGACCCATCTCCATGATTGCCTTCGTCTTCTCAGGGTCTACGTGGATACCCTTGGCGGTGATGATAAAACCCAAGAACTTTCCGCTAGATACGCCCAAGAATGATTTTGTGGGATTCATCTTCAGGTTGTGTGCTCACATCAGGTCGAATACCGTCCTCAGATCCTGGAGATAGTCTCCCTTACAGCGACTTTTGATGGCGATATCATCAACATAGAACTCCACCGTTTTGCGTAAGTGGTCTCTGAAGATGATACTCATGGCTCTTTGATATGTGGCGCCAGCATTCTTTAAACCGAAAGGCATGACTGTGTAGCATTATGTGCCAATCGGTGTTCGGAATGATGTATGCTTTTCGTCGTCAGGAGACATCTTGATTTGGTTGTACCCCGAGAAACCATCCATGAATGACATGCGTTCGAAGCCGCATGTGTTGTCAATTATGATGTCTGTGATAGGGAGGGGGAATTCGTCTTTGGGACATACCTCGTTTAGATTGCGGAAGTCGATGTATATTCGAATCTTTCCGTTTCTTCTTGAGGACCGGAACTATGTTGGCGACCCAGTCTGGATGTTGTTCCTCACGAATGAAGCCACTGGCTATCAGTTTGTTCACTTTGACTTCGATTGCATCCATGATGCCTGGGAGGAAGCGTCGCTGTTATTGTTTGACCGGCTTTGCCTCTGGCCGAATGTTGAGTTTGTGAAGAGCAATATCGGGATTTAACCCCGGCATGTCTTCATAGCTCCAAGCGAACACATCAATATATTCTTTAACAAGTTCCAGTAGCGACTCTCGCTCTTCGTCTGTCAGGCTTTTACTGATGAAGATTGGTTTTGGAGAAGATTCGTCGCCGAGGTCGACCTGTATAACTTCATCTTTAGTAGGAAGTTCTCTTTGTTCAAACTGCTTTTTCCATTGTGCATCCAACTGTTGGGCCCACGGCTCTAACTCGAGGATTTCAGGAATGTCTTCATCTTCTTCGTAAGCGTCGGCGAATGCCATGTTGACTGACAGGACTTGTCTGAATACATCTTCGATGCTGGTGTCTGAATCAGAAGTTGGTGACCCGGTTGATTGTGAATGCCATTTGTATTCCTCATCTGAACTTTTAGGGGTCGTTGTAGGCATAACATACCCTAATCCACATCGGGTCTTGCTGTAGTAGTCCCGTGGTTTGCCAGCCGGGACTGGTGACTTTAAAGGTAATCGTCGCCCAGTACCGTAGTTCAAACCTGGCATAGTTTCCAGATCATACCCCTGTTTTTGCATGAGATATTTGGATTGGGGGCTATATAGGTAAAGAGGCAGTCTCCCGGCATCTGATTCGAGATCGACCTTCTCTATAGTGAAGGGCTGTGGGTCGTCCTTCCGGCCGAAGATGATTGGATGGTCCCCTCCCTCGATTATGCGGTAAGCGTCTTCCACTGGAGTAAGCTGGTTTGCGGTGTACACATTTGTTACCTGTGTGTGTAGGTGAGTGCCTATACCATGTTCCATAGCATACATTGTACAAAGCTTATTAAGCTCGAGGTAGTTCAAAGATAGCTCTTTATTGATGAAGTAAGGTATCTTGTCTAGCGGGATTACATCATCTGCGGAGGGAACATCAGTGTGGGCAGCCACATACTTGGCTAGCTCCGGTTCTTCTTCGGCTACCCCCTGTATAAATGAAGACTGAGAGGATGACCTGGGCAGCTTGATCGTCAAGGGTTCAGCAGGTGGAGCCGAGCGTGGAGTTGTTAGCAAACTAGCGACCCCCAGTTTGGTACCTGATGCTGGACGAGGAGTTGTTGGCTCGCTAGAAGCCCCAGACTTTGTATCGGGGTAACGATTCTTCCTGGGAAGGCGTATCGTCATTGGCTTGTCGGAGGGGTTGAGCTTCTCCATTTGTCGCTGGCCGACTCTTGGCAGTCTAATTATCAGTGGCTCCGTTGTGGGTCTTGGCACTTGGCCAGACCTTGGCAGCCGGATTATCATTTGCTCTTCTTGTGCCGAGAGGCTGATTGCGTCCCTACGCAGAGTGGCTGTAAGGGGTGCAAACTTGCCAGGTTTGCGAGCTTGGAGGTGGATCGTTAGGGGTTCTTCTGATCCCGTGGTTGTCTCGGTACGAGCTTGCATATCTCCTTCACCAAGGTGCCTCTTCGACTTTTCGTATAGGCAGGAGTCTGAGTAGTAGGATTCGACCCCTTTGAAGGGATCGATGTCGGCAAATTATGTCCTTACGAAGCCGTGTTTGTCGACATACTTGAAGCACTGGTACAGAGTGGAAGGCACGATCATATAATCGTGTATCCAAGGGCGCCCCAAGAGGATGTTGTAGGAAGTGTCTGCGTCTATGACGTAACAGGTGACTTCCGACTGGAGATTGCCAATTTGGCACTTCAGGCGAATCTTCCCAATTGGGTAGCTCCTGTCCGAATTGAAACTGCTGATGGCGGTGCTTGTTGGCGTCAAGCGATGCATAGGAATACGGAGATGATGTAACAGACCCTTCGGGATGATGCTTATAGAAGAACCAGGATCAATATGCATCCGGTCCACCTTTACGTCCCCGATGTACCCGGTATAGTATAACGGACGATCGTGCAGATTGGTTTTGATGAGCATATCCGACGGAGTGAAGACAATATTGGGCATCGATCCTGTGCAAGCGCTGTCTTAGAGATTTGCAGGCGGGCTCTCTCCTGTGAGGTTGACCTGAGCCAGATAGGCGTCGGCATTTTGGAGTGCATCGCTCAAAGCCGCACGAACATCCTTTGAGAGTCTCAGAAGCTCGTATAATAATAATTTGGCCGGTGTGTTGGCCAATTGTGCCAAGATGTTGAAGTTGTAGGGCCTCTCCAGCCCCTGCGGTGCCTCTTTTCGGAGGGATTTATCAAAACGAGTCTCCTTCGGCCTAGGCTTGTCGGTCGTCGGAGGCTGAGCAGTCCCGGAGCGTCAGCAGTAGCTGGCTGATGATCTTCAGCCGAATTATCAGTCACAGGTTGGGATTGTGCCCCAGACCGGGTAACGACGGCTGTGGCTTCTTCGACATTCACCGAAATTGTGCGACGGGATCTGACTTTTCCATCCTTCTTCTTGCGAATGGAAGGTGGTGTGGATTGGGTCACCTCGAGTACTAAGTCTGGATGGACCCACATGACCTCCCCTCATAATGTGGTGAGGGACACTAAACCAGCAGCCTGATCCCGAGGAGGTGGAAGATTAGCAATCTCTATTGTCGCCAGAGGGATGGGTACCACACCGTCTTAAGTTTTAGTTGGAGAAAAGCTGCCAAATTGTACTGACACCATATTAGCTGCCACGGTTACCTCTTCTAAATCAATGGCTAGAGCGTTTGAATCGATGAGATGTTGGATGTATCGTTTCAGTTGGTAGCAGTCGTGTGTAGCATGGTGGACGTAGCGGTAGTAATGACAGTACTTTGGGCTCTCCATTTTTGCCGGCCGAGGTTCCCGTCTTGGTGGAGGGAGCTGAATTCTGTCTCCTTGTATGAGCATGTCCAAGATGGGCTTGACATGGCCGTCTTCGAAGGAGTAGGTCATTTGTGGCCATTGCTTGTCTGCCGGTTTTGGCTCAGGTTTCTGTGCTGTATCGGCCACCATAGCCTGCTTGCCCTTGTTGTCCTGATTGTTGGTGGAGCTACCCCCATTATTGTTGTTTGTCACCCCTAGTTTTCAGAAATAGGGGTATTTTTGTCATTTTACATTTTTGAATATTTTTAAAATTTATTTTATTATTTATGATATTATTTTGGGGTTGAAATTTATTTTATTATTTATGATATTGTTTTGGGGTTATTTGAGTCGGGTTCGAATTTCAACTCAATCCGACTTGAAACGGGGACCCGGGGGTAGTTTGACTCTAGTGGAACCCACACACTAGTTAGGCATGGCCCATATGATATTAATTTTAGTCAACATGATAGAAATATTTTAGTTAGAGGTTAGACTAATTATTATGGATAAGGTTAGTGTGATTAGAGACTTTAGAATGACTAATTTAGCCCCAACCAATTAGCCCTTTCCTAATACTCATAGAAAAGGTTAGTGGAGGCATTTTGGACCTTACCATAATTGGACAAATAGCCTCATATGGCCAGCCACTTTGGGAGAGGATAGGCTCAAGTTCATTTCATTATTCTCATCCACACTCTCTCTCTTGTTCTTCTCTAAATTCCTAGAGAGCAATTCCTAGCAATTTCTCCACCAAATCCTTCCATTTTGCCACCAAATCTTCTTCTTTCCTTCTCCATTCTATCCAAGGAGGAAGCTACCCAAGTTTGGGAGGATTCGGAGCTCGTTCGTGTCCTTTTGGAATCTCTACGTGTCGGTGTCGCTCCGGGAAGGCTTTTCTTCGATTCGATCTACCGGGAGGTATAAATCCCTTCTCCTTTTTATTTCTTCATGCATATAGGTCTATTTTAAACCCATAGGAATGACCCCCATGGTTGTATCTCCATTTGTGTCCATTTCGTGTCCATTTGGAAGTCATAGGAGTGTCCTTTGTGTTGTGGTTGTGTCCATGTGGGAAAACCCCAAATTTGGACACACTATGTGTTGTTGTTATGTATGAATGAATTATTACATGTTTAATCTCATATTTTTGTATTGGAGATGTGTTCTATAGTGTCTCATATATATATATATATTAGTGTAGAGAGTGAGTTCTTGATATATTCTGTTATATACTTGTGTTCTTTTGTCTCAAACTACCCAAATCCGTCATGATTTTTATCCGTGTTTTTAATTTCAGCCCCAACTTAGAAATGTCATAACTTCTAGCTCAAAGCTCGGTTTAATCTCTTGTTTTTTTTAAAAGAAGCGTATTGAAGTTAGCTTTCCAAAAACATATATTAATAGGCCTAATTCTTTCTGTAACTTTCTGGAGAATTATTTGAGTGTCAGCTGTACGAAAGACAAACGCGTTCTCGGTGTTTTCGCGATTCCGGGAGTTTTCGGAAACGAAAACGCGATCCGTTTGAAGTTTCGGAAAGCTAACACATAGATATATAACATACTTTAATCATAGATTTTAATTCATGCTGAGATGGTATAGTATTGATTATTAGTAGAAGTTACTATTCGGCATATGCATTTTGTGCACCCTTGTGTGTAATATATAATGTTCTATTTGATTTTAACCCATGTTAATATATATACATTATGTAATTAAATAGAGAATGCAAGCATGAGTAAATGTTTAAATAAATGATGTATGAGGTGTAAGCATCCTATCTAATGTAAGCATGTATAAGTATGGCTTGTAATGAATATGTAGGTTCCATAGTATGTAATGTACGGTGCATATAGTAGTGCAAGAGAATAAATAAATGATGAATGAATGCAAGCATGAATATAATGTAATAATAGATATAATGTATGCAATATACAAGTTAATGAGATGTAATGTTCTATGTTAACACAAATCCTATATTACCTCATGTACCCCTTACACTATGTTGACACTATCACACTTGACACTTTGTTCACTTACACTTTGACACTCTTTGATATGTATACACTATGTATGCCCATTTAACCCTCACTTGCCCCTTTGCCATGTTCACACACACACATAGCCTCTAAAATAAGTATTTATGAATATAGCTAACTTAGCTATGTATGTATATTATATATATGGTAGCATATTGTATTGTAATATATAAGTTTATATAGCCATTGAAATGCCATGATTATAGACCTAATGTTGAATACCAATATATGCATGTGTATATATGTGTAGACATGTATAGCTTAAAGTAATAGATTACCTAGTGTATATCTAATGTGAATTCTTGCCTATTTGAGTATTGAATAATTGCATGCTATATAAAGTTGGGTGTACGTTGGCTTGTATAGCCTTGTATTGATGTGTGCTTGCTAGGATAGTCTTGGTTAGGCCTAGTAAGACTTGCTGGGTTAGGACATGACCTATTTGACTAGTGCAGTTGACCAGAGTTGACCAAGGGTTGACTTTGGCCTAGTTTGACCTAGATTCATGTAGAATGCATTGTAGTGCTTTATATTACCCTTCTGGACATGTTGTGACTTGTGCTGTTCTAAATAGGAGCCAGACACCTCTCCTCGGACAGTACATTTTCCTTGGACATTCAGATATCAGGCGAGTACATTCTCTGATCGTTTTATACTTGTCACGAATTATATTCTCGCTCTAGATTACTTTTACTTGATGCTGTCACGTTATCATCACAGATTGGTACTATACGGATCTCTTCTTGGGATGTTACCCCCTTAGCGGGCGCATCGGATACTTTATGACATGTGTTTCATGTACATCATGTATTCCTTGCTTCTGCATTATTCATGTACACTCATGTTCTCTCATGTTCTTACATGTACGTTCATGTACTCTCATGTTCTTTCATGTACGCTCATGTTTTCTCATGTGTTTCTTGTATAACCAAAACATCATGTCCGTAACGTAACTTGAATAGATCCTTGTGTATTGATTGTGGGTAGGGGTGAGTATAAATGGTCATGTGATTTACCCATCATATACACTCTGTTACTTTTCATGTTCATCATGTACAACCTAAGCCAATTACATGCCATCTCGTACTCTAAATCACTAGTCACTTACAGTTCTTACTTATCATGTACATATTTCCAGTTATCAAATATCTCTCATATTTTCATGTACATCTTCTTACAGCGTTTCATGTATCTTATTCTATTTCCTGCTTTATATTTCCTGACATGATATGAACTGCATGAGATGTATTGTGCTCACTCCTGTCCTGACTGGACCTGTTGATAAATTTTACAGATAGCCTGGGATTGCCAGCTAGTCTAGAGGAGACATAGTAGAGGTTGTTTAGATAGTTATTTCATTTTGTCTGGAGTTGTATTTACTTGTAGATTACTGTATTTGAGTTTTGAGATGTATTTCTGGGATTTTGTATCTTAGACACTTAGACTTCTATCTCATGTATCTCTTTTGGATTTCATGTTTATCTATCTTTATCATTCTACCTTAGATTGTGATTGAGTTATACCTCTGTGTTGGCCTCCTTATGGAGAGTATTCATATTATGCTAGTTAGAGTTCATAACCTAGAACAGCGTTCTACCGCCGACACTGCGGCGTAGGCTGGGCTTTGTTACGTACTCGTACCCTCATGGTGGGTGCGGGTCGTGACACGTTTTTAGTGGTGGCCCATGCAGGTCGAGTTTATGTAGTAGTATTCGAACTAGAGTACCACTACAGCCTGCAGTAGGAATAGGATATATTTTGAAGGTACTCAATCACGGTTAGGATTCCTTGAGAGATTCCTGGGACGACCCTTGAGAATATTATTTTAACTTCGATTTAAAATCTGTTTTTCCCTGATTTGATTTACCTTTACTTCCTGTTATTGAACTTGATTTTGATGGATTATTGTTGAATTTTGAATCTTGATGTTAGTGGTTGAATTTGAGTCTGTATTTTTATAATTTTTGATGGATTTTTGTTGAATTTTGAATCTTGATGTTAGTTTTTGAATTTGAGTTTGTATTTATATGTATATGTACATTTTTTTGGAATTAAGGTATAACCTGATAACATACTTGATAAGGACAGTGAGAAAGGTAAAAGTCTACTTTATTATGACATTTAGAATTTATTGCAGTCATATTTGCTAGCATGACAAGGACGTAGAGCCTGATATAGCTATACTTATCTTAGTTATGAAATCTAGATTTTCTTGCAGCCATACCGGATGGCGTGGTAAGAATTCTAGATAACATGATTATAGGGTGTATGCCTTATTAAGGACTCTATCGTTTATTGCAGCTATGCTTATTGGCGTGGCAGAATTCTGACAACATAATTTCAAGAAGACGCATATGATTATCAGATTGTACCTTAAATATTTTTGAACATGTTTTCTCTACTTTTGTTTCAGTCCTTCAAAAAAAAGAAAAAAAAAGAAAGAAAGAAAGAATTATTAATTGGTTTGTTTTGTTTAGTTTCTAATTATTTAACTTAGGAGTAGGTTTAGCTGTTTTTATAAACTTTGTGTAACTTCTTACTATGAAATTTTTCTTAATACAATGAATCGATGATTTTGCTAGACTTTATCTTGGATTTGAAAATTTAGCTCTGGGTTTCAAAATGGGTTTTTCTTTTAAACAGATAAGCAAAAACAAATTTTATCGTTATTTCTTTCTTGCTATTATTCTTGTATTAAATAATAATAATAATACTGTCTTGATTACGTCAATCACCTGCTTGCAACCTTGGTAGGAATCTAATTGTTGGTCTTAACGTAGAATTAAAATTTTATATTGGGACATGAGAATATATACGAATATATATAGTGGACACTTTCCTGACACTTATGCATGCTACACTTGATTTTCACCTATCTGAATACATATTAATATGTCGTTAATGTTTAAATTTTTAAAACCCCAATATTTTCGATTCTCTGCTTTTCCTAGCTTAACTCGTAATTTAAATATAAAATTTCATGATAATGGTTTTATTTATATCACTGCACATGTATGTTATACATAGGGTTTCAATTCAAAATTTTTTTTTGGTTGAGTTTTGTGTTTAAATTTGTCAAATCTGAGACTGTGTGCATATTAACCCTTAATACGGGATTTTAAATGTTAGTTCAAATTGATTATTTTAAATGTAATATTTAGAGCTGTGTACATTGTTGTTGTAGGGATATAAATTTAGGTTCCATATTCTTACATGTTAGGTTGTGATAAACATTGAGTTGGTTTTGATGTGCAAATTCTCTAAAATCCTGAAAACTGAATACATGTTAATATTTTTACATTGATTTCCATGTTTAATTCAATTTCAGATTTAACATGTAATATTGAACTGTATGCGTAGATAAATGTATTGATAGTATATTAGGGTTTTATTTCTATCATGTTAGGATGTATTGGGAGCATTGAGATTAGTTGTGATATTTCAAACTCCTAAATTTTGAAATTGCATTATGTTAATATTGTACTGGTTTAAATGTTAGCTTATTTTTAGATTTTGTATGTAAATGCTGAACTAAAACTGGGTTTAACCTTTCAATACTAAGCTATAACCCTGTACAAGGACACACACACACACCCTAACTTAGTATACCCTGTCATGCAACCTAACTCTTCCTCTCTATGTCATGATTATATATCTATATAGATATATATAGAGCTTAGGCATACATGTTATAATGTATATACATATATAACTAAATCTCTACCTCTTTATATATACATATATAAATGGTTAGCCATGCATGTTATGAGCAAATGAGTTGTGTATTGTAGATTGTTTAACCAATATGCCATGATTAGTGTAACTTGATAGTTATTGTTTGAAATCCCAAATCCTTCTATGCACTTTCATGTATATTTCACATACACACACGCCTATTATCTAACCATATGAACATGGCCACATACACCCATACAAACACGAACTACATAACTTATACATAATGTTAGCTTTTCCCTCTCTAACGCTATATATATAAATATATTGTGATTGGATTTCTATGCAATTGGCTTTCATTCTTTAACTTTTGATTTTGATTTTCTTGAATAGTACCCCTTATTAGATAAATGGTAGTTAACTTTATTTTATTTTGATAAGTACCAGTTTTTATATAGGATGGTACACTGCCTTACAGTCTTGATGATTGTTATTTCTGTATCTTTTCTAGTTTAGTACCCTAGATTGTTTGTGTGTTTTGATACCATATGACCGTTTTGGTTTAGCATGACTAGTATACCTAGATGAGACTTTCACTACCACCGTATGCCATGACCCTGTATGTCATCCTTTTAAATCGTATGATTGTTTAAGTTCTGAGACTTTGATTGTGAGGGGTTTGACCTAGAAGGAGTATGAACATTTTAATTTTGAGGATGAAATTTTTCTAAGGTGGGTAGACTTGTAACACCCAGTTCTCTTAAATGAGGGTAATTTTGAAATTTTGTAATTTTAATCATTTATTGATTTAACATTTAAATCATGATATAATTTTTGGTAATTTTTAAATCATTTTAAAACTATTTAAAATCATGACTTGTGATTTTGATGTTTTGCTAGTGAAACCCTAGAGACTGTTTGACCTAGAGCCTAACCATGTGATTTGAATATTTTAATGTCATTTCTGGCCTAAGGATATTTTGCATTTGACCTCTTTGAATTATTTTAATATTTATTGCGTTGGTGATTGTTGATTTTGACCTTTGATAGGTGTGATTTTGTGATAGTTTTGTGTCCGTATCGGACACGTATCAATTTTTATTTACAAATGTTTGATGTGCCTCAAAGAGATTTTTTTTATTGCTAATTTTTTTGAAAAGTATTTGAATGAGATTGTTTTCTGCATGTGTTTCCTGTGATTGCTTTATTTTAATTTCGAGGACGAAATTTTTTTAAGGTGGATAGATTTGTCACCCCCAGTTTTCAGAAACAGGGGTATTTTTGTCATTTTACATTTTTGAATATTTTTAAAATTTATTTTATTATTTATGATATTATTTTGGGGTTGAAATTTATTTTATTATTTATGATATTGTTTTGGGGTTATTTGAGTCGGGTTCGAATTTCAACTCAATCCGACTTGAAATGGGGACCCGGGGGTAGTTTGACTCTAGTGGGACCCACACACTAGTTAGGCATGGCCCACATGATATTAATTTTAGTCAACATGATAGAAATATTTTAGTTAGAGGTTAGACTAATTATTATGGATAAGGTTAGTGTGATTAGAGACTTTAGAATGACTAATTTAGCCCCAACCAATTAACCCTTTCCTAATACTCATAGAATAGGTTAGTGGGGGCATTTTGGGCCTTGCCATAATAGGACAAATAGCCCCATATGGCCAGCCACTTTGGGAGAGGATAGGCTCAAGTTCATTTCATTATTCTCATCCACACTCTCTCTCTTGTTCTTCCCCAAATTCCTAGAGAGCAATCCCTAGCAATTTCTCTACCAAATCCTTCCATTTTGCCACCAAATCTTCTTCTTTCCTTCTCCATTCTAGCCAAGGAGGAAGCTACCCAAGTTTGGGAGGATTCGGAGCTCGTTCGTGTCCTTTTAGAATCTCTACGTGTCGGTGTCGCTCCGGGAAGGCTTTTCTTCGATTCGATCTACCGGGAGGTATAAATCCCTTCTGCTTTTCATTTCCTCATGAATATAGGTCTATTTTGAACCCATAGGAATGACCCCCATAGTTGTATCTCCATTTGTGTCCATTTCGTGTCCATTTGGAGGTCATAGGAGTGTCCTTTGTGTTGTGGTTGTGTCCATGTGGGAAAACCCCAAATTTGGATACACTATGTGTCGTTGTTATGTATGAATGAATTATTACATGTTTAATCTCATATTTTTGTATTGGAGATGTGTTCTATAGTGTCTCATATATATATATTAGTGTAGAGAGTGTGTTCTTGATATATTATGTTATATACTTGTGTTCTTTTGTCTCAAACTACCCAAATCCGTCATGATTTTTATCCACGTTTTAAATTTCAGCCCTAACTTAGAAATGTCATAACTTCTAGCTCAAAGCTCGGTTTAATCTCCCGTTTTTTTTAAAAGAAGCGTATTGAAGTTAGTCCAAAAACATATATTAATAGGCCTAATTCTTTCTGTAACTTTCTGGAGAATTATTTGAGTGTCAGCTGTACGAAAGACAAACGCGTTCTCGGTGTTTTCGCGATTCCGGGAGTTTCCGGAAACGAAAATGCGATCCGTTTGAAGTTTCGGAAAGCTAACACATAGATCTATAACATACTTAATCCTAGATTTTAATTCATGCTGAGATGGTACAGTATTAATTATTAGTAGGAGTTACTATTCGGCATATGCATTTTGTGCACCCTTGTGTGTAATATATAATGTTCTATTTAATTTTAATCCATGTTAATATATATACATTATGTAATTAAATAGAGAATGCAAGCATGTGTAAATATTTAAATAAATGATGTATGAGGTGTATGTATCCTATCTAATGTAAGCATGTATAAGTATGGCTTGTAATGAATATGTAGGTTCCATAGTATGTAATGTATGGTGCATATAGTAGTGCAAGAGAATAAATGAATGATGAATGAATGCAAGCATGAATGTAATGTAATAATAGATGTAATGTATGCAATATACAAGTTAATGAGATGTAATGTTCTATGTTAACACAAATCCTATATTACCTCATGTATCCCTTACACTATGTTGACACTATCACACTTGACACTTTGTTAACTTACACTTTGACACTCTTTGATATGTATACACTATGTATGCCCATTTAACCCTCACTTGTCCCTTTGCCATGTTCACACACACACATAGCCTCTTAAATAAGTATTTATGAATATAGTTAACTTAGCTATGTATGTATATTATATATATGGTAGCATATTGTATTGTAATATATAAGTTTATATAACGATTAAAATGCCATGATTATAGACCTAATGTTGAATACCAATATATGCATGTGTATATATGTGTAGACATGTATAGCTTAAAGTAATAGATTATCTAGTGTATATCTAATGTGAATTCTTGCCTATTTGAGTATTGAATAATTGCATGCTATATAGAGTTGGGTGTATGTTGGCTTGTATAGCCTTGTATTGATGTGTGCTTGCTAGGATAGTCTTGGTTAGGCCTAGTAAGACTTGCTGGGTTAGGACATGACCTAGTTTGACCTAGTTTGACTAGTACAGTTGACCAGAGTTGACCAAGGGTTGACTTTGGCCTAGTTTGACCTAGATTCATGTAAAATGCATTGTAGTACTTTATATTACCCTTCTGGACATGTTGTGACTTGTGCTGTTCTAAATAGGAGCCAGACACCTCTCCTCGGACAGTACATTTTCCTTGGACATTCAAATATCAGGCGAGTACATTCTCTGATCGTTTCATACTTGTCATGAATTATATTCTCGCTCTAGATTACTTTTACTTGATGCTGTCACGTTATCATCACAGATTGAAACTATACGGATCTCTTCTTGGGATGTTACCCCCTTAGTGGGTGCATCGGATACTTTATGACATGTATTTCATGTACATCATGTATTCCTTGCTTCTGCATTATTCATGTACACTCATGTTCTCTTATGTTCTTACATGTACGTTCATGTACTCTCATGTTCTTTCATGTACGCTCATGTTTTCTCATGTGTTTCTTGTATAACCAAAACATCATGTCCGTAACGTAACTTGAATAGATCCTTGTGTATTGATTGTGGGTAGGGGTGAGTATAAATGGTCATGTGATTTACCCATCATGTACACTCTGTTACTTTTCATGTTCATCATGTACAACCTAAGCCAATTACATGCCATCTCGTACTCTAAATCACTAGTCACTTACAGTTCTTACTTATCATGTATATATTTCCAGTTATCAAATATCTCTCCTGTTTTCATGTACATCTTCTTACAGCGTTTCATGTATCTTATTCTATTGCCTGCTTTATATTTTCTGACATGATATGAACTGCATGAGATGTATTGTGCTCGCTCCTGTCCTGACTGGACCTGTTGATAAATTTTACAGATAGCATGGGATTGCCTGCTAGCCTAGAGGAGACACAGTAGAGGTTATTTAGATAGTTATTTCATTTTGTCTGGAGTTGTATTTACTTGTGGATTACTGTATTTGAGTTTTGAGATGTATTTCTGGGATTATGTATCTTAGACACTTAGACTTCTATCTCCTGTATCTCTTTTGGATTTTACGTTTATCTATCTTTATCATTCTACCTTAGATTGTGATTGAGTTGTACCTCTGTGTTGGCCTCCTTATTGAGAGTATTCATATTATGCTAGTTATAGTTTATGACCTAGAATAGCGTTCTACCGCCGACACTGCGACGTAGGCTGGGCGTTGTTACGTACTCATACCCTCACGGTGGGTGCGGGTCGTGACACGTTTTTATTGGTGGCCCATGCAGGTCGAGTTTATGTAGTGGTATTCGAACTAGAGTACCACTACAGCCTACAGTAGGAATAGGATATATTTTGAAGGTACTCAATCACGGTTAGGATTCCTTGAGAGATTCCTGGGACGACCCTTGAGAATCTTATTTAACTTCGATTTGAAATCTGTTTTTCCCTGATTTGATTTACCTTTACTTCCTGTTATTGAACTTGATTTTGATGGATCATTGTTGAATTTTGAATCTTGATGTTAGTGGTTGAATTTGAGTCTGTATTTTTATGATTTTTGATGGATTATTGTTGAATTTTGAATCTTGATGTTAGTTATTGAATTTGAGTTTGTATTTATATGTATATGTATATTTTTTTGGAATTAAGGTATAACCTGATAACATACTTGATAAGGACAGTGAGAAAGGTAAAAGTCTACTTTATTATGGAATTTAGAATTTATTGCAGTCATATTTGCTAGCATGACAAGGACGTAGAGCCTGATATAGCTATACTTATCTTAGTTATGAAATCTAGATTTTTTTGCAGCCATACCGGGTGGCGTGGTAAGAATTCTAGATAACATGATTATAGGGTGTATGCCTTATTATGGACTCTATCGTTTATCGCAGCTATGCTTATTGGCGTGGCAGAATTCTGACAACATAATTTCAAGAAGACGCATATGATTATCAGATTGTACCTTAAATATTTTTGAACATGTTTTCTCTACTTTTGTTTCAGTCCTTCAAAAAAAAAGAAAAAAAAAGAAAGAAAGAAAGAATTATTAATTGGTTTGTTTTGTTTAGTTTCTAATTATTTAACTTCGGAGTAGGTTTAGCTGTTTTTATAAACTTTGTGTAACTTCTTACTATGAAATTCTTCTTAATACAATGAATCGATGATTTTGCTAGACTTTATCTTGGATTTGAAAATTTAGCTCTGGGTTTCAAAATGGGTTTTTCTTTTAAACAGATAAGCAAAAACAGATTTTATCGTTATTTCTTTCTTGCTATTATTCTTGTATTAAATAATAATAATAATACTGTCTTGATTACGTCAATCACCTGCTTGCAACCTTGGTAGGAATCTAATTGTTGGTCTTAACGTAGAATTAAAATTTTATATTGGGACATGAGAATATATATGAATATATATAGTGGACACTTTCCTGACACTTATGCATGCTACACTTGATTTCCATCTATCTGAATACATATTAATATGTTGTTAATGTTTAAATTTTCAAAACCCCAATATTTCCGATTCTCTGCTTTTTCTAGCTTAACTCGTAATTTAAATATAAAATTTCATGATAATGGTTTTATTTATATCACTGGACATGTATGTTATACGTAGGGTTTCAATTCAAAAAAAATTTTTTGGTTGAGTTTTATGTTTAAATTTGTCAAATCTGAGACTGTGTGCATATTAACCCTTAATACGGGATTTTAAATGTTAGTTCAAATTGATTGTTTTAAATGTAATATTTAGAGCTGTGTACATTGTTGTTGTAGGGATATAAATTTAGGTTCCATATTCTTACATGTTAGGTTGTGATAAACATTGAGTTGGTTTTGATGTGCAAATTCTCCAAAATCCTGAAAACTGAATACATGTTAACATTTTTACATTGATTTCCATGTTTAGTTCAATTTCAGATTTAACTTGTAATATTGAACTGTATGCGTAGATAAATGTATTGATAGTATATTAGGATTTTATTTCTATCATGTTAGGATGTATTGGGAGCATTGAGATTAGTTGTGATGTTTCGAACTCCTAAATTTTGAAATTGCATTATGTTAATATTGTACTGGTTTAAATGTTAGCTTATTTTCAGATTTTGTATGTAAATGCTGAACTAAAACTGGGTTTAACCTTTCAATACTAAGCTATAACCCTGTACAAGGACACACACGCACCCTAACTTAGTATACCCTGTCATGTAACCTAACTCTTCCTCTCTATGTCATGATTATATATCTATATAGATATATATAGAGCTTAGGCATACATGTTATAATGTATATACATACATAACTAAATCTCTACCTCTTTATATATACATATATAAATGGTTAGCCATGCATGTTATGAGCAAATGAGTTGTGTATTGTAGATTGTTTAACCAATATGCCATGATTAGTGTAACTTGATAGTTATTGTTTGAAACCCCAAATCCTTCTATGCACTTTCATGTATATTTCACATATACACACGCCTATTATCTAACCATATGAACATGTCCACATACACCCATACAAACACGAACTACATAACTTATACATAATGCTAGCTTTTCCCTCTCTAACGCAATATATATAAATATACTGTGATTGGATTTCCATACAATTGGCTTTCATTCTTTAACTTTTGATTTTGATTTTCTTGAATAGTACCCCTTATTAGATAAATGGTAGTTAACTTTATTTTATTTTGATAAGTACCAGTTTTCATATAGGATGGTAGACTGCCTTACAGTCTTGATGATTGTTATTTCTGTATCTTTTCTAGTTTAGTACCCTAGATTGCTTGTGTATTTTGATACCATATGACCGTTTTGGTTTAGCATGACTAGTATACCTAGATGAGACTTTCACTACCAACGTATGCCATGACCCTGTATGTCATCCTTTTAAATCGTATGATTGTTTAAGTTCTGAGACTTTGATTGTGGGGGGTTTGACCTAGAAGGAGTATGAACATTTTAATTTTGAGGATGAAATTTTTCTAAGGTGGGTAGACTTGTAACACCCAGTTCTCTAAAATGAGGGTAATTTTGAAATTTTGTAATTTTAATCATTTATTGATTTAACATTTAAATCATGATATAATTTTTGGTAATTTTTAAATCATTTTAAAACTATTTAAAATCATGACTTGTGATTTTGATATTTTGCTAGTGAAACCCTAGAGACTGTTTGACCTAGAGCCTAACCATGTAATTAGGATATTTTAATGTCATTTCTGGCCTAAGGATATTTTGCATTTGACCTCTTTGAATTATTTTGATATTTATTGCGTTGGTGATTGTTGATTTTGCCCTTTGATAGGTGTGATTTTGTGATGGTTTTGTGTCCGTATCGGACACGTATCAATTTTTATTTACAAATGTTTGATGTGCCTCAAAGAAATTTTTTTTTATTGC
This sequence comes from Iris pallida, assembly GCA_029216955.1. NCBI lineage: Eukaryota > Viridiplantae > Streptophyta > Magnoliopsida > Asparagales > Iridaceae > Iris > Iris pallida. The sequence goes on along the minus strand of JANAVB010005798.1, from coordinate 260,960 downwards.
TGATTTTTTTTTAAAAGTATTTGAATGAGATTGTTTTCTGCATGTGTTTCCTGTGATTGCTTTGTTTTAATTTCGAGAACGAAATTTTTTTTAAGGTGGATAGATTTGTCACCCCCAGTTTTCAGAAACAGGGGTATTTTTGTCATTTTACATTTTTGAATATTTTTAAAATTTATTTTATTATTTATGATATTATTTTGGGGATGAAATTTATTTTATTATTTATGATATTGTTTTGGGGTTATTTGAGTCGGGTTCGAATTTCAACTCAATCCGACTTGAAACGGGGACCCGGGGGTAGTTTGACTCTAGTGGGACCCACATACTAGTTAGGCATGGCCCACATGATATTAATTTTAGTCAACATGATAGAAATATTTTAGTTAGAGGTTAGACTAATTATTATGGATAAGGTTAGTGTGATTAGAGACTTTAGAATGATTAATTTAGCCCCAACCAATTAGCCCTTTCCTAATACTCATAGAATAGGTTAGTGGGGGCATTTTGGACCTTACCATAATAGGACAAATAGCCCCATATGGCCAGCCACTTTGGGAGAGGATAGGCTCAAGTTCATTTCATTATTCTCATCCACACTCTCTCTCTCTTGTTCTTCCCCAAATTCCTAGAGAGCAATCCCTAGCAATTTCTCCACCAAATCCTTCCATTTCGCCACCAAATATTCTTCTTTCCTTCTCCATTCTAGCCAAGGAGGAAGCTACCCAAGTTTGGGAGGATTCGGAGCTCATTCGTGTCCTTTTGGAATCTCTACGTGTCGGTGTCGCTCCGGGAAGGCTTTTCTTCGATTCGATCTACCGGGAGGTATAAATCCCTTCTCCTTTTCATTTCCTCATGCATATAGGTCTATTTAGAACCCATAGGAATGACCCCCACGGTTGTATCTCCATTTGTGTCCATTTCGTGTCCATTTGGAAGTCATAGGAGTGTCCTTTGTGTTGTGGTTGTGTCCATGTGGAAAAACCCCAAATTTGGACACACTATGTGTTGTTGTTATGTATGAATGAATTATTACATGTTTAATCTCATATTTTTGTATTGGAGATGTGTTCTATAGTGTCTCATATATATATTAGTGTAGAGAGTGAGTTCTTGATATATTATGTTATATACTTGTGTTCTTTTGTCTCAAACTACCCAAATCTGTCATGATTTTTATCCACGTTTTTAATTTCAGCCCTAACTTAGAAATATCATAACTTCTAGCTCAAAGCTCGGTTTAATCTCCCATTTTTTTTAAAAAAAACGTATTGAAGTTAGCTTTCCAAAAACATATATTAATAGGCATAATTCTTTCTATAACTTTCTGGAGAATTATTTGAATGTCAGCTGTATGAAAGACAAACGCGTTCTCGGTGTTTTCGCGATTTCGGGAGTTTCCGGAAACGAAAACGCGATCCGTTTGAAGTTTCGGAAAGCTAACACATAGATCTATAACATATTTTAATCCTAGATTTTAATTCATGCTGAGATGGTACAGTATTGATTATTAGTAGGAGTTACTATTCGGCATATGCATTTTGTGCACCCTTGTGTGTAATATATAATGTTCTATTTGATTTTAACCCATGTTAATATATATACATTATGTAATTAAATAGAGAATGCAAGCATGAGTAAATGTTTAAATAAATGATGTATGAGGTGTAAGTATCCTATCTAATGTAAGCATGTATAAGTATGGGTTGTAATAAATATGTAGGTTCCATAGTATGTAATGTATGGTGCATATAGTAGTGCAAGAGAATAAATGAATGATGAATGAATGCAAGCATGAATGTAATGTAATAATAGATGTAATGTATGTAATATACAAGTTAATGAGATGTAATGTTCTATGTTAACACAAATCCTATATTACCTCATGTACCCCTTACACTATGTTGACACTATCATACTTGACACTTTGTTCACTTACACTTTGACACTCTTTGATATGTATACACTATGTATGCCCATTTAACCCACACTTGCCCCTTTGCCATGTTCACACACACACATAGCCTCTTAAATAAGTATTTATGAATATAGTTAACTTAGCTATGTATGTATATTATATATATGGTAGCATATTGTATTGTAATATATAAGTTTATATAGCCATTGAAATGCCATGATTATAGACCAAATGTTGAATACCAATATATGCATGTGTATATATGTGTAGACATGTATAGCTTAAAGTAATAGATTACCTAGTATATATCTAATGTGAATTCTTGCCTATTTGAGTATTGAATAATTGCATGCTATATAGAGTTGGGTGTATGTTGGCTTGTATAGCCTTGTATTGATGTGTGCTTGCTAGGATAGTCTTGGTTAGGCCTAGTAAGACTTGCTGGGTTAGGACATGACCTAGTTTGACCTAGTTTGACTAGTGTAGTTGACCAGAGTTGACCAAGGGTTGACTTTGGCCTAGTTTGACCTAGATTCATGTAGAATGCATTGTAGTGCTTTATATTACCCTTCTGGACATGTTGTGACTTGTGCTGTTTTAAATAGGAGCCAGACACCTCTCCTCAGACAGTACATTTTCCTTGGACATTCAGATATCAGGCGAGTACATTCTCTGATCGTTTCATACTTGTCACGAATTATATTCTCGCTCTAGATTACTTTTACTTGATGCTGTCACATTATCATCACGGATTGGTACTATACGGATCTCTTCTTGGGATGTTACCCCCTTGGCGGGCGCATCGGATACTTTATGACATGTGTTTCATGTACATCATGTATTCCTTGCTTCTGCGTTATTCATGTACACTCATGTTCTCTCATGTTCTTACATGTACGTTCATGTACTCTCATGTTCTTTCTTGTACGCTCATGTTTCCTCATGTGTTTCTTGTATAACCAAAACATCATGTCCGTAACGTAACTTGAATAGATCCTTGTGTATTGATTGTGGGTAGGGGTGAGTATAAATGGTCATGTGATTTATCCATCATGTACACTCTGTTACTTTTCATGTTCATCATGTACAACCTAAGCCAATTACATGCCATCTCCTACTCTAAATCACTAGTCACTTACAGTTCTTACTTATCATGTATATATTTCCAGTTATCAAATATTTCTCCTGTTTTCATGTACATCTTCTTACAGCATTTCATGTATCTTATTCTATTGCCTGCTTTATATTTTCTGACATGATATGAACTGCATGAGATGTATTGTGCTCGCTCCTATCCTGACTGGACCTGTTGATAAATTTTACAGATAGCCTGGGATTGCCTGCTAGCCTAGAGGAGACACAGTAGAGGTTGTTTAGATAGTTATTTCATTTTGTCTTGAGTTGTATTTACTTGTGGATTACTGTATTTGAGTTTTGAGATGTATTTCTAGGATTATGTATCTTAGACACTTAGCCTTCTATCTTCTGTATCTCTTTTGGATTTCATGTTTATCTATCTTTATCATTCTACCTTAGATTGTGATTGAGTTGTACCTCTGTGTTGGCCTCCTCATGGAGAGTATTCATATTATGCTAGTTATAGTTCATGACCTAGAACAGCATTCTACCACCGACACTGCGGCGTAGGCTGGGCGTTGTTACGTACTCATACCCTCACGGTGGGTGCGGGTCGTGACATTGTTGGCATTGGAACGCCTGCTCTTGTCCTCTCCTTCTGAGATGTGCAATCCCAGTTGGCGAGCCTTCTTCAATCATTCTTCGGCACTAGTGGCACTGATAATAAACGTCTTCCAGTCCTTGAACTTACTTTCATCCATCTAGAGGCTGATTGTTGGAAGCAGTCTCTTTTGGCAAATTTTAATTAAGGAGGAATCCGGATTTTCGGATGGCAGCTTCATGGCGGTTTGGCAGAACCGCTCAATATAGTTCCTTGTCTGCTCTTTCTCCCCTTGAACGACATCCATGAGGGTGGACATTGTGATGTCGTGTCCTACTTCGTAGAATCTCTCCAAGAACATGCGCTTGAAGCTAGCGAAGGAGTGGATACAGTTGTCTGGCAGATTACGGTACTAGTCGAAGGCGACTCCTTCCAATGCCCTAATGAATAATCGTGTAAGGATGGCATCGTCATGGGGCATATGGTCGGTGGTGACCTCGAAGTAAGTGATGTACCGACTTGCGGAGCTCTTTCTATCGTATGGATTGATGTGGAATGGTTTATATTTTGGTGGGAAGGGAACATCTCTCCCCGCAGCGGGATACGGTTGTCGTATCCTGAGGTCTTGGCAGTTTTCTCGGGCGTAGAACATGGCCCGTAGATCCTGGACCTCTCTTCTTGCCTCCCTGGCTTCGTCTGCAGCGGTAGGAGCCGATATTTCAGGAGGAATATTGCCCGGGTTTGGTGCTGCTGAGTTTGAGTCTGTATTGACCGCGGGGCCCAAGTTTGTCTGGCCAGGCATCCTTCCTTGTAGAGTAGGGAGGGCTGCTTTGATCTCGTCCATGGATTTGACCAAAGAGCGCAGTATGGCCTCCAGAGTGTCGATGCACTGGCGATCACTGGGACCATCCTGTTCGTCGTTTGTCATGAATGCCATCCTGACATGAGTAGAAGTGGAACGGACGGTGGATGACATACACTCCGAATCATATCCCTGTAATGAGAAGTCATCGGGGTATGTAGAAATGTCTTCCTCTGGTTCGGATTCAGAAGGAACAGTACCCCCAGCTTCCGAGTTTGCCTCATCTTGGGAATTGTGGACACCTTCAGAAACGTCAGGATATGCCCTATCTGATGGGAGAGTTGTTTCCCCCAGCTCGTCTTCTTAGAACATCGAATTGTCGTGGAGGTTCGGAGGAATGCTACCCCCAGTTGCAGCAACCTCCAGTGGTGTGGACGATGAATCTCCTACTGTAGCAGATTTCGTCTTTGAAAGGGTACCTTAGAAAATTTCGGTGGTGGGCACCCGCTTAGACGACAGTCTCTTAGTCATAGTGGTTGAAATCTTCGGGCTGGGAACATTTGTCTTCTTTCCTCTCCCATCGACGGGGATTTTCTGAGCAGAGTTGCAGGAGACGACGGGAAGTGCCTCATCTTCTGAACATGTTTGTTGCGGTCTTTGGAAGACGGACTGCCGGTCTTCTCGTATCGTCGCGTTATTGTAACAGCCGTTGACGATGATTTGGGTACAGTGACGCCCGTGGGAGGACTTTTTGCACCCCGAGGCCCCTTCTCTTTCCTTGCATTTGTGGAGGATAGCCTCACGCAAGTCAGATGGGTCCGGAGCGACCATGTTTGCTCCCTGGATTTTGGAAGACTTTTGGGAACCTCTCTGTCCGTCTGCCACCGGGGGCTGGACTCGAGTGGTTCTGTACAACTTTCCATCAGAGGCCCACATAACAGTATGTAGAACGCTCGGATGGTCAGAGATCGGATCAGCGGGCCGAGCTTGCCAAGTTCGTGCTGCCCTAGACTTCTTCACTCTAGTGCGTGAGGGCAAATAGTAGGAAGAGTCTAAGTGGTGCTGGAGAGAGTCAGACATGTCTTCTTGGGAGCACAAGAGATCAGGACCATAGGAGAGGCGGTCGAAGACAGAGCCGCATGGAGTAGGCGTCATGCGGCTGGAATCAATAATCTTCATGCGGCTGGCAGTCGTAGCCGTATAGGTCTTCTCCATGCGGCTGGAGATCCTGGCCGCATGAGTGTTCTCCATGCGGCTGGAAATCCTGGCCGCATGAGTGTTATGCATTTGACTAGCAGTTTCAGCCGCATGGTCATCATTCATGCGGCTGGCAATCTTGGCCGTATGAGTCTTCGTTTTGCGGCTAGTGCCCTTGTTCGGTTTCTTCCTGGAGCATATAGAGTCATTTTTTGCCCCTGCAAGTCCAGCATCGTCGTGCTTTCCTCTGCGGGACTTGGGGACAGCAGAGTCCTCTATGGCTTGAAGTGGGGCCGCACGAGAGTCGCCTTCGCCGTCTTGGGCAGCAGAGAGTACTCCGTCCAGACCTTGGAGAGGAGCAAATGACTTTGGCCTCCACTCCCTGCGAGCCGTCTTTGTGCGAGTTCGCTTCTGGACCGGGCCAACGCTTCCTTCAGAGAGCATTTCTTCAAACGCCTGTTGGTCGAAGCAGACGACCATCTTCTGTTACATGGATCTAAGTTTGGCTGCATCCGATTGCTTCACCAACTCCTCAGCCATGGAGAAGTTTGTCCCCAGCAGAGTCGCCATCGTGTTTGCCATTGATTGTAGAAGAACAGAACAATTATCGGAGGACTGAACTTAGACTCACAATACAAACTCGCTTGTACAAAGAAAGCCTAGAGACAAAAACCTAGGTACAGCAATCTAAGTACAATTGTTTATTTTAGATTTTGGGGGGTGACGGTAGAGGCTCGGGAAAGCGACATCAGCTCTGCCTTACTCCTTGGACGATCGGGTGCAGCCTTGGCTCTGTAGAAAAACTGCTTGGCGTTGATGAAGAAATGCTCTCCTTTTAATTTCTCTCTGACTCTCGGGATCCGAGGGGGGTGTGCTCTCTCTCTCTCCGCTCTCTTTGCAAGGGAATGGCACCTTGCTATTTATAAGAGTGGGGGGCATCATTAGGGTTTGCAATGATTGCCCATTCTCAAAAGTCGACGGCCTGAGAGTTAATTAATCTGGGCCGTCCATCTCGAATATAATAGATTTAAGCAATTAATGTAATTGTATTAAATCTCTGTAGACAATAAATGTTGATTGCCATGAATATTCGTGACTTGTAATGGCCTGCCACGTGTCTAATTTTCTCGATTTGATTTGATCTGGACACTTATGGTGATTGTAACAGATCTGATTTTGTTAGGATTTGTTAGCACCCATAATTCCAGGAAGATAAGACTGTCACGTGTCTCAATCGTCATGAAAAGCGCCACGTGTCTTCACTAGGTCATCTTGGCAGAGCCGCATATGAGTGGGCCGCATGAGGATGAACGGCCGCATGAAGATGGGCAGCCGCATGGGGATGAACAGCCGCATGAAGATGGGTAGCCGCATGAAGATGGGCGGCCGCATAAAGGATGCAGTCGTATGAAGATGGGCAGCCGCATGCGAATGGGCGGCCGCATAAAGGATGCAGCCGCATGAAGATGGACAGCTGCATGCTGATGGGCGGCCGCATAAAGGATGCAGCCGCATGAAGATGTGTGGCCACATGAAGTGGGCGGTCGTATAAAGTGGGCGGTTGTATAAATACAGCAGCCGTATGCCTCGGGACTCGGTGGATTCTGCCAACTGTGAAAAGATTTCCTCCTCTTCCCTAGGAATACGCCTTTATGTCAGTCATTACTGCACCTTTATGTCAGAGCTATCATTCGCCAGAGCTGTCAGCCGTCAGGGCATTAAATGCAGCAAAAGACGAAGGGAAGAGCTGTTTGAAGGCCACGTGGCTCCTCTCGGGGCCGCATGGAATTATTCGAGCCGTATAGACTCTTGAGCCGCATGGATCCCTGAGCCGCATGGGCTTTCTGAGCCGCATGGGGATCCTTAGCCGCATGAATCTTTCTTTATTCTTTTCCATGCTTCTACAGTCATCAGGACCTAAGTCCATGCGTGTCAGCAGAAGCTTCGATGCATCATCAAGACCTATGTCCATGCGCATCAGCAGAAGAAGCTTCAGCGCATCATCAGGACCTAAGCCCATGCGCATCAGCAGAAGGAGCCTCAGCGCATCATCAGAAAAAAGTCCATGCACATCAGCCTAGGCGTGTAATCGGGATATGACTCATTTATAGTCACGTCCACATGCCCCTAACAGTAGTACAATAGAGCGAAGATACCAAGGCAAGAGAGTACCCATCGATCACTTTCGATCGCATGTCGGCATGCGTTACCTAACGACGGTGGCGTCCTCCGTATCGACCTCCACAGGTTTCTTGCCCTTGCCCTTGCCTCGGCCAGCATCGCCTCGAAGAGTCTTGGGAGCCATCTCTCTAACGAAGAAGAAGGAGGAAAAGCTCTGAAGAAGAAGACCAAGGATGTTTAAAGAGAAAACAAAAGTAAAAGACCCCCTCTCTCCTTCAGCCGCCTATTTATAGGCCCGATCACGTACGTAAATCGATGAGGCATAACGTCAGCAAACGCTTCGTGTTTCGTAAAATTGACGGCTGTAAATCTTTTAAAAAAATTTAGTAATCTTTTTAAAGTTTGAGGTGTTATCTCTTCTCGAGAACAGCATACGCCCCCATAGCATGCGCCCTCGCAGTTATGCACGAAAAAGGGCATACGTTCAGAGGTCATGCGCCTAGAGGAGGATATGCGCCTAAGATAGCTACTCATGCTTCTTGTTCAAAGTATTCCAAAAACTTGGCAAAAAGTTTTAGAAACTTTGAAGGGGTTCTTGTAGAAGATCAAAAATTTTGGCCAGAGTCCCTATGCGCCATAAATTCTCATGTGCCACACACTGATATACGCCAGAACAGACAAGAGTACTCGGCACAGCAGAACACAAACAAAGAGTAGAAGACATCAAGAAACTTGGCTTTTATTTTATATGAAAGTCTATTACATGTCTAAACTCTTTATAAAGGAGAATACTTTTACAAAAGAGAAAGAAAATCCTAAAAGCTACAGCCAAGCGCATCACTTGTCAGGCGCATCACTCAAGTGCTACAGCCAGGCGCATCATTCCAGTATCTCTATATAGGCGCATCCCCATGCGTAGCCAGAGCGAATCACTTTCTCGTTAGCATGTGGGCACTCTAGAAGGAGGGGTGGCTCTTGTAGCCTAACAAAATTGGGGCACGATAGCCCTGACCTGTAGCTCCTCCAGCATAACAAAAATCAGGGTACGACTGCCCCGATCTTTGGATGCAACAGGCACCTTCAGCCTGTGTCGGGATACGATGATCCCGATAATGGGCACTTTCACAGGCTTATACGAAAACAGGGCCGATGGCGAAAGAACTAACTCGACGCATCTTCACCTGCGGAAGGAGCTCGTCATCAAAGCTTCTTCAAATGAGGAGTTCGACGGTTTGCCAAAGTAGGGGGCCAGCCGAGTTCATCTCCATTTTGGGAAAGATAATTGAAGAATGGAAAAAACCTTCCCTTCATGTAGCTATTTATAGACCCAGGCAGCCCACAACCGTACGCCAAGTGGAAGCCTCTCCGACTTCCATGCAATTAATTTGTATTTATGGCAATGAACTTGTCTCTTCGTATTCTGCTAAAATCAAGGCAGCCATTAACGCCAAGAAGAACCTAACAGATGGGCAAAAAGGATGCGACACATGGCAGATACGACGTCGACATCATGTGCCCTCTACCGATGTGTCCAGTGGAACACACACCCATGCGCCCAGATCTGAATTAACCGATAAGCCCCTTTCAAACTTGTCATCATCGAGCATTTAATATTGAGTGACAAAGGCGGCAACACTTCTTCCAAAGATCTATCCAATCAACCGCCCTTTGTAAAAAATGAAAAGTCGCTGATATCAGTACCATCATTATGTCGGCTATAGCTGTCCTTGCCACGTGGCCGATCGTTCATTTGCATGCGCCTCGCAGCCATGCGCCCAGAAGACTATATGTTCCTCAAAAGCCATGCGTCCCCCAGACTTACTCATGATCTCAAGTAACAAAAGCCGAGTCTCTGTATGCGCCTCAAAAGCCTGCGCCTAGACTTGTCTATGACTCCTCGAAGTTATAGACCAAGTCACCCCATGCGCCTGATCCTAGGTGCATCCTGATGTGAAGCCTTGAATGCACCACAAAAGCTATGCGCTCGGACTCGCTCCTGATCCCTAAAGATAGCAGCTCAGTCCTTCCATGCGCCCGATCCTAGGCACATCAAGACAGATCACTCTCCCCCAAATCCGAGATCTTTGAAGCCACAGACGTGTGCCACATGTCTTTTGACTCAGTTCTGCTCAAGAATGGGTGCTAACTACCCAAGATCTCAGCAACAACCGAATCCTCGCAACTGCCACGTGTCAGCTCGACTGCAGCCCAACATAGCAGTTCAAACAGATTTGAGGCGCATTATCCATGCACCTCTGCCAGCATCAGCCACATGGCGTTCCCACATCTAGGCGCATCCTATATATACGCGTAGAGGCAGCTCAGCCTGCTGCCTATAAATAGACGGACCATTCCTTCAAGATGTACAAAGATATACAGAGATATATATCCACAGATCATATCCAGAGATCAAAAGAGACACTTCGCATCTTCTTTCCCTCAAAATGCTCTGGCATCCAGAGCAACCCAGACCTTCAGAGAATTCAAGATCGTCGTCAGATCGTCAACGGAGTCAACGTATTACCACTCGCTCCACCAACACAGTTCCCAGATAAAAACAAAAGTGTACTCAAAGGACTACATCTAGGTCCTACATTGTATATTGTTCTGTTTGTAACTGAAATAAAAAAGTTAAAAAAACCTTTTGTGTCCCCTTTTTTTCGATGGCGAATAGACAGCACCATAGCCCTACGCCTACGCCACATGGCAGTCAGTCAAAAGCCCCAAAATCAATGTAATGAATCTCGTATTAATGGCAATACATTTGACTTTAATGTAATAAATTTGCTAATTATGGCAAAGAACTTGCCACTTCGGGAATTGATTTAGTCAGCATTTCGAGCCCCACGCCACTTGCAATGGTAATACTTATAGAAAAGTTGACCAAATCTAATGTGATAAAGGCTACTACGCCAGCCAGGCCACTACGCTAGCAAGGCTACTATGCCCTCGAAGTGGCTACATCCTTGAATTGGCTATGCCCTCGAAATAGGCTACGCCATCTGAATGGCTACGACCCTAAAAAAGTAACTACACTTGGACTTTCCCTTCAACCAAGAAGCATTTAATGCAGTCTGACGACAAGTTCGAGTTCCAAAGTAAACGCTTCGAATGAAGTGATGCATGCCTCAATTCTCGTACAAATTATAGCAGCACAAGAACCTAAGGGTCACAGACCACTATACTGAACAACCAATGTAGGAATGATTCAGGCGTAGCCTGAACCTACGCCACCAGAAGCTAAGGATGCCTCGAAGACTAAGTTGACAGCCTACATCATCGTAATAATTAAGTGTTGTCAAAAACAGTTGTACAATACCACGCAGAATCTCATCCATGCCAAAATACTGCATCAAGATATGTTTTGGCGTAGGGTCATCCCTACGCCCCTAAAACACTTTGTTTCTAAAACATGAGACTTTACATGCTAAATTATGGCATAGAAAGCTCCTCTACTCTAACATAGTATAATCTGGGGGCAATGCACGTGTACCACATATCATTGACCCGTTTATTCTTGTGAATGGGTGCTAACCATCCAGGATTTTAGCAACAAATAAATCCCAACAAACGCTATATGGCGGCTCATCCGTAGCCCAGAGAGCAGTTGTAGCATATTCACTTCCAAGATCACGCACAACGCTCTTGTGCCCAAAAGATTATGAGCAAAGCATCCCTACGCACAATAGTAGATCATTCCAATAAGCAGCTATAAATAGAAGGACCATTCCTTTATTTGACACACAGTGCATCACCCATACTTTAGAGAGACGAATCTTCGTGCTCTTTGCAAATCAAACATGAAGACTTGCAGTTTTCTCTCGATCATCGTCGGATCGTCAATGAATCAAAAGAAATTCAACCTCCATCGTCACAAAGTTTCCAAATAAAAATAAAAGGGTATTCGAAGGATTCCATCGAATCCAAAATTATACTCTATTCTATTTGTTAAATTATAAAAGTTCATTTCATACTTTTTAATGGCAAACACCTCATTATATATTATTGTGAATTTTTAGTCCCTAATAAAGATGTTTTTAAAATGCTTATCATTAATTTCGCAAATGTTGGTTTAGCTGAGTGGGTTAAAAGGGACTCACCAGCGTATTTTTATAATGTGATGACCCCCCCCCCCCTCCATAGGTACTGGAGAAGGTGCATGCGCACGTGAGAGATAAGGCTTTTGGTTACTGCTATTTTTAAGTTATTTTCAAATAAAGATGCATAAAGTATTGCAGAGTTTTCAAGATTTGCTGCTTAGATTTTCAATATAATAAAGGGGCATAATGTATGAAATGAAAAGTTATTTCAAGATAGCATATCAGTTGTTTTCTTTTCATGAATCAATGTAAGCCGGAACGACATTTCAAATAGTACTGAGAAAAGTTGAACATGCTTCTATTATCAATAAAATGAGTTATTTCATCATATACTGTCTATTCAATATTTCTGCAATGTGGTCGTGTTTCAAATATTTCAAAATAACATAAATATGCATGTTATTGCCTTCCATAAGTGTAATACTATACTTGTATGGCAACACGCCCAACGAGGACAATCAATTCAGTATAATAAAAGCGAGGACGAATGATTTACAAAATTAGGGTATGACAGTTAGCCATTACTGCAATTTCCTATGCACTGTCTAGCTTCTAATACCTATATACACACACTGGACACTCGGCTACTACGTGTTTGCCATTAATTATCAAAACAAGAACTACAGAGGAACTAGATTTGATTACAAACTCGCAAGTACAAAAGAGAGCCTAGAAAGAAATCCTAGGAAACAATATAAATACAATTGTTTAGTTTAGATTCTGGGGGTGACGGTGGAGGATCGAGAGAAGTATAAAAACTCTGTCATACTCCTTGGACTATCGGACGCAGTCTTTGCTCTTGAGAAAATGCTCTTGAATTTGGGGTCCAGCCTTTTGCATGGGTGTGATACCCTACTATTTATAGAGGCTTCTGGATGAGGCATATTTTGGGCCGCATAGGTGGTCAAATAGCTACGTGGCCGTAACAGTGCACCAAGACCCGGTCTTTAGCTGCCAGCTGGGTGTCTGTCCAGATTTTTTTGTTGTAATATATCTGGGTGTTTTGTCAATTTGCTACGTGTCCTACCACGAAGTAGAATTAATCTTTTGAGGGAGTTTGGAGAATTTTGGACCGCATAAGGCTCATTCGGCTCGAAAGTAGGTCGCAGTCTCCCTTAGCTGCAGGATATTCCTACTTCATCTTGGCTGCATAGTTGTTACAGAAATTTTCCTCTGCGGCCTGAATCAACTTTGGTGGCATAGTGGTCTCGGGGGCCTTCTTTCTGCCACCCGAATTAACTTGGCCGCAGAGTTGTCATAGGATCCTTCCTTCTGCGGCCTGAATCATTTTGACCACAGAGTTGTCATAGGAGCCTTCCTTCTGCAGCCCGGATCAGCTAGTCCGCAGAGTTGACATAGGAGCCTTCCTTCTGCGGCCCGGATCAGCTAATCCACAGAGTTGACGTAGGAGCCTTCCTTATGCGGCCCGAATCAACTTGACCGCTAGTTGTCATAGGAGCCTTCCTTCTGCAGCCTGAATCAACTAGGCCGCATACCGCCTATACGGTCGGTATTTTTATGCTTTTATAAGACCCCCTTCAAAGTTTTTAAATTGCAAATTTTAGAATATTTTGAATAAAAAGCATGGAGATACGCATAGGATTTCGAGCCACGGGAAAGTCTTTGTCTAGGCTGTCACTGCTACATTTAAAGCTCTGATTGGGGCTACCTTTTTTGAGATCAACATGACAGTTATGAAGGATAAAATCCTGATGGTTATCATTATCTTAAATGGGCATGATAAACGAAGAGGCGTCCATCCGTTTATGCTTTTTGATAGCCTATAAATGCAGGCCGTATAGCAGTTAGAGAACTTCCCCTGCTTTCTTTCGTTTTCCTTTCTTTTGTTTTCTACTTCCTACTCTTCGTCTTCTCTAGTCGGCCATGGCCCCCAAAGCTTCTAAATCTACAAGCGCTGCTGATAAAGTGAAGGGACATGCCTCTTCGTCTAGAACTACGGACTTACCCTCCTTTCATCCAGACGTACAGACTCCTATCAAGGGTAAGGATGGTGGAAGAACAAATATTTGAACTCCAATGGCCATGTCGTATGCTTTATGTATGGGTCTGACCACGTATCATCGTGGTGCTTTGGCTTCAATGCCTTTTGTGCGCAGTCGGGCTTCCATGGGGCATGTGTTCCCTGTCTTACCGGGTCGCATGTGCTCTGTGTGACTGGATCATATAGACTGAGCCACACAGGTGTCATATGACTGAGCCGTATGTGCCCTCCCTATATCTGGTCCACATAGGCTATGCCAGACTAGGCTGCATATGCATCACCAGATTTGAGCTGCATGTGCTCTCCCCATATATGTGCTGCATAGGCTCTGCTTGACTAGGCCGCATATGTGTTCCCTATTTAAGCCGTATGCGCACTTTTCATAACCAAGCCGCATAGGCTCTGCCCGACTAGGCCGTATATGCATCACCTGATTTGAGCCGCATGTGCTCTTTTTATAACCAGGCCGCATAGGCTTTGCCTGATTAGGCCGCATAGTTGAAAAGGAACCCACTCCTTTTATTTTCTTCTGACTATCTTCTTTCTTTGACATTTGCAATGACTTTGCCTACGGCTCCTTCGGGGGTGGTTTTGATAGGGTATGCTTAGGCCGCTCTAGGTGTCAGATTTGACCATATAGTCGAGGATGTGTCGACTCAAATTACCAGAGGTTAATCTGAAGCCAGGTTGAAGGAGATCCGGAGCCAGTCATATTTTTATTTACTTGGCATGATGAACTCTGGGATACTGGGCAGCCTTCATTTGAAGCCTATATTTTTGTTTGGGGATGCCCTGACCATCTTGGACCTGCGCATAATAGAAATATCCAAGAACTGGGATTTCTCTTCCTGCGGGGTAGCGATTCACATACCCCAGATGGAATGCCACTTTCCTTTATCAGGGTTCAACATGGTGCCCATTGAGAGAAAAATGCCTGGTCCCACAACTCAGGATCAACAGGGAGTTTTTGTAGGCCATATCTGCTATAATAAATATGCGCGGACAGTGGTCGCTGTCAAAGAGACAATCAGCTGCTCCATTATTGGACTGGCCCCCGGCAGTTTTATCCATAAATAGAAGCCCAATATCTGATTTTTCGAGGCTGATATTTTCTTGAATCGGATTGCTCGCAAAGGGTTATACCCTGCAGGCAAGTTGTCGCTGCTGAACTGGGTACATCGTTCCCCTCCGTGGGTCAACCTGACGACCTGGATCCTGACGGAATATAGGGATACTCTGCAGCGGATCGGCCTCTACTATGCCATAAGGGGCACCTGTTACTGTTTATCTATGAACCTGAAGCTATTTATAGCCCTTCTTGAGATGTATAACAGTCGTACGGGGACCTTCTTTACTCCTGGTGGAGAGATGGGGCTCGCTCTCCACGATATGCATGATGTTTCCAAGTTGCCCTGGGGAGATGAGGTTTACGAGGAGTATACCCCAACAAATACAGGGAAGTGCTATGTCATTATAGCACCTGTTAGCAGATGTCCAAGAAAAAGGATAAAAGCTCTAAAGGGTACCTTCCATATACCAAGGCTTGGATTAGTTACCTATTCAACCTTGGAGCCTCAGGCCGGGTCGCCCCTCGTAGCCCTCAGACTCAGGAGGGGGTGGATGCTCAGGTGCGAGGCACCAAGCGGGACAAAGCTACAGGTGACAGATTCGGGAGCTTGAGCGACACCATCAATTACTTCTATCATAATACCCAACCTTTGTCCAGTAAGGCTATCCTGGTCAGACTCCTAATGATATGGCTGAGGACCTGTGTGGATTAAGGGGGGCTCCAGTTCTATTGAGAGAATCAGCCGCAATCTGATCCTTCCTACAGTCAAGCTGGTTTTTGGAGGCAAGCTGGCTCTACTCCCAGCTATGGTGTACAGCATTCATCACGGTCTTCATACTTCAACGACGAAAGTTATTACTTATGAAACTACGAAGGTCTTCAACCGGATTGAGCTGCCTTACCATTATCTGATGGGATGGCTGCTAATGCACTACCACTCTTTGATACTGCCTGGCCTCGAGGGTAACGCGACGAGTGGCGATGCCTTTATCTATCAGTATCGTGACATACCTTGGACCTATATTACTGTACCCGACTGCCGAGCAGCGCTCGTACGACTGAACAGTTATTTCTTTTTTGTTTCGGTCCCAGCTTTTATCGATGAAGAAATAGGCCGCCTGTATCATGATAACATTGTTGGTTCTCAAATCCTGCTTGAGAATATGTTCCACTGGTTGTAGAATATCCGCCCTTCACATCTAGTGTACCACAACCACAATATCACATTCCTAGAGCCTTACTTACCCAGCCGATACTCTCGACAATTTGGGTATAGTCAATTATTTTTGGACAACCCCAGTCCCTGCCTGGGTTTTGAGGGCAGCATCCTAGATGGCATTCGGGCCTGGCATTACTATTCTGCAATCCACACCCAGGCCAACTTCTACCTGGCAGATGCTAAGACTTCTGGGCATATTTTATATATGGCGTACCTTCACCACATATCTGTGAATGGGCCCTCCAGCGACTTTGATCCAAATACCAGTATTATTACTAGCACTAAATTGGAGGAACGACACAGAGAGTCCCGCAAGAGGACAAGGAGGAGGAAGGCGAAGGCTTCCGACTCAGGTTCAACTAGTATGGAGGCGGAGAATGACTCTGATGATCCGCTACTCCCAGCAAATCCTCTGGCAGCGTGCTCGCCCTCTCCTGTACCAAGTCCTTTGCGTAAGCGGAACAGGCATGGTCCCTCCGTTACCAACAGGCCTCATTCTAAGAAGCGGGTCGCGATTAAGGTCTGTGGGCCTGTCATCGAGAAAGGGGGCAGTGATGCCGAAGCCAACTCGGGGGTAAGCTCTTTCATGACAAACCCCAGTGTTACTCTTGGGACATTATCTGAATGTCCTCTTTGCAGGCATCAGAGGGAATAAACCCTCCATAATCCGATGTTGCCCATGAGCTTCTTCCTCTGGTGCCGACTACCGACATCCTAGACAAGGAAGGTGCCAGCCTTGCGGGACCTGACCTTGGGATTGCAGGGACTCAATAGACTGGCACCAATACAGCTACTTCATTTTTTGGAGCGACTGGAGCTGGCGAGGCAGACGTAGATGGCTCGAGTACTGCCGTTGAGGTCACAGAGGATGTGGGGGTAGCAAAAAGAGCTATGATTGCCCTGAATGAGCCCCAGTCTCTTCCGTCCTCTACTGGTAAGCTATGTCATATTCTTACTAATTAGGAGATTTTTTGCTCTAACTCCATATCCTTCGAGTCAAGCTAATTATTGGTTGTTCTGGATCTATAAGGCCTGCCTCCTCACTTTCGATGGCGGATATGGTCACGGAAGAAGGAATAGAAGAGGACCCTGGGGTTGACGTCATACACAGAAGAAGTATACCTCCTCCCCTTCCGGCTCAAGTCGAAGGGCCCTTTCGAGTTATGCGTCATAAAAATATTGGTGGCAGAGGTTGTGGTTCCTACGCCTGCATCGGGGGACGCGGGGTCGGTTGATGATGCTCCTTCCCCGGAGATCGAGCTCTCCGAATTGCCTAGTTTCCGGCTCCTTCGTGCCGCAGAGGAAGAGATTGCTGCTGCGCAAGAATCTTATCACTTGGAGTTTGCTTTCCTTTTGACAAGGTCGTCAAGCACTGATGCGCTACCTTCCCAAACACCTTCAGCTCCCTCAGCTGCTATTCCTTTGACGCCCTCTTCTTTGGAGAACATAGATGAATCGTCAAAGGAAATAGTCGAGAGCTTTTACCGCCACTTAAAATAGGGGGTCGATGCTGCTTTACGGAGAGGAACGTCGTTTATCGTGGCCCGTCATTGTGCCCGCATCCAAGTTAAACTATTAAGAATGTTTCCGGGTAGAGAAGGGAAGGTTGATTTTCTTAAGTACAAACTGGTAGAGGCTGATCAGCGCCTGGCCCAACTGCAGAAACTATGGCAAGTTGACATGCCCCTTGCGGTGGACCAGGAGCGTGCATTCCTTCTAACGGCCTTGGAGAAGGTGAAGGCCGTACGGGAGACGACCAAACCCGCTTTAGAGAAAGACCTTCAGCAATTGTCTTTAAAGTACGACAAGTGAAGCCGTAAAGGGGAGGTTTGCTTAACTCATGAGGAGGCCACAACCCATGCGATTGCCGAAACCAATGAGCAGATCCTACAACTCCAAGCTAAGCTGGCATCCTTGGAGACTGAGCTCCAAGCTACCCGTCGAGAGAGAGAGCTAATTTGTGAGGAGACTAACAAGGTCACACGGGCCTCTGCTGCTCTGGAGGGTACGCTGAAGAAAGTAGAGGATAATTGGCAAGCTCATACATATATTAAGGATGCTACAAAGCTGATCCAAGAAGTTGAACGTCGGGCCAAACTGAAGATCGACTGCTCAATGGCGCAGCTTGAGGCGATACTCACTGGACTATGTGTTGATGATGAGTAGACGTAATTGTAGTGGGTCTTCCACCTCTCTTTTCTCTCTTTTTTTGTTGGGGATGTAGTTCCATGAATAAAAGTGTACATTAACTTCATTATTTGCTTATGATATCTGGGGTGCTTGTACTAGAGGGTCTATTACAGTATTTGTGGTTGGCAGAGGACACACCACTGGGGGACTTTTGTAGACCTATTACACTTTTGTGCACATATGGTACAAGTAATAAATTTTGAACGATTTTTTGTGGACCTATTACCCTTTTGCGCACCGGTGGTGCAAATAATAGATTTGAACAATTTTTACGGACCTATTACCCTTTTGCGCACCAGTAGTGCGGCTAATAGATTTTGAAACAAAATCTAACAGAGGTAATATGGACGTGATAGGTTCTGTGGCCTTAACACCGTGGCTTTATTCCAGATTGGGTACAGGTGTTAAGTTAGGAGATTATCTATATCAGAGGTAATATGGATGTGATATACGATAATCAAAACCAGAAAGTTTGCTCAAAGGGGACAAAAAACTGGCAGACTATGGCGGGGTGAAGCATTAGAGTAGAAGTTCAGAGGTATTAGTATACATGACTTGTCACCCCGGGAGATGCGATGTGAATCCACTCGAAGTTAGTAGAATGTAAGTTTAGAGGTACTTGGTGTACATAACTTGACATTCTAGAAGATTTAGTAGTTAAGGAAGTACGAGCATGTCTTTAAGCATAATACTTTTTCAAAAACTTGTCGTTTATGGGTATCATAAGCAAGTCTCCATTTTGTTTTGCGAGTCGGTATGCGCCGTTGGAGAATACGGACTCGATGACAAATGGGCCCTCCCATTTAGGCTGGAATTTGCCGGCAGTTTTGTGAGTCATGACCATCGGTCTGTGAACGGCCAAGACAAGATCGTCTACTTGGATTATTCTTTGCTTGACTTTCTTGTTGAAAGCTCGAGAGATGCGTGCTTGATAGAGCATGATGCTTTGTTGAGCTTGTAAACGCTTCTCATCTAGGGCTTCCAGTTCTTGTAGCCGTCGACGGTAGTTATCATCTGACATTAACCGGTAAGTAAGGGCCACGCAAAGCGAGGGGATCTGGGTCTCCAATGGAAGAACTTTCTCGCTCCCGTAAACAAGAGAGAATGGTGTATTTCCTGTAGCCATCCGAATCATAGTGTGGTACACCCATAAGCATTCGCCCAGCTTTTTATTCCAGTTGCGATTGTTTGAAGACACAAACTTTTTGAGAAGCTTGATTATGGTATTGTTAAAAGCTTTATCCAGACCGTTAGCCGATGGGTTGTATCTCGCTGAAGCCATATTCTGAATCCGATTTTTGTCACATAATCGATAGAAAGCATGGCTTGCGAACTGCGGACCATTGTCATGAATAATCCTCTAGGGCAGTCCAAAATGGTAGATTATGTGATGTTTTATGAAACTAATAACATTTGATGTCTTTACCTCTGCAAGCATAACAGCTTTCGTCCACTTGGAGAAGTAATCGGTGATTGCAAGTATAAACCGGTGTTCCTTGGGTGACGACGGGATGATTAGGCTGACAATATCCATTCCCCATGCTTCAAATGGCCAAGAGGCCACTGTTGGGTGCAAGAATTTGGATGGTTGATGTATAAAGTCTGCATGGATCTGACAAGATCTACAATTCTTTGCATAATTAACCGTATCTGCTACCATTGTAGGCCAGTAATAGCCCATCCGGTGGAGACGGTCCTACAACTTCGGGCCAGGTTGGTGAGCCCCACAAACACCATCGTGAGCCTCGCATAGGGCTTCTTTAGCTTCTGCATTTGATAGGCAGCGTAGCAGTAGTCCGTCGTAGGATCGTCGGTATACCATTTTTGTTTCTGTATCATAAAAGAATCTGAAAGAACGCCTTCTGATTGAAGTTGCTTCTTTCACATTCTCTGGCAGGATTTCGTAGACTACAAAGTCAATGAACGGGAGTCTCCAGTCCTGTATGTCATTGATTGTATGGGTGGAGTAACTCGTAACTAGTTGAACATTATTTTTGGGATAGACCAGCTCATAGCCTATCACGTTGACTAGATGATGAGCATGATTTGGAACTGCCAAGGAAGCAGCGAGGTCTGCTAGGGCGTCGGCTTTAATATTTTGGAGCCTAGGAATATTCTTTATAAATAACCCCTCCAATGTTGCAATGATGGTAATCGCTGTCTGATGATAAGGAATCAGGTCCTCGTTGTGGACCTCGTATGAGCCTCAGATTTGATTAACAATCAACTACGAGTCGCCATACGCTTCTAGGTATTCGACCTCCATTTTTTTGCGAGTCGGAGCCCGATGACCAGAGCATTATATTCGGCCACATTATTCGAACAGGGCTCTGTAAGAGAGTATGCCCGATTGACTACCAATCCAAAGGAAGAAATTAATACTATCCTGACTCCAGCGACGATATCACCTTGGGGTCCCGTTCTTGAGGCACCGTCGAAGAACATTCGCCAAACGGCATCATGTAAAGTCATGTTTGAGTTGATGACTTCGTCTAGGATTTTTTCATAGATTCTGGCTATTTCTGAGCCTGGATGGGCTGTTAAGAAGTCGGCCAAGGCTTGACCAACTACAAAAATTTGTCAGATTAGCGATATTCTAAAACGTCGCTAAATTCGGCCAAAACGTCGCTAAACTAAATTAGCGACGTTTTCAGCGACGTTTATGTTTGCCATTAAAATCTTTTTATTGTAATTTCAATTACAAATAGAACAGTGTTACAATGTAGGACATAGATGTAGTCCAAGGAGAACACTTTTATTTATCTGGGTCCCTGTGTCGATGGAGTGAGTGGTAATGCGTTGACTCCGTTGACGATCTGACGACGGTTCTTGGTTCTCTGAAGGTCTGAGTTGCTCTGGGTGTTGGAGCTTGCAGAGAGGAAGAAGACGTTGAGTGTCTGTATCTGCCTCTCTCACTGTGTATGCAGGTCTCTGTCCGTAGGTGTGTATCACTGTGTGTAGGTCTCCGAAAGAAAGAAATGATCCCTCTATTTATAGCATGCAGGCTGGCTGCTCATGCACACATATGTAGGATGCGCCTGTTTGTGGGGATGCCACGTGGTGATTGCTGATGGATGTGCATGGGTGATGCGCTCTGATTGAGGAGTTGAACCCTTCCTGTTGCCTTTGTGGGCTGCGGCCGAGCTGACACGTAGCAATAGAGAGGATCTTTCAGTTGCTGAGATCTTGGGTGATTAGCACCCCTTTATAGGCTGAATCGAGTCAAAGGACACGTGTTGTAGGTCCATGGCTCAAAGATCTCAGATTTGGAGGAGAGTAGTCTGATAGGATGTACCTGGGATTGGGCACATGAGAAGACTTTGGCTCACAACTTTCAGGAGTCACGAACCGTCTGGGCGCATAGCTTTTGAGGTGCTTGCGAGTCTTCAATAGTGACTTGATCTCTGTCTTTAGGGATCAGAGAAAAGTCTGAGGCGCATGGCTTTTGAGGCGCATGATGAGATTTGGGCGCATGGCTGCGGAGGTACATACAAAAAGGTTGGGAAGCCACGTGGCTTGTAACCGCCGAAGGAAAGTAATGATGATGCTGATGTCAGCGACGCTTCATTTTCTGAAAAAGCTATCAACTGTTCAGTCCTCGGGGACTGGCTACTGCCGTATCAGACTTCAGCATTTAATGTTCTTTGACGAGTGATGGGCTGTTGAGTGGGCGCATCAATCTGCGTTCTACTAGGCGTATGGGGACGCGTGGGCACATCCTTATGAGACGCTTGGTGCTGATGGGCGCGTCTGTAGGATGTGCGGTCTGACCGGCGCATCCGTTTGCATGACACATCTTTATTGGTCCGACTATTACATTATTCGAGTACTTTAAATAGCCGTTTTTGACTTGGCTGAATTTGAAACGTCAGGTTCATCACCATTAATGCAAATTCATTACACTGGATTCGGAGAGCCCGCCACTTGGCGCATGGGTTTGATTTGCCCGACCTATAAATAGTGGCAAGAAGAGAGTTTGCTTCTCGTTCTCTCACGTCCTCCCGAAATGAACTTGTTTGCTCGAGCATATTCTGTTAACGAGATGCTCCTGAGGGTGAAGATGCGACGACTTGTCTTCGTTCATGCACTTAAAGGTGACTGTTACATCCAAAAGTCGGAGTCGAGGGCTTCTGAGGTAGGTAGAATGTGCCTGTTGCATCCAAAGATCGGGATGCTCAAGCCTCGTCTTCGTTATGCTAGAAGAGTCGCAGATCGGAATTGTGGTGCTCTCGACTTTGGAGGCTATTTCTTTCGTCAGAGTGGGTGTTGCCCATTCTGGTTGTGTTAAAAGCCTCCTTTTGCCGCAGATCGATTGCGGCGCTCTCCTCTTCCTTGGGCTTTGGAGAGCTCTTCCTCCTGTAAGAGTGGGGTTGATCGCCCACTCTCGTTCTACTCAATAAATACTTCATTAGTCGAAGCATTTGATCTGGTCGAAGTAAGACGAATATGCTGAGACTTCATGATGCACATAACTGAGACTCTGAAGAGATGCGCCTGACTGAGACGCTGAAGGCTGCGCCTGACTGAGACGCTGAAGAGATGCGCCTGACTGAGACACTGAAGTGATACGCCTGCCTGATGATGCGCCTGGTGGGGGGCGCATGGCAGTTTGCTGCGCCTAGCTGTAGACTTAGGGTCTTTCTTTATAGAAATTCTTCTTTGTAAAGCCTTTTTTAGACATGTAATAGACTTTTATAATAAAAATCTTCTTTTGATGTCTATGCTTTTGCTGTTTGCTGTGCCAAGTACTTCATCTGAGCTTCCTGGCACATGTTCTGAGTAGTATTGTGCATAGGAATTCTGGCACATAGATGCGCCCTGAAATTCCATGCTTCTACAAGACCCCCTTCAAAGTTTTCAAAACTTTTTGTCAAGTTTTGGAATACTTTGAATAAGAAGCATGGTGGCATCTTTAACGGGGTGCATGATTGTTCGGGCGCATGATTTTACGCATCAGTGAAGGGGCGCATGCTCCTCTGAGTTAATGCAAATGATAACGCTTCGAAGTAATCACAAAAGATTAATGATGATCTTTTTGGATTATTTGCGGTTATCTTTTCGCAGAACCCCAAGCGGTGGCTGACGTCATTCCTCATCGGTTTCTGCGTATGCCCAAGCCTATAAATAGGCGTTTGATGGAGAAAGAGAGTTCTTCTTCTCTTTGCTTTCTTCTTTCGAAAAACCCTAACTTCTTCTTTCACGAGATGGCCCCCAAGACTCCTCGTGGTGGTGCTGGCCGAGGATGAGGCAAAGAAAAAGAGCCTGTGGAGACTGCTGTAGATGATGTCCTCCGGACGCCCATCGACGTTCGGCCGGCGGTGATTGGTGGGTTTCATCATTCTTTATCGTATCTATCTGTACTCGAGTAGGCCATTTTTAGAACTCATATACGCCGATGTGCATGGATCTTAAGTCCTGATGATGTGTTGAAGCTTTTCCGCCGACGCACATGGGTTTAGACCCTGATGATGCGCCGAAGCTTCACTGCTGATGCGCATGCGTTTAGACCCTGATGATGCACCGAAGCTTCACTACTGACGCGCATGGGTTTAGACCCTGATGATGCGTCGAAGCTTTACTGCTGACGCGCATGGGATTAGACCCTGATGATGCGCCGAAGCTTTACTGCTGACGCGCATGGGTTTAGACCCTGGATGCGCCGAAGCTTCTTTTCAGATGCGCTTGAGCCTTGGTTCAGGGTATGCGCTTCTGATGAGAACGTGGCTCAGATTCTTTTATTGTTTCTAACATATTTGAATCTTTGTCTTCTTTTGCTGACCACCAGTGTCGATGACCGTCCCGCTCTTGAATGAAGTGCTTCTGGATGCTGCCCTCTGTCAGATGGGAGTAGATTATAACAAGGAGTTGATAAACCCTGTCCAAGAGGCCATTATGCTGGATCAGCCTCCCGAGAGAATGACCCAAATCCGGGAATAACAGCATGGGTTCCTCCAACGGATGATGGAGCGTGGCATTTTGAAATCTGCCATTTCTGATAATGTGATTTTCTTGAAGCCCGAGTTCCTGTTTGGGGACCGTCTTACTTCTACTGAAGCAAAGGTGTTAAATGTCAAGGAAGATTAGTTCTTTACAGCAAGAGGGGTGCACATGACTGTTAAGCAACTTGAGTGTCAATGGCCTTTGACGGCTTTCTGTTGCCTTGCTTCCAAGAGGAGGTTGTCTTGGGAGCTAACCCTGTCTTAGGGGGGAGCGGTGGCAGGCACCATCAAGATCGAAGCTACCTCCAATCATAGGGATACTTTGGCCGCCGTACGGGCTGGGCCTTCTTTCACCTGGCGGACTCTGCGTCCTGGGAGCATTTACAGTGACGTCCCTACCAACATATTTGCTTTTGGCGCTTCAACTTTTGCAAATCGTATGTTGTCGTTGAAGCGGTCGTACCCGAAAGGTGAATTTCGGGTAGAGGGTTGATGTCACTATGTTTCCAAGTGGGACAAGCTGACACTCTGGGTTCTGACGCAGTTTTGAACCGAACTACGAGAGATTGGGTTGACTGCCGCAATCCGTGCTACCCAGGCAGGCGTCGACATCAACAGGCATATGTTCCTCGCGCTCCAGGAGATGTTTAACACCCAGACCGGGACATTCTTCACTCCGGTAGGGGAGCTGGGACTCGCACTTCATGAAATGTACGAGGTGTCAAAGCTCCCTTGGGGACCAGAACCTTACGAGGAATACTTCCCGACCAACGAGGAGTTCCAAGTCCTGGAGGACAAAGCCGAGGAGATGATGGCCGTCTTTAAGGAAGTGGCAAGTCATCATTATTATATGCAGAAGAGGGATAAGGGCAGGTCACAGCCTCATGTGACTGCTTGGAGAGATTATGTCTTTGATCAAGACAAGAGAATCCCTCTTAGTTTACAACTCCGCCAGCGATTTCCAGTACCGCGGTGCTCTCTGAAATGAGCAGACTAAGTAAGAAGAGTCCCCGGAAAAATGAGGACCGACAGTCGGACGAACGCTCCTATAGTTGTTTCTGGCACCTTACTCATCGGATGTCGTCCAAAGCAGTGTTGGCTGCTTATCTGATGATTTGGCTCCGAGATTATGTCTTTTCAGGCGGGTCAGGCTCTGTGGAGAGGGTGACCCGGAACCTAATCCTGCCAGCTGTGAAGTTGGTTTTTGGCTGTCGCCTGGCTCTACTCCCCGCAATGGTGTGTAACCTGCTGCGAGGTTTACGAGAATTTGCAGGAAATGTCGTTCATGAACGAGGTAGGAATGACAACTTTCCTCGTGTCGAACTGTCGTTTCATTATTTGATGGGGTGGTTAATTTTGCACCATTCCAACGTGATGAGCCCGGGCCCGGAAGAAGACCGCAGGGCCGGAGACGCATTCCTCCGTCGTTTCCACCAGAGGAGCCGGTTGTATACTGGTGTTCATGTTTACAGGAAAGTTTTATCCCACCTTCAGGGGTGAGAGATCACCAAAGTTGGTCCCGTCTTTTTAGGTTTTGAGGCGAACGAAGACTTAACAGATTCGGGTGAAGATGCCACAACTCTGCCTCCATGGGGATTCCGCTGGTTGCAAAGCATCCGGCCGTCCCATCTGGTGTATCGGAATAGAAATCAGTGTTACCTGGAACCATATTTGTCGAGCCGTTTTGTACGATAATTCGGCTATGCTCAGTTGATGTTGGAGAACCCCAGTATTAACCTGGGGTATACTGGAAGTTTGCTGGACGGTATATGAGCTTGGCATTACTACAATACCGGATGCACCGGAGCTCGCTTTATGATGCCTGTTCAGAATCCGCAGCCGCGGATTCTTTTTTCGGCCGCCAAATTTTACTGTGCCATGAATGCCGTACCCCTTGGATATGATAGGGAGGCCAGTTTCACTGCCGGCACCCAGTTAGAGGCGACCGAGAACCTGTTGGCGAAGGCTCGGTCGTACCGCCCGCCAGAGGCGGGTTATCGAGGTTCCCCTGCCGTATCCACGGGGGGTCAGGCAGAGCCCTCGGCCGATCAGCCGAAGAGACGTGCTGATACAGAGGCTAGCTCTTCTATACTGATGAGAAATAAGAAGGCATTGTCGCCGGCAGTGTCAACAGACTCAGCTCCTGTGGAGGTAAGGATGTCCCACATAGTCTGGTTAGTTCCACCATTGTTGTGACATATACTTTTTTTTGTAGGAGCCGCTGAAAAGGAGACCCCGAACTCCAAAATCGGGTACAAACAGACCAAAGGAGGTGGCGGGCTCATCTGAATAGCATATTCCGCCGATTATGATGTCTCCCGTGGAGGAGAATCCGGACAATGTCATTCCTGTGGAGATTTTAGTATCTCCAGATTATGTTGGAAGGGAAGCTGAAGATGCAGCAATTCTCGGGATAGTGCAAGCCGCCGTGGGGGCCTCAGGCATTGAGGACCCAGCAGACACGGGGCTTCCAGACGAGGAAGTGGAGTGGAGTTCGTCCTCTTCAGATGACGTTCCTCCAGAGATGAGTGAGCCTGTTGCAGGAGCAACAGACATAGTTGAAACAGAGGAGAGCGCCGATTCCCCTCCTTGTTATAATGAGGGGAGGTCGGCTGCAGCGTTGCCGAGCCCTACCCCAGACTCAGTAGCGAAGGCTGAGGTGGCTACCGACCGGGAGGTAGCCACAGATTCCATCCCCGCGGAGGGATTCGATGATGAAAATGAGACTCGTCTGCCGAACCTGACTCCAGGGGAGTCGAGGCAGGAAATAAGTGCTGATCTCGCTGCTTTGCCTGAGGGGGAGGGTCCCGTATGGCCTACTGATAGTATGTTGGAGACGAAGGAGGTAGCCCCAGACGTCGGTGGTCCCTCCGATCTTGAGAAGGGCAAGGGTTTGCCGGAACCCCCTGTTGCTCCTTCTACTTGGGGCACGATATCGACGCCCCTTTCGGCTCCTTTCGCTCTCTTGGCTCCTCAGGCCAGTGGCGAAGTTCAAGCCCCTGTTAAGGGAGAGTCGGTTGATGCCGAGGTTCCAATCTCGCAGATTGAAGTCAGCGGGTCTTCTTCCGATCCGCCGTTTAGAGCAGCTCCTCCAACTCCTGCTATGACACCGCAAGTGTTGGCGGATACGGATGAGTACATGAAGTTTATCATTGAGGCGGTGTATAAGATGCTGCAGAGGGTCGTATCGACAGTGATGAATGCCAACGGGAGTTTCATGATGGCAAAAACCATGGCGCTCCCTCACATTGGTCTGATACATTTCCACCAAGGCCATGACCATATGGCCGAGATTCTGGAGGCATCGGTGGTCGAGCTCGACCAGTTGCTTTCTGAGTTTCAGAGTATCCAGCGAAATGATCTCTCCGCTCTGATAGAAGCAGAAAAGGAGAAGTTGATCGCTGAAACTGAGTCATCTTATCAGGCCACCGTGGCTGTCTGGGAATGCGAGGTGGCCGAAGCTGAGGCTGCGGTGGAGAGGCTATCTCAGTCCATGCAAAAGAAGGTAGAGTTGCGAGCTGCATTGGATGCTAGTATAGCGGAGGTTAATTCCAAGATTCGCCTCCTTGAAGACCAGCGGGCCCAACTTTTGTTAGATGTTGAGCGAGTCCAGGCAAAATATGTAGCATCTAAGGAGGAGGAAGCAGATTTCTTCTGCCAGGCTCTTTCTCTGGCCCAGCAGCGGCAATAGTTGGACGAGAAGTATGAGGATGACACTTTTCCTGAGGCCATAGAAATGATGCGTCAAGAAGCCGAACGCCGAGTCCTGGCAACCGCAGAGACTCGGGCGGAAGACTTGAAGCGTCGGATCGAAGAGCTTTCAGCCAATTCCGGTGATGCTTCGGGATTGTAGCCTCTCCTTTTTTTGTTATTTTGTGTAATTTGCAACTCCTGCTGGGGATGTAATCCTTTATTTTTAAATAAAGAATAAAGAGTTTTGTGGGGTGTTCATTCTTGCTGTCATAAACTTGATGATTTGTGTGGACCTATTATCTTTTGCGCACCTTGGTTTTTAGGTACAGATAATAAGTTTGAGAGAACCAACATATTTGGTCAGAGGTAATGTGGACGTGGTAAATATGGGGTTCAAATGTCGGAATCTTCCTACTCATAGGTGTTATGGACGTGGTAGGAGTGACTCTGGGGAGATACGCGAAACTACCCAGAGGTAATATGGACATAGAAGTTCTGCGATCAATGTACGGCAACGTGGGGGTTGTCTGTACGGGATGTTTACTCAGAGGTAGTATAGACATGGTAAACATGATGGGTAGCATAGTCTTACGGAGCATAAGATTCTGCTTTGTAGGGCATAGAGGAGCAACTCAGAGGTAATGTGGACGTGGTTGCTCTTCTAATGGAGATAGAATGCAATGGAACAACTGGGTTCCGAAAGCATAGGATTTGTTTGTGAAAGAAAGGTGTATGTGTGCTCTGATGATCAGGTCCACTGATTCCCTTACTAGGTAGAGGCAAAAGTACATATCTGAAAGATGTCAAGAGTAGTACTTCTTTAGGAACTTGCCGTTGATGGGCATCATGAACAAGTCTCCGTTTGATCGGGCGAGGCGGTAAGCACCGTTTGAGTATACCGTCTCTATGATGAAAGGTCCCTCCCATTTGGGCTCGAACTTTTCTGGTGTTTTGTGTGTCAACACCATTGGCCTCCTGACTGCCAGAACCAGGTCGCCTACTTGGAAAGTCCTCTGCTTGACCTTCTTGTTGAAAGCCTGTGATATACGGGCTTCATAGAGTTCGATACGCTGTTGGACTAGGAGACGTTTTTTGTCAAGTGCCTCAAATTCTCGCAAACGGCGACGTTGATTGTCTTCTTCTGTGAGTTGATTTGTGATCGCTACACGGAGTGATAGTATCTGGATCTCGAGAGGCAGTACCGCTTCGCTCCCGTAGACCAAGGTGAATGGTGTGTTGCCGTCGGGGTCCGTACCGTTGTGCGGTAGGCACAAAGGCATTCGCCGAGCTTTTTGTCCCAGTTGCATTTGTTGGATTACACGACCTTTTTGAGTAGCCTGATGATAGTCTTGTTAAAAGCCTCGGCCAACCCGTTTGCTGCAGGATTTTAGGCGGTTGATGCCACGTTCTGAATGCGGTTCTTGTCACAGAATCTGCTGAAAACATGGCTGATGAACTGAGGACCGTTATCGTGGATAATTCTTTGAGGTATCCCGAAACTGTATATGACATGATGCTTGATGAAGCTGATCACCCTAGAGCTTTTCACTTCCGCCAGTGGAACTGCTTCTGCCTATTTGGAGAAGTAGTCAGTGATAGCTAGAATGAAGCGGTGTCCCCTTGATGAGGGAGGGGTGATAGGTCCCACAATGTCCATGCTCCAAGTTTCAAAGGGCCAGGAGGCGATCGTAGGATGTAGTGGTTCTGACGGTGTATGGATGAAGTCGGCATGAAGCTGGCAAGCATGGCACTTTTTGGCATAGTCGACAGCGTCGGCTGCCATTGTTGGCCAGTATTAACCCATGCGTCGCAATCGGTCCTACAACTTAGGCCCAGGTTGATGAGCCCCGCAAGTTCCATCATGAGCTTCTCGAAGGGCTTCGGCTGCTTCTTCGTTGGACAGGCATCGAAGGAGAAGTCCATCGTAGGAGCATCGGTACAGCATTTTAGTAGCTGTATCGTAATAGAATCGAAGGGAATGTCTCCTGACTGAGACGGCTTTTTTTGGGTCTTTTGGAAGAATTTCGTAGACAGCGAAGTCGATGAACGGGAACCTCCAATCTCGGACGTTAACACCAGCACTTGTTGACACGGTATGGGCCATTTATGAGCATAGGTTGTTTTTATGACAGACCAAGTCTCGACCAACTACCGTGACGTAGTGTTGAGTCCCGAGAGGTGCTGCCAATGAGGATGCGAGGCCAGCCAGAGCGTCAGCATCCAGGTTTTGTAATCGAGGCACGTGTTCTATGAAGAACTTGGTGAAGGTTGAAATAATGTTCAATACAACTTCATGGTAAGGAACCAGATCTTCATGGCGAACTTCGTATTACCCTCTGATCTAGTTAACGACGAGTTTTGAGTCGCCGTAGGCTTCTAGATGATCCACCCCCAGCTGTTGCGCCAGCTGGAGTCCCATGATCAGAGCGTTGTACTCGGCAACATTATTAGAACACGACTTCGAAAGGGAGTAAGCACGCTGGATGACCAGCTGATCGGGGGAGACTAATATTACCCCCACTCCGGCGATGATTTGGCCTTTGGGGCCTGTTCTTGAAGCGCCATCGAAAAACATCCGCCAGACGGAGCTTTCTTCGGTGACGTTTGATTCTTGGACCTCATTCGGGATATCTTCATAGAGTCTGGAGGACTCTGGGATGGGGTGTGCAGCTAAAAAGTCGGCCAGAGCTTAACCCTTGACGGCTTTTTATAGAACGAACACCATGTTGTATGGCGTCAACAGGATCGCCCATGTAGCTAGCCGGGAGTTCAATGATCCCGGCTTCGTCATGAGAATCCTGAGTGGATTGACTCGAGAGATGACATGAATTGTCTGGCCTGAGACATAATGGCGAGTCTTCTGGATGGCGAACACCAAAGCCAGACACTCCTTTTCTACGGGGTTGTACCGGTGTTCGGCCCCGATCAGTGTCCTACTGAGGTAGTAGATAGCTTACTCATAACTCACATCACTGTTCTGAGCCAGCAGGGCACCGAGGAAATGATCCATGGCACGAACGTAGAGGAGAAATGGTTTACCTACGACAGGTGCCACCAGGACTGGCGGGCTCGTCAAGTAGGCCTTGATATCATCAAAAGCTTTCTGGCATTCCTCTGTCCAGACGTAGGAGACCCCCTTCTTCATGAGCTGGGTGAAGGGTTGGCATTTTCCAGAAAGGTTTGCTATAAACCTTCGGATGTATGTCAGACGCCCTTGCAGGCCTCGAAGTTCTCGGAGATTCTTCGGAGGGTCCATGTCAAGGATGGCCTTGGTCTTCTCGGGATCGACATGAATGCCTTTCGCTGTGATAATGAAGCCCAAGAACTTTCCGCTAGAAACCCCAAAGAAGGATTTAGCGGGGTTCATCTTGAGTTGATGCGCTCGTATGAGATCGAAGACTGTCTTTAGGTCTTGTAGGTGATCACCTTTGAGACGGCTCTTGACAGCGATATCATCAACATAGCATTCGACTGTTTTGCGAAGATACTGACAGAAGATGGTACTCATAGCTCGTTGGTATGTAGCACCTGCGTTCTTCAAGCCAAAGGGCATCACCGTGTAGCAGAAAACCCCTTTCGACGTCCTGAATGACGTGTGCTTTGCGTCACCGGGGAACATTTTGATTTGGTTGTAGCCCGAGTACCCATCAATGAAAGACATGCGTTCGAAGCCACATGTATTGTCGATCATTACATCGGTGATCGAAAGCAGAAATTCGTCTTTCGGGCAAGCAGCATTGAGATCTCTGAAGTCGATGCAGACCCGTATCTTCCCATTATTTTTGGTGACAGGGACGACGTTGGCCACCCAATCCGGGTGTTGTTCTTCACGGATAAACCCGCTGGTCAGGAGTTTGTCTACCTCTTGATCGATAGCGTTCATGATGTCATGACAAAAACGACGTTGTTGTTGCTTTATAGGCTTGGCATCAGGTAAGATGTTAAGCCTATGCATCACGATCTGGGGATCAAGCCCCGGCATATTTTCGTAGCTCCAGACGAAGACGTCGATATATTCTTTAGCTAGTTGGATTAAAGATTCTCGGTCTGGTCCCTTTAGACTCTTGCTGACGAAGATGGGTTTGGAAGAAGATCCATCCCCAAGGTCGATCTGCTCGACTTCGTCTTCGGTAGGGGGTTCGCGTAATTCAAAATGAGACTCCCACTGCGCTCCTAGGCGTTGAGCCTAAGGTTCTTCCTCGAAAAATTCCGGCAATTGGTCTTCGCCTTCATCTTCTTAAGATTGTGCAGATGCCATGTTGACTGATAGCACCTTCTTGAAAACTGAGCCGATACTGGTATCAAAATCCCAGGTTGATGCTTCGGGCGAATGAGAATGTTCTACTTCTTCTGCTTTCGAACTTTCTGGAGTTGCCGGTGGCGTGACATAGCCCACCCCCCGTCGAGTACGATGATAGTAGTCCTGCGACTTTCCTTTAGGTGTTGGGAGCCGGAGAGGAAGACGTTGACCCTTGCCGTAGTTCAGGCCTTTGTTTCTTTTTAGATTGTAACCCATCTTCTGGATGAGGTACTTCACCTTGTCCGTGTACCGATAGACTTGTATTCTACCAGTATCTGGTTCTGGTTCGAGTGGCGGGAGGTCTTGATGACGCTTGACTTTGCCGAAGATGATGGATTCTTCATCTCGATTCTGCGGTGGGACTACGAAACAGACCCCTTGGGACGGGACTACTCGATTTACATGATTGACGGTCGTTATTTATGTTTGTAATGACCGTAGAGCGTTATCTAATGTATACATGGCATTCCAATGTGGAAGACTAGAATAATTAAAAGACACTCTATTATTGATGAAACACGAGATTTTATAACACGGGATTACATTGTCCAGAGAGGGTGCATCTACATCAGCAGATATGTATTCCCCTAGCTCTTCATCTGTGAGTATTGGGGTTGGTTCAGAAAAGTCCACCGTAGCTTTGACCTTGGGGTCCGAGAGGGCTATGTGGGCCTTCTCCGGCAGCTTGGATGAGGCAGATGATTGCGGAGGCTTGCCTTTAAGACGCACCTTCAGAGGTGCCTCAACTGCGCCTTCAGTGATTGGTGCATTCCCTTGTAGTTTTGCCACAAGGGGAGCCGATGTTTGAGGTAGCTTTCCCTTGAGCCATATCTTCAAGGGAGCTTCAGTACGTGTTCTACCTAGAGAAGTTGGTGCTTTTCCAGGTAGCTTGATGATCATGGGAGGCAGCATCTGAGGCGGTTTCCCTTTGAGTCAAATTTTCAAAGGAGCGTCGGGAATCATCTCTGGCTCCATGTTCGGCTCCGCTGCCGTTTCTGCTTCATCATCAGCATCATTGGCTTCCCCTTCGTCAGGTGACTTGTACAGGATAGAATCAGTGAAGTAGGCTTCGACCCCCTTGAAAGGGTCAATGTTCGCGAACTCTGTCCGGATGATGTCGTTGGTGGACACGTACATCATACATTGGTGGAGTGTAGATGGCACCACCATGTACTCATGCAACCACGAAAGACCCAGTAGAAGGTTGTAGTTGACGTCAGCGTCCACGACATAGCAAGTCACCTCGGTTCGGAGGTTACCAATATGACATTTTAGCCGTATTTTACCCAGCGGTTTACTTTTGCTAGCATTGAAACAGCTACTTTTAGTGTTAGAAGGCGCCAGACGGTACATTGGGATCCCCAGTGTTGAGAGCAGCGTCTTCAGGATGATGCTGAGGGAAGACCCTGGATCGATCTGAATCCGCTTCACCTTGACGGAACCGACATACCCTGTATAATACAGTGGCCTGTTGTGTCGGTTGTGCTTGAGCAGCATGTCTTGTTAGGAGAAGGTTATGTTGGGGATAACTTCATCCGCATAATGGCAGTGCGCATATGTGGTCGGGGCATCCTCAGGCTGCTTGACCTGACTGATGAAGGATTCAGCATCCTTCAAGGCTTCACAAAGAGCTTCGCGAGTGTCCTTGGAAAGACGTGTAGAAGCATAAAAAAGAAGAGAAATATGATCCATGCGGCCAAAGGGGCCACATGAGGCTCAAGAGCCCCATGCGGCTCAAACACAGAGCGGACTCCATACGGCCAGCAGAGGGAAGCCACGTGTCCTTTTTAGAACGGCTGTAACCAGCGTCATTCAAACGCAATTAATGCCCTGACGGCTGACAATTAATGCTCTGACGGCTGACAGCTGACAGCTGACAGCCCTGACGAAAAGTAGTCATGATGACTGACACAAGAGCAACAACTTCCTAGGGAACTGAAGAAAATCTTCACAAACTTCGAGGCTAGTTTATGCGGCCAGTCTAGACGAGTTCATGCGGCCTGTGCAGAGAAACCTATGCGGTTCGATCATGAAGGTCCTCCATGCGGCTCGGTCATAAAAGAAACCCATGTGGCTCGGCCATGAAGACTCTCATACAGCTCGGCCATGAAGACCCCCATGCGGCTCGGTCATGAACATATTCATGCGGCTCGGTCATGATGACCTTCATGCGGTTCGAGTATAGAGACTATTCATGCGGCTCGATCATGAAACCTTTCATGCGGCTCGGTCATGACGACCTTCATGCGGCCCAAATATGAACGCTCCTCATGCGGCTCAACAATGATGACAGAATACGTGTCCTAAAGATAATCAAATTTTGGGTCAGATCCCAATGATTTGGGACACGTGGCAAGAGAATGAATTAAATTGATTCATTCAGATTTGCGGATATCAGCAAATCATCATGATGGGGATTTATTGCAATCAATATTAATGACTGACATGATTTGGCATAATCCTAATTAATGGCCCAGATCCTTCACGCTCAAGATTAATGGTCCAGATTGATCAATTACCAGGCGGCCGCCACTTTGGGAATGGGCAATCATTGTAAACCCTAATGATGCTCCCCACTATTATAAATAGCAGGGTGCCATTCCCTTGCAGAAGGAGACCAACGGAGAGAGATACGTACATAAGGAGAGTGTCACGCCCCAGAACCAGAATACTGGAGAGCGGGGGCGAACATAGCCAGCTACGTATAATGAAATGAAGTCCATCTCGCTATACGGTCACGGCTGTCTAGATATGAGGGTTTACTACAAGCCAACAGTCTCTTAAGGTCAAGCCTACTGTCTCAATCTCAAGCAAATAATATAATTACAAGATGTTTGACCACCAAATATACAATAAAAGGCGTCCCAAATATTACATATCCGCTGATCATGAAGCTAGTCGTACAAAATGCTAGGACTAGCAAGAGTTAAGTCAAACATGATCAATCATAGGATTTGTTAATCATGTTTACAGCCCGTAGGCAGACAGTAAGTAAAGTGCATCGAGCTAACAGGTGCTCGTCGGCTAAACGCCTCAAAAGAATAATTTTACAATAGAGTGAGCGAAACAAAATAGAAAACCCACTCGTAGCCTAGGTTCCTTCTAGTCGCCACCATCGGGCTGGAGGTTCGGTAGATCCTCGGGTGCTGTTCCGAAATCTGGCCACACAAAACCAGCTGGGTCAAACCCCAGAAAGAGCAAGTGCCACAAAGGAGGCCACAAAATAAGAACAAAAGCCAGCATATCAGAACATAAGAAAATGAAAGAAAAGTACAAGTAATAAAGTGCACGTCAGGACAATAAACGACTAGGGACGTGGAACCATTCGGGGAACCAGGTTACAACCCGTAAACCAAACAAGGACCGGGGTTGTAAACCTTCGCTCGAATAGCTCCTTGTCTCTACCCAATTATTGTTAAAGCAAGTAAAACAATCATGTTCAGGAGTACCAGGTACAGGGACTAGACAAGACTTAGACAGAGCTAGACATCATTCATTCACAAGCGGCCAAGCAATTACTACAGCTTACTACTTTAACTAACTAGGGTTGTCACAAGCCTAATTACTAACAAGATGCAATGAGAATTTCCCAGTCCCAAGCCCTGCAGACCATCCAGTTATCCTTCCGCGGGTTGAGAGTATGGTTGGGTACATCGCCCCGGAGACGACATACCCTTAGGTGACTTAGAGGGTGCAACACATGACAGTATGCTGGAAATATGCTCTACTCGTCGGCAAGCTACAAGTCCAATTAAGAGCGCCCAGATAACGAGATTGCCTGTGACTGGAAATTCTCCATGAACTATAGTTTGATCTAGTCATTAGCCTAATCCATATTCAGTATGAATCCCTGACCGTGGGAACCAGGGAGTCACGTCCTAGACATGATGCAAGACAAAAACAAGTGGATTGCACAAGCAAGCAAGCAGGAACACCCACGGTGTCAAGTTGATTATACGAGTCAAGTTACAAGTTACAAGTCAAGTCAAGTTAGGAGTGCGCCGCCACGGGCCACTATCAAGTTAGCAAGATAGATCATGTCAGGGTACTTGTCAGGAGTGCGCCACGACGGGCCACTATCATGTCAGGTTGGTCATGTCAGGAGTGCACCACTACGGGTCACTGTCGTGTTATGCTAGTTCCTGGTCATACCATGCCATGTACAATAGTCATTCCAAACATATTAAGTAAAATCAAGTTCATGACAAAAGTCGTAAGGATATAAAATGGGCGTAAAATATCTAATAAAATATCAATATACAGGGCTATAGAAGAGCCAAGCTTAAGGAAAAATAAAACCAATTCTCCATGATTGGACAGATTGCGCAAGGGTCCCTGGGGTCGGGTTGCACAGGAGTCAAGTGCGCAGAGGTTAAATTGCGCGGGGAGCCAACTACGCAGGGGTTAGATGGCGCAGGAATGGTTGGCGCAGGAAATAGATGGCGCAGGGTTGAACTGTGCAGGGGTAAAGTGCGTAGGGTTAGATTGCGCAATGAGCAGACTGCGCATGGACAGATTGCGCAATGAGCAAACTGCGCAGGATCAGACTGCGCATGAGCAGACTGCGCAGGATCAGACTGCGCATGGATGGATGCGCGCTATGGTTGAGCGCAGTTCGCCAAGAGGCAAGCAGCGCGGTCGGCGCTGCGCTAAAGAGCGCAGGCCGAGAGGGGGATGCGCAGTCCAGCACTGCGCTAAAGAGCGCAGGCTTCTGTCTCCTTCTCCAGGCCGAGAAGAACACTCCAAGAACTCCAAGTTCAAATCTTCATATCTTTATCAAATCAAAACCAAATCTGGATTTTCAAAGGTCTAACTTGAGTAAAATTGAATTCTCTTCCACATGAAAGCATCAAAATCCACAAAATCTCAACTAAAATAGATCAAAACCATGTAAATCCGAAAATAGAGAAACTTAGATCTAGAACAATGGAGACTCCAAATCATAAAATGCCAAGTTCTAAAGTTAATCTCCATGGCCTAATCTAGCTAATGGACAAATAAAAAGTGGTTCTCATGTGGTGGCAAGGTGCACTTGCCTATGGGTGTTGGTGTTGTGTAGAGGAAGGAAGAAGAAGAAGATGAAGAAATAAATAAGAGAATTATGGAGGAAAGAGAAAAGTAGGTGGAGTTTTAATGAGGGTGGGTTGTGTTGTGTTGAGGGTGGAGTGTAGGTTAAAGTGCTCCAATGCATTTTAAACCAAACCAAACCAAATCAAACCAATTCTCCTCCACAAAATAAAACCAAGTCATGTCAAAACCCGTTTTACGAGAAAACCCAAAATTTTACAAGTCGAGCCAAAATATAATTACAGGCCAGAATCTGAGAAAATAAAATACAGGTCCAAGGTACATGCAGGCTTAACCAAAATACATGTTCTGAGATATGGGTGTTACAACTCTACCCACCTTAAAAGAATTCCGTCCTCGAAATTTAATCAAAGGGCTAGAGGGACAAGGACAAGTTATACTATTCACAGGCAAGCTATAACCAGACAAGCAATCAGACAATCATACATGCAAGCAAGGGATGGAAAGCATAAGGCATAAGGAAGACATTATACCTTACGAGTCAAACAGGTAGGGATATCGCGATCGGATATTATCTTCACGCTCCCACGTTGACTCACCTAGAGAGTGATGACCCCAAGCAACACGGACTAAGCTAATAGTCTTGTTCTTGAGTATCTTCTCTCTCCGGTCCAATATAGACACGGGCCTCTCCTCATATAAAAGGTTGGTACTATCAACCAGTTCTGAATGGTCTAGGATATGGCTCGGATTCGGGACGTACCGTCGTAATTGGGACACATGGAATACATCATTCACCTCACTTAGCGACGGCGGAAGAGCAAGACGATAGGATACATCTTCTACTCGCTCTAGGATATCGAACGGCCCTATATACCTAGGACTAAGCTTTCCCCGTACGCCAAAGCGAATGATGCCGCGGTTAGGCGAGATCCTAAGGAATACATGGTCGCCGATAGCAAACTCCAAGGGACGACGATGAGCATCGGCCCAATGCCGCTGGCGATCTTGGGCAACTCGAAGACGATCTCTGATCCTTCTGACCACTTCAACTGTCTGGGCAATCATCTCTGGACCATGCATCTGCCTCTCTCCAACATTATTCCACGCTAGCGGGGATCTGCACTTCCTTCCGTACAGAGCCTCGAATGGTGCCATCTGGATGCTGGCCTGGAAGCTATTATTGTACGAGAACTCCACCAGATGCAGGTGATCTTCCCACGAACCACCGAAGTCAAGGGTACAAGACCTCAACATATCTTTAAGGGTCTGGATTGTGCGCTCTGACTGGCCATCTGTCTGCGGATGATATGTTGAACTGAACTGGAGACGAGTTCCCAAACTCTCTTGCAAGCTACGCCAAAAGTGTGACGTAAACCTTGAATCTCGGTCCGAGGTGATACTGACGGGTATACCATAAAGCCTGACAATCTGCCTGAGGTACATCTCTGACAACTGAGCCGTAAACTGACCAACTCTGAAAGGAAGAAAGTGAGCCACCTTAGTGAGCCTGTCAACTATAACCCAAATAGCATCTCGACCAGCTGGGGATCTGGGCAATCTAGTCACAAAATCTATGGTCACATGCTTCCACTTCCATTCTGGAATCGGCAAGGGCTGAAGAAGTCCAGCGGGCCTCTGATGTTCAGCTTTAACCTGCTGGCAAACCAAACACCGAGAGACAAACCGGGCTATCTCCCTCTTCATGCTATTCCACCAGAAGTGCTAACGGATGTCACGGTACATCTTCGTACCACCAGGATGAATAGAATACTGCGAGCTGTGAGCTTCTGCCATGACCTCCTGTCTGATATCTCTACTGGGTACACAAAGACGAGAGCCGTGTCGAAGTGTACCATCTTCATGAATGCACAACTCTGGCCTTCTTCCTGCCTCACACTCTGCTCTGAGCCGCTGAAGCTTGGAATCTGTAGATTGTGCCGTCCGGATCCTCTCAACTATGCTGGACTGAACCTGTAGACTGGCCATCAATGCCACACTGGTAGGAAGAACCACTTCAATTCCCATATTCTGAAAATTTGCCAATAACTCTGGTTGTGCCGTTAGAAAATAAACTCCGGCTCTCCGGCTCAACGCATCTGCTACAACGTTGGCCTTCCCTGGGTGATACTGCAAATCCATATCGTAGTCCACCAATAGCTCAAGCCATCTTCTCTGCCGCATATTAAGGTCCTTCTGGGTGAAAACATACTTCAGGCTCTTGTGATCAGTAAATATCTCCACTCTATCTCCGTACAAGTAGTGCCGCCAAAGCTTAAGTGCAAACACTACTGCTGCTAGCTCCAAGTCGTAGGTCGGGTAATTCTTCTCATGATCACGAAGTTGACGCGATGCATAAGATATTACCTTCCCATGCTGTATCAAGACACACCCCAATCCTCTACCTGAAGCGTCGCAATAAACTGTGAATCCTCCGGTCCCATCTGGAAGTGTGAGAATGGGAGCCGTTATCAAACCTCGCTTCAACTTCTCGAATGATTCCTGACACTCTGCTGTCCAAACAAATGGCACATCCTTACGAGTTAACTGGGTCAACGGTGCTGAAATCCTTGCAAAATCTGAAACGAATCGCCGGTAGTAGCCGGCCAATCCAAGGAAGCTGCGAACCTCTGCCACTGAACTAGGTGCTGGCCAAGTCTCGATAGCCACATTCTTCTGGGATCCACTTCCACTCCTCCTCGAGTAATGATGTGACCCAAGTACGAAATGCGATCGAGCCAGAACTCGTATTTACTGAACTTGGCGTACAACTGATGCTCCCTAAGCGTCTGAAGGACAACTCTGAGATGCTGCTCATGCTCTGCTTCGCTCTTGCTATAGACCAGGATATCATCTAGGAATACGATCACAAACTGATCCAGGTAAGGCATAAAAATATGATTCATGAGGTCCATGAATACTGCTGGCGCATTGGTTGCTCCAAAGGGCATAACAAGGAACTCCCAATATCCATACCTCGATCAAAAAGCTGTCTTCGGGATGTCCTGCTCTCTGACTCTGATCTGGTGGTATCCTGACCGCAAGTCTATCTTCGAAAACACTGAAGCCCCTCTAAGTTGATCAAACAAGTCATCTATCCTCGGGAGAGGATATCTGTTCTTGATTGTCACTGAGTTCAAGGTACGATAATCTACACATAGCCTGGACGTATCATCCTTTTTTTTCACAAGAAGCATCGGGGCTCCCCAAGGCGATCCACTTGCACGAATGAATCCCTTGGTCCTAAGTTCTTCAATCATCTTGTACAAAATCTCCAACTCTGAAGGCGCCATTCTGTAGACTCGCTCTGATACTGGTGCTGTTCCGGGGATCAAGTCTATAGTGAACTCAATCTCCCTCTCTGGCGGCATCCCTGGAAGCTCTTCTGGGAAGACATCTGGAAACTCTTCAACTATCCGGGGCAACTGCACTGCTGCTACCGCCGTCCGCAATACTGGGAAAGATGGCTCCAATGCGCCTCTGGAAAATAAGAACTCTGGCTCGCCTGGAATGCTGAAAACAACCCTGCCAACATGGCAGTCTATCCTAGCATACTGGTTCCTCAACCAATCCATGCCTAGGACTACATCATAGTCTGTCATAGGGAATTCTATAAATCTAGCGGGGAACTCTCTACCGCTAACTACGATCCGACACGAGGAAAACACTCGATCTACTCCCACAAGACCATTACCAGTAAGTATATTGAGCCTTACTGATAATGACTCTGGCTCCAATCCTATCCGTGTCGCGAATCGTGCAGACATGAATGAATGCGATGCACCAGAATCAAATAATAATGAAGCTGGAAAGGAGTTAACGAGAATAGTACCTGCCACTACCTCACCTGGTGCAACTTCTTCTTCCATAGCCATCATCATGGCCTGACCTCTAGCTGCGGGTCCCCTCTGCTGGAAACCTCTCTGCCTGCTCTGCACTGGAGCCTGGGCACACTGCTGCTGGAATGCCTGGGCCTGAGGCAACAATGGCCTTGGGTACTGCTGCTGCTGCATGGGTGCTGGTCCCCTAACCGATGGACTGGTTTGGTTGGAAGAGGAAGAACTACCCCTATTCGGGCAGGCTCTTATCTTGTGATCTGCCGCTCCACAAGCTAGGCACAATCCTTGCGTCCTACGACAATTTGCCACTACATGGCCTGGCTTTCCGCAATGAGAACATCCCATTGCCGAAGTCTGCTTCTGTTTCTACGGGTACGTTGGGGTGGAATTCTGAACCGACGTCACTGAGGCCGCCCACCTCGGGGTTCCAATGGTCAATCCCCTAGCTGCCGGGGCTGGAGCTGATGATTGGTGCATTTGACTGTGGGACCGCTTCCTACCTTCGGTCCTATCCACGATCCGCTGGAAGGTGTACTCATGCCTCCTAGCTGCTCTCAAAAGTGCATCGAACGTTTGGTGCTCGAACTGCTCGACTGCCAATAAAATCTCCAAATACAGTCCCTACTGGAACCGCTGGGCCCTATCAAACTCGGTCGCCACCAAGGTGGGGGCAAACCTACTGAGTCTAGAAAACTCAGATGCATAACTGTTGACCGATCTGCCTCCTTGCTTCAAGTTGGTAAATCTGGTCTGCAGGTCGTACTGAGCCACAGCATCAAAATACTTCGTCTGGAATCTCTCTCTAAACATCGCCCAAGCAATGGGTGCCACTAATCCCATGGCCTGAGTCGCCCACCAACTGCGAGCTAAGTCCAGCAACCGTAGGCGTACCACCGCCACCTTCTCATTCTCAAATGTCCTAGCTGCTTCCAGAACCACCTCGGTATCCTGAAGCCAAGCGTTCGCGGCAATCGCATCCTCGCTGCCGTCGAAGAAGGGAGGGTTCAGACGCTTGAAGCTGTTGGCCGCGCTGTTCCCTGGATGACCGCCTCTGGTCAAAGCATCTGCCACTGTCTGGTGCAAGGCGTCTCCTCTACGATCTTAAGAAGTTATCAAGGCCCTGATGAGACCTACCAAGGTGCCATCATCCGGCTCAGCAGGCTGAACAGGCTGAACTGGGGGCTCTCCTCTTGGAGGTATAACTCGGGAGGCAACTCCGGAATGCTGGGCTTGATCTCCAGGTTGCTGCTGGTCCACGGGAGGTGCTCCACCTTGCTGATTGGCGGGGTCAGGCACAGTGCCGCTGAAGAAGACGACACAGGGAAAACAATAAGGAAGGACCAGGACAGATCAATGATACAAGCATGTGATCAGGTCAAGATTCTCAGGGATTCAGAGGATATGAATGGAGATCAAGGACAAGTACTGATTGAGACATCTATCGGTAAACCCTCACATTTTTTGATTGACAAGACCTGCATGGGCCACCACTTAAACCATGTCACGCCCCAGAACCAGAATACTGGAGAGCGGAGGCGAACATAGCCAGCTACGTATAATGAAATGAAGTCCATCTCGCTATACGGTCATGGCTGTCTAGATATGAGGGTTTACTACAAGCCAACAGTCTCTTAAGGTCAAGCCTACTGTCTCAATCTCAAGCAAATAATATAATTACAAGATGTTTGACCACCAAATATACAATAAAAGGCATCCCAAATATTACATATCCGCTGATCATAAAGCTAGTCGTACAAAATGCTAGGACTAGCAAGAGTTAAGTCATACATGATCAACCCTAGGATTTGTTAATCATGTTTACAGCCAGTAGGCAGACAGTAAGTAAAGTACATCGAGCTAACAGGTGCTCGTCGGCTAAACGCCTCAAAAGAATAATTTTACAATAGAGTGAGCGAAACAAAATAGAAAACCCACTCGTAGCCCGGGTTCCTTCTAGCCGCCACCATCGGGATGGAGGTTCGGTAGATCCTCGGGTGCTGCTCCAAAATCTGGCCACACAAAACCAGCTGGGTCAAACCCCAGAAAGAGCAAGTGCCACAAAGGAGGCCACAAAATAAGAACAAAAGCCAGCATATCAGAACATAAGAAAATGAAAGAAAAGTACAAGTAATAAAGAGCACGTCAGGACAATAAACGACTAGGGACGTAGAACCATTCGGGGATCCAGGTTACAACCCGTAAACCAAACAAGGACCGGGGTTGTAACCCTTCGCCCGAATAGCTCCTTGTCTCTACCCAATTATTGTTAAAGCAAGTAAAACAATCATGTTCAGGAGTACCAGGTACAGGGACTAGACAAGACTTAGACAGAGCTAGACATCATTCATTCACAAGTGGCCAAGCAATTACTACGGCTTACTACTTTAACTAACAAGGGTTGTCACAAGCCTAATTACTAACAAGATGTAATGAGAATTTCCCAGTCCCAAGCCCTGCAGACCATCCAGTTATCCTTTCGCGGATTGAGAGTATGGTTGGGTACATCGCCCCGGAGACGACATACCCTTAGGTGACTTAGAGGGTGCAACACATGACAGTGTGCTGGAAATGTGCTCTACTCGTCGGCAAGCTACAAGTCCAATTAAGAGCGCCCAGATAACGAGATTGCCTGTGACTGGAAATTCTCCATGAACTATAGTTTGATCTAGTCATTAGCCTAATCCATATTCAGTATGAATCCCTGATCGTAGGAACCAGGGAGTCACGTCCTAGACATAATGCAAGACAAGACAAGTGGATTGCACAAGCAAGCAAGCAGGAACACCCACGGTGTCAAGTTGATTATACGAGTCAAGTTACAAGTTACAAGTCAAGTCAAGTCAGGAGTGCACCGCCACGGGCCACTATCAAGTTAGAAAAATAGATCATGTCAGGGTACTTGTCAGGAGTGCGCCACGACGGGCCACTATCATGTCAGGTTGGTCATGTCAGGAGTGCACCACTACGGGTCACTGTCGTGTTATGCTAGTTCCTTGTCATACCATGCCATGTACAATAGTCATTCCAAACATATTAAGTAAAATCAAGTTCATGACAAAAGGCGTAAGGATATAAAATGGGCGTAAAATATCTAATAAAATATCAATATACAGGGCTATAGAAGAGCCAAGCTTATGGAAAAATAAAACCAATTCTCTATGATTGGACAGATTGCGCAAGGGTCCCTGGGGTCGGGTTGCGCAGGAGTCAAGTGCGCAGAGGTTAAATTGCGCGGGAAGCTAACTGCGCAGGGGTTAGATGGCGCAGGAATGGTTGGCGCAGAAAATAGATGGCGAAGGGTTGAACTGCACAGGGGTGAAGTGCGCAGGATTAGATTGCGCAATGAGCAGACTGCGTATGGATAGATTGTGCAATGAGCAGACTGCGCAGGATCAGACTGTGCATGAACAGACTACGCAGGATCAGACTGCGCATGGATGGATGTGCGCTAGGGTTGAGCGCAGTTCGCCAAGAGGCAAGCAGCGCGGTCGGCGCTGCGCTAAAGAGCGCAGGCCGAGAGGGGGATGCGCAGTCCAGCACTGCGCTAAAGAGCGCAGGCTGCTGTCTCCTTCTCCAGGACGAGAAGAACACTCCAAGAACTCCAAGTTCAAATCTTCATATCTTTATCAAATCAAAACCAAATCTGGATTTTCAAAGGTCTAACTTGAGTAAAATTGAATTCTCTTCCACATTGAAGCATCAAAACCCACAAAATCTCAACTAAAATAGATCAAAACCATGTAAATCCGAAAATAGAGAAACTTAGATCTAGAACAATGGAGACTCCAAATCACAAAATGCCAAGTTCTAAAGTTAATCTCCATGGCCTAATCTAGCTAATGGACAAATAAAAAGTGGTTCTCATGTGGTGGCAAGGTGC
The DNA here is from genome assembly GCA_029216955.1 of Iris pallida. Lineage (NCBI taxonomy): Eukaryota > Viridiplantae > Streptophyta > Magnoliopsida > Asparagales > Iridaceae > Iris > Iris pallida. Next base: position 215,988 of record JANAVB010005798.1, on the reverse strand, counting down.
ACTTGCCTATGGGTGTTGGTGTTGTGTAGAGGAAGGAAGAAGAAGAAGATAGAAAAATAAATAAGAGAATTATGGAGGAGAGAGAAAAGTAGGTGGAGTTTTAATGAGGGTGGGTTGTGTTGTGTTGAGGGTGGAGTGTAGGTTAAAGTGCTCCAATGCATTTTAAACCAAACTAAACCAAATCAAACCAATTCTCCTCCACAAAATAAAACCAAGTTATGTCAAAACCCGTTTTACGAGAAAACCCAAAATTCTACAAGTCGAGCCAAAATACAATTACAGGCCAGAATCTGAGAAAATAAAATACAGGTCCAAGGTACATGCAGGCTTAACCAAAATACGTGTTCTGAGATATGGGTGTTACAGAGAGACACTCCCCCAATAATCAGAGAGAAACCCACAGAGATCAATCCAGAGAGAGAGAAGCCAGAAGAGCAATACGAGGAGAGCAAGAAGAGCATTTCTTCATCAATGCCAACCATCTCGTCACAGGAGCCAAGGCTACGTCCGATCGTCCAAGGAGTAAGGCAGAGCTGCCGTCGCTTTCCTGAGCCTCTATCGTTACCCCCCAGAATCAAAAATAAACAATTGTACTTAGATTGCTGTACCTAGGTTTCCGTCCCTAGGCTTTCTTTGTACAAGCGAGTTTGTAACGTGAAGTAAAAGTCCAGTCCTTCCATAAAACTGTTCTGCTCTTTTATATTTCATGGCAAACACGATGGCGACTATGCTGGGGACAAACTTCTCCACGGCTGAGGAGTTGGTAACACAATCGAATGCAGCCAAACTTGGCTCTACACAACAGAAGATGGTCGTCCGCTTCGACCAACAGGCGTTCGAAGAGATGCTCTCCGAAGGCAGCGCTGGCCCGGTCCAGAAGCGTACCCGCACCACGAAGGCTCGCAAAGAGTGGAGGCCAAAATCATTTGCTCCTCCCCAGGCCCTCGATGGAGTACTCTCTGTTATTCAAGACGGCGAAAAAGACTCTCCTGCGGCCCCACTTCAGACCGTAGACAACTCTGCTATCCCCAAGTCCAGCAGAAGAAAATACTATAATGCTGGACTTGCAGGGGCAAAAAGGAACTCTATGCGATCCGAGCCGCATAAGGGTGTTAGCCGCATGGAAAAAGCTCATGCGGCTACATCCGCCAGCCGCATGAAGAAAATCCACACGGCTACATCTGTCAGCCGCATAGCTTATACGGCTACAGCTGCCAACCATATGGATAAAACTTATGCGATCACTGAAGTCAATCGCTTGCAGAAAACCCATACGGCCATAATTGCCAACCGCATGCGGCCAGCCTGCACGGTCGTGACTCCTAGTCGCACAAGAACAACTCATCCAGCAGCTAAAGACAGCCGCATACGGACAGCCTACACGGTTTCCAATCCTAGCCGCATAACGTCTGTTCCACGCTTCTCTCGATCAGTCTTCGACCGTCTCTCATGCGGTCCTGACCCTGATGATTCTCTGGATGATAAGCCAGACTCCGGGGAATTCAACTTGGACTCTTCCTATTACGCACCCGCAAGTGCTAAAAGGAAGAAGTCCAGGGCAGCGCAGGCTTACCAAGCCCAGTCAGCTGCCCCAACCTCTGACGATCGGGGCGTCTCGCTGATTATCATGCGGGCCTCTGATGGAAAGTTGTACAGAACTACTCGAATCCAGCCCCCGACGGCAAAAGGACAAAGTGGTTCCTCTGACCTGCGTGAGGCTATCCTCCACAAACGTAAGGAAAGAGAAGGGGTCTCGATGTGCAAAGAGTCCTCACACGGACGTCACCGCACCCAGATCATCATCAACTGCTGTTGCAACAACGCGGCAGTAAAAGAAGGCCGGCTGTCCGTCTTCCAAAGGCTACAGCATCCGAGCTCAGAGGACGAGGCGTCTCCAATTGTTTCTTGCAACTCTACTCATAAAAACCCCGCCGAGGAGAGAGGGAAGAAGACAAGTATCTCCAGCCCAAAAATATCAACCGCTACAGCCAAAAGGCTTTTTTCTAAACAGTTGGCCGCCACCGGAGTTTTCCAAAACACCCATTCGAAAACGAAATCTGCTACAATGGGAGATTCATCATCCGTATCGCTAGGGGTCGTAGAAACTGGGGGTAGCACTCCTCCGAACATCCACGATAATCTGGTATTCCAAGCAGGCGAGCCCGGGGAAATTACTCTCCCATCAGGTACAACCGATGTTGATGTCCCCGAGGACGTCCATGAATCTCAAGATGAAGCAAGCTCCGAAGCTGGGGGTATTGTTTCCTTCGAGTCCGAACCCGAAGAGAACATTCCCACATACCCCGATGACTTCTCGGTGCATGGGTATGACTCTGAGGGCACATCCTCCACCGTTCCTTCCATCACTCCTTATGTAAGGATGGTGTTCATGACGGACAGCAATCAAGGTGGTTCCAGTGATCGCCAACGCATCGACACTTTGGAGGCCATACTACAGGCCTTGGTCAAATCTGTAGATAAAATCAAAACAGCTCTTCTAACTCTACAAGAAAGGACGCCTGGCCAAACAAGTACGGGTCCCGCGGTCAATGCGGACTCAAACTCAGCGGCACCAAACCCGGGCAATAATCCTTCCGAAATAACGGCCCCTACCACGATAGATGAGGCCCGAGAAGTAAGAAGAGAGGTTCAGGAGCTCAGAGCCATGTTCCATGCCTGAGAAAATGCTCAAGACCTCAGAATGCGACAACCATACCCTGCTGAGTGGAGGGATGTTCCATTCCTACCAAAATATAAGCCGTTCAATATCAACCCGTATGATGGCAAGACCTCAGCAAGTCGGTACATCACTTACTTCGAGGTCACCACCGACCATCTGCCCCATGATGATGCTATCCTCACACGATTATTCATAGGGGCATTGGAAGGAGTCGCCTTCGACTGGTACCACAACCTGCCAGACAACTGCATCCACTCCTTCGTTGGCTTCAAGCGCTTATTCTTGGAGAGATTCTACGAGGTAGGACAGGACGTCACAATGTCTACCCTCATGGACGTCGTCCAAGGAGAGAAAGAGCTGACGAAGAATTATATTGAGCGGTTTCGTCAAACCACAATGAAGTTACCGTCTGGTAATCCGAATTCCTCCTTGATTGAAATTTGCCAAAAGAGATTACATCCAACAATCAGTCTCTGGATGGACGAGAGTCAATTCAAGGACTGGAAGGCATTTATCATCAGTGCCACAAGTGCCGAAGAACGGTTGAAGAAGGCTCGCCAATTGGGGTTACACATCTCGGAGGGAGAGAACAAGGGCAAGCGTCCCAACACCAACAACGACAATGGGGGTAGCTCCTCCAACAATCGGGACAGCAGAGGAAAACAGGCTATGGTGACCGACACGGCACAGAAACCTGAGCCAAAGCCGGCAGACAAACAATGGCCGCAAATCACTTACTCCTTCGAAGACGGTTACGTCAAGCCCATCTTGGACATGCTCATACAAGGGGACAGAATTCAGCTTCCTCCACCAAGACGGGAACCGCGGCCGACAGAGATGGAGAACCCAAAGTACTGCCATTATCATCGCTACGTCCATCATGCTGCACACGACTGCTACCAGCTGAAATGGTACATCTAAAACCTCATCGATTCAAACGCTCTGGCCATCGACTTCAAGGAGGTAACCATAGCAGCCAATATGGTGTCCGTACAATTCGGCAGCTTCCCTCCAACAGAGACTCAAGACGGTGTTATACCCATCCTTCTGGCGACGATGGAGATTGCCAACCTTCCACCTGCCCGAGATCAAGCTGCTGGTTTAGTACCCCTCACCACATCACGGAGGGAAATCATGTGGGTCAATCCGGATCTAGTACCTGAAGTGACTCAGTCCGTGCCGCCTCCCATTCACAAGAAAAGAAGTAAAAAAATCAGATCCTGCCGTACCGCCTCGGTAGATATGGAAGAAGCTACAGCCGTCATCACGCGGTCTGGGGCACAATCCTAACCTGTGGTTGACAATCCAGCTTAAAATCATCAACCCACTACAACTGATGCTCCGGGACCGGCTCAGTCTTCGACGACCGACAAGCCTAGGCCGAGGGAGACTCGCTTCGACAAATCCCTCTGAAAAGAGGCAGCCCAAGGGCTAGAGAGGCCCTACAACTTTGACATCTTAGCGCAATTGGCTAACACACCGGCCAAGTTGTCACTGTACGAATTCCTAAGGCTCTCCAAGGACGTTCTTATTGCATTGAGCGAAGCACTCCAAAATGCCGATGCCTATCTGGCTCAATCCAACCTCACCGGGAAGGACTCTCATGTGGATCTCCAGGATAGTGCCTGTACTGGCGCAATGCCAAACATCGTCTTCACTCCGCAAGATATGCTCATCAAAACTAATCTACACGATCGCCCACTATACTATACTGGGTACATCGGCGACGTAAAGGTGGATTGGATGCATATTGATCCTGGCTCTTCCATAAGCATCATCCCGAAGGGTCTGCTACATCATCTTTGCATCCTAATGCACCGCCTGACGCCTACAAGTACCGCCATCAGCGGTTTCAATTCGGGCAGGAGCTACCCAATCGGGAAGATTTGCCTGAAGTGTCAGATTGGCGATCTCTAATCAGAAGTCACCTGCTACGTCATAGATGCCGATACTTCTTAAAACATCCTTTTGGGGTGCCCTTGGATACATGATTATATGATCGTACCATCCACACTGCATCAATGCTTCAAATATGTCGATAAGCATGGCTTCGTGAGGACAGAATTTGCTGATATCGATCCCTTCAAGGGGGTCGAATCTTATTACTCAGACTCCTGCCTTTACGAAAAATCAAAGAGGCACCTTGGTGAAGAAGATGTGCAAGCTCGTACCGAGATAGCCACAGGATCAGAAGAGCCTCTGACGATCCACCTCCAAGCTCACAAACTGGGCAGGTCTGCACCCCTTGCCGCCACTCTGCGTAAGGATGCAATCAGCCTCTCGGTACAAGAAAAGCAGATGATAATCCGGCTGCCAAAGTCGGGCCGAGTGCCAAGATCCACAACGGGGCCACTGACAATCAGACTGCCAAGAGTCGGTCAGCCCCAAATGGAGAAGCTCAATCCCTCCGACAAGCCACTGACGATACGCCTTCCCAAGAAGGGTCGTCACCCCGATGCAAGGTCTGACACTTCCAGTGAACCAGCCACTCCCCGCCCCACAGCGAGTACCAAACTGTGGGTCGCTAGTCTGCCAATAACTCCACGCTCGGTACCATCAGCTGAACCGCTGACGATCAAGCTCCCCAGGTCGTCCTCTCAGTCTTCATTCACACAGGGGGTAGTCGAAGAGGAACCGGAGCTGGCCAAGTATATGGCTGCCCACACTGATGTTCCCTCCGCAGATGATGTAATCCCTCTAGAAAAGATACCTTACTTCATCAATAAAGGGTTATCTTTGAACTACCTCGAGCTTAATAAGCTTTGTACAATGTACGCTATAAAACACGATATAGGCACTCACCTACACACACAAGTGACGAATGTCTACACCATAATCCAGCTTACTCCAGCAGAAGACGCTTACCGAATAGTCGAGGGAGGGGACCATCCAATCATCTTCGGCCGGAAGGACGATCCGTATCCCTTTACCATAGAAGAAGTCGATCTTGGATCGGATGCCGGAAGACTACCTCTATATCTTTATAGCCCCCAATCTAAATATCTTATGCAGAAATAGGGGTATGATCTGAAAACGACACCGGGCTTGAATTACGGTACTGGACGACGATTATCTTTGAAGCCACCGGTCCCGGCTGGCAAACCACGGGACTACTATAGCAAGACTCGATGTGGATTAGGGTATGTGACACCCACGACGACCCCTGAGAGTTCAGATAAAGAATGCGACTGGCATTCACGTTCGATCGGGTCACCAACTTCTGACTCGAATACCAGCATCGGAGACGTATTCAGACAAATCCTCTCAGTCAACATGGCATTCGCCGACGCTTATGAAGAAGATGAAGACATTCCGGAAATTCTCGAGCTAGATCCATGGGCCCAACAGCTAGATGAATAATAGAAAAAGCGTTTCGAGCAAAGAGAACCTCCCACTGAGGACGAGGTCATACAAGTTAATCTTGGTGATGAAGCCTCCCCGAAACTAATCTTCATCAGCCAAAGTCTGACAGATGAAGAGCAAGAGTCGTTGTTCCAACTCGTCAAAGAGTATATCGATGTGTTCGCCTGGAGCTATGAAGATATGCCAGGATTGGACCCCGAGATCGCACTTCACAAACTCAATATTCGTCCGGATGCAAAACCTGTCAAGCAACAGCAACGACGGTTTCACCCCGATGTCATGAATACTATTGAATCCGAGGTCAACAAACTGATAGCCAGCAGCTTCATTTGCGAAGAGCAGCATCCAGACTGGGTAGCCAATATCGTACCAGTTCTCAAGAAGAACGGGAAGATCCGAATATGCATTGACTTCCGGAATCTGAATGAGGCCTGCCCTAAAGATGAATTCCCTCTCCCTATCACAGATATCATGATCGACAATACCTGCGGCTCCGAACATATGTCCTTCATGGACGGCTTCTCAGGGTACAACCAGATCAAGATGTTCCCTGACGACGAGAAGCACACATCATTCCGAACACCGATTGGTACATATTGCTACACCGTTATGCCTTTCGGGTCAAGGAATGCTGGCGCCACTTACCAAAGAGCTATGAGCGTCATCTTTGGAGACCACTTGCGCAAGACAGTAGCGTGCTACGTCAACGACATCGCCGTCAAAAGCCGTTCGAAGGAAGATCATCTGCAAGATCTCCGGACAGTGTTCGACCTAATGCGAGCACACAACTTAAAGATGAACCCTACTAAATCATTCTTGGGTGTCTCTAGCGGAAAATTCTTGGGTTTCGTCATCACTTCTCAGGGCATTCACATCGACCCCGAGAAAACAAAGGCAATCATGGAGATGGGTCCCCCGAGAAATCTCTGCGAACTCCGAGGCCTTCAAGGCAGGCTAGCTTACATCAGGAGATTCATCTCTAATCTCTCCGGACGATGTCAACCATTCACCCATCTCATGAAGAAGGGAGTCTCTTTCATATGGGATGAGGAATGCCAGCGCACTTTCGACAGCATCAAAGAATATTTGTCGAACCCTCCAGTCCTGGTAGCTCCTATTGCTGGGAAGCCATTCCTGCTTTATATGCGAGCTATGGAACATTCTCTTGGTGCCCTATTAGCACAGAATAATGATACAGGCCACGAATAAGCTATATACTACCTCAGTCGGAAGATGATCAGGCCAGAATATCGGTACACGGTCGTAGAGAAGGAATGCCTGGCTCTCGTATTCGCAATCCAAAAGACGCGACACTATATCACGGAACAAACCATCCACGTGATATCGTGGATCAACCCCCTCAGGGTCCTCATGACCAAACCTGGGGCACTCAGCTCTCGCCTTGCTACCTGGGCGATATTACTATCACCATACCACATGATCTTCGTCCCGCAAAAGGCTGTTAAAGGCCAGGCTCTGGCAGACTTTCTAGCAGCCCATCCAAGTTCAGAGACAACTAGGGTATATGAAGAGATACCGGACGAAGTCACCAGTTCAAATGCAGTTTCCCATGATGCCATCTGGCGAATGTTCTTCGACGATGCTTCAAGAACTGGACCCAAAGGCAACATCGTCGCTGGAGTTGGAGTGGTACTGATTTCTCCCTTCGGCTTGGTAATCAATCGGGCCTACTCACTCACAGAGCCCTGTTCAAATAATGTGACCGAATACAATGCCTTCGTCATTGGCCTCCGACTTGCGAAGGAGCTGGAGGTAGAGTATCTTGAAGCATACGGCGACTCACAGTTAATCGTCAATCAGATTCGGAGGGCGTACGAGGTCCGCCACGAAGACATGATCCCGTATCATCGAATAGCAATCGACATCATCTCGTCTCTGGGAGGATTCTTTATAGAACATGTTCCCAGACTCCAGAACATTGAGGCTAATGCCCTAGCTGGTTTGGCCGCTTCCCTAGCTGTGCCAAATTACGCTCGTCATCAGGTCGACATAATAGGCCATGAACTGGTCTGTCCTAAGGATACCGTTCAATGCATGGAAAGCTACTCCGCCCTTTCAATCGACGAAGCACCAGACTGGAGACAGCCATTCATCGACTTTGTAGTATACGACATCCTGCCAGAGAATCCGAAGGAAGCTACTTCTATCAGAAGACGTTCTCTCAGATTTTTCTACGATACGGAGACAAAAATGTTGTATCGTCGATCATATGATGGTTTACTGCTTCGGTGTCTATCAAATACAGAAGCCAAAGAAGCCGTGTGCGAGGCCCGTGATGGTGTCTGCGGAGCCCATCAACCTGGCCCAAAACTGCAAGACCACCTTCATCGAATGGGCTATTACTGGCCCACGATGGTGGCAGACGCAATAGATTATGCACGAAAGTGCAAAGCCTGCCAAATCTACGCCGACTTCATCCACCAGCCATCTGAATTCCTACATCCGACTGTGGCCTCCTGGCCATTTGAAGCATGGGGTATGGACATCGTCGGCCCAATTACCCCGCTATCGTCCAGAGGACACCGATTCATACTCGCGATCACCGATTATTTCTCTAAATGGGCGGAAGCCATCCCATTGGCTGAGGTGAAAACTTCAAACGTGATCAGCTTCCTTAAGCATCATGTCATCTACCGTTTTGGACTACCCCGAAGGATCATTCACGACAATGGGCCACAGTTTGCAAGCCATGTATTTTATCGGTTCTGCGACAAGCACCGAATTCAGAACATTACTTCGATACCCTATAACCCAGCAGCCAATGGGTTAGCAGAAGCATTCAACAAAACCATAATCAAGCTACTCAAGAAATTCGTGTCATCTAACAAGCGTGACTGGAACGAGAAGCTCGGCGAATGCTTATGGGTGTATCGCACCACAGTTCGAACAGCCACCGGGATACACCATTTTCCCTGGTGTACGGAAGTGAGGCAGTTCTCCCATTAGAGACTCAGATCCCCTCACTTCGTATCGCCCTCACACATCAGTTGACGACAGACGAAAACTACTATCGCCGACTACAAGAATTGGAGGCCCTAGACGAGAAACGGTTGTTAGCTCAACAGCGAATCGAACTATATCAGGCCAGAATCTCCGGAGCTTTCAACCAGAAGGTCAAGGTCAGAACATTCCAAGTAGGCGATCTCGTTCTAGCGGTTCGGAGGCCGATGGTTATGACGCATAAAACTGTCGATAAATTCCAACCAAAATGGGAAGGCCCGTTCATCATCGAGGTCGTATTCTCCAACGGTGCCTACCGCCTCGTAAAGCAAAATGGAGACTTGCTCATGTTACCCATCAACGGCAAGTTTCTGAAGAAGTATTATGTCTGAAACAAAATCCTCAAGACATCTCAGAGTGTCGAGTCATGTACCTTCCTATACCACTGAACTTACATTCTGGTTCCATGTATAAGAGTCACATGCCTGCTGGTACCTCTGAACTCATTCCCCATATTTTATAAACATTCGAGTCACGTGCCGGCTGGTACCTCTGAACTCATTCCCCACATTTTATAAACATCCGAGTCACGTGCCTGCTAGTACCTCTGAACTCATTCCTCATATTTTCCAGATCAACGAGTCACGTACCCGCTCATACCGCTGAACTCACTCTCACCACTCTCTAGATTCCCGAGTCATGTACCCTCTCGTGCCGCTGAACTCACATCCACAACATCCAAGATTATCGAGTCATGTGCCCGCTGGTGCCACTGAACTCACACTTTCACAATATCGAGTTATGTACCCGCTGGTGCCCCTAAACTCACATCCCGGTCACTCTTTCAGATAGTGAGTCATGTATGATCATACCTCTGAACTTTATTCCTATAAGAGATCCTTCCTCATAATCTACTACCCGCACTTTCAGTGCACAAAAAAGGGTAACGGGCCCACAAACTCCCAAAACGACCATGTTGATGCTACCTCTGAGTCGTTCCACTTCCGCCAAAAACAAATCACCCCTACATAAAACTTCCATGTCCTCATTACCTCTGAGTCATTTTATGTACCCCCTCTTCATTGAGCCCACTCCTACCATATCCTCATTACCTCTGAGTGGGAAGGCTTCGTAGAAGAAACCTTCATACTTGCCATGTCCTCATTACCTCTGAGTAAGTATGTCGGTTCCCTTTCAACCTATTATCTGTACCCACAACCAGAGTACGACAAGGATAATAGGTCCACAAATGTCCTCTGTTGACCACAAATGTCCTCTGTTGACCGTGAATGTCCTCTGATGACCACAAATGTCCTCAGTCGACCACAGATGCTGTACTGGGTCTCCAGTACACGCCCATCCCTTCCCTATCATGCCTGGAAGCCCAGTTGCTCCCTGGCATTCTCCCGAATACCAAAAACTTCTATAACTATCTTATCGCGAAGTGGTTCTAGGTATTCCTCTCCAAAACTTGTTACTCGTACCTAAAACCAAGGTACGCCCAGGGTAACAGGTCCACAAATAATCCTCCAGCAGGTCCAATTCCACAAACACCATAAGTACAAAAAAGAGAAGATGAGTTGAAACATGCTCATTTATTCAAAATTTAAAGTGCTACATCATTTGGGATCTCATCCCTTACAAAATGAAGACAAAAAGAAAAAAAGACAGCAAAAGAAAAACAGAAAACTGATTACTGCTCCAGGGCACATAACGCCATGAGACGGTCCGTTAGCAAGGCAACCGATCGCTCAAGCCTCTGTTTAGCTCGACGCTCTGCTTCTTGGCTCAACACCGCCGCATCCTCCAGATGAGCATGAGCTTGCCAGTTGTCTTCGAATTTCTTGAAAGCCCGCTCCAGGTTAACAGAAGATCGGAAAACCTTCTCGGCCTCCTGAACGATTGACTCCTGTTCCGCACGAGCAGCCTTCAGCTCTGACTCTAAGAAGGCCAACTCCCTCTGAAGTGCGAGAATTCGCTCCTTCGTGTCAACTATTCTACGAGAAGCAGACTCTTCCCGAGCCCTACAAGCCTGACTTCGACGACCCAGCCTGTCATACGAAGCAAAGAACTTGTCAAGGTCCCCCTGCACAACTGGCCCGGCAGTATCTCGAGCAAGCTTGATCCTATCCCGAGCAGCAATGAGGAAGCCCCGCTCCCGTTCAATCACAGCAGGCAAGCCAGCCTGCCGTATCGCCAGCAATTGGGTCACAAGCTGATCAGCCTCTGCCAACTTAGGCTCCAGGAGTGCAGCCAACCCCACCCCGCCAGAAAGAGCCGTCAAAGTGTTAATCTGACCCCGAGCGCCCCGCAGAGACAGAGAAAAAGGGATCCCCCGTTCTACGGCAGCGTCTACGCCCCTCTTTAAGTGGCGATAGAAGTTGTCGACCACATCCTACGTCACCTTATCCAGAGCCTCCGTAGAAGCCGGCGTCAACGGGAGTGTAGCTGGCAACACTGAAGAAGACATAACAGAATCTCCCGCTCCAGCCACAAGAGAAACAAACTCCGCACGGAAGGACGCATGAACAGCGGCCAGCTCCTCTTCAGCAGCCCGCAGAACTTGAATGCTCGGCAGGGTCGAGAGGTCAATCTCTGAAGCCGTATAAGCAGCAGAGGATGAGGCGGAGACCATCACCAGCTCCATTTCCATCTGCCCGGAGTTGGCGGGAGGTCCTTCGATATGAGACGGTGAAGGAGAGGAAACGCTCCTTTCCGCCAGATCGCGGCAGGCCGAGCCTTCCCCGAGAACATCCACTGTGGGAAGTAAAGGGTCAGGACCTGTAGGGCCAAGACAACCATGAATTGATTTGACCCGAAGGATATGTTGATAGAGCAAATAAGCCCCCTCACTAGTCAATATTTGGCTTATCTTACTAGCGGAAGAGTGTGGAGGCTGAGGTTCGCCTACAGCCACCGCAGCCTCTTCACCAGCAGCCTCCGAGTTGAATATGATAGGCTCCTCCGCCCCAGCACCCTCGGGAGGGGATGCGACGAGATCGGCATCGCTTTGCAGAAATTCAGCAATCTCGAAGACAGGCCCGAGGGAACCTTCGTCATCCCGGACTGGAGCCTCAACAACTTGGGAGTCCTCAGCCGCTACTGGGAGAGCCCCCGCAGAGAGGACCGCGGCACACATGCCACTAATCAAAGCAGCAAGGGTCGGATCAACCTCAGGAGCGGTAGACGGTTTATGAGAGCCTGGTTCGTCAGACGCCTACGGAGAAAAAAATGATTAGCTCATATCTCCAAGAGAAAGAAAACTACAACAAAGAGATGGTGCCAACAGTCTTACCTCCGGAACATCGTCAGCATCTTCACCCCTCTCCGTAATAAGTAGCCTATGAGGTCTGACCGCAGCTCTCTTTACGAAAAAGGCTACTCCCCCGTCAGTAGACTCATGCCCGCCTCGCTTACACGAGGGACCAGGCACGGCAGGCGGTGGTTCTACTCTCACCACCTTTGGTACAGGTGGCAACTGATCTACCACCTCATCTAATACGACCGACGGTTGATCCGTCATCATCTCATCTGCCATGATGGGCGGTTGATCCGCCGCCGCTCCGCTACCAGAAGAGAGAGGGTCCTCGTCGTCCCGCTCGTTGCTTCCCTCAGCTGTGTCAAAGGACTCGGAATCAGGCTCGGGAACCCTATTCGCCCCTTTCTTCTTCGCCTTCGGCACCGCAGCCTTCTCCGCCAAACGAGTGCCCACAATGAAGCTAGTCCTCGGGTCAAAATCAATAGGAGGCTGGTTTAAAGTAACATGGTATAGGGCCGCCATATGCAAGATTTCCCCCAGCACGTTTGTTGCAGGAACGGAGAAACTAGTTCGAGTATGACAAGTGTCATAGTAACTCTATGCCCTAATCCCATCAAGGATGCTACCCTCAAATCCCAGGCTGGAACTGGGACGCCCGAGGAATAGTTGACTATGCCCAAATTGACGGGCAAACCTACTGGGCAAGTAGGGCTCCAGGTACACAGTGTTACGGTTGCGATAAACTAAATACGCCGGGCGAATGTTACGCAACCCAAAACGCATCTTCTCTGGTAAGAAATAAGGAGATCCAACGCCATCAACATAGACACTCCTCACTTCCTGGTCGGTAAAACGGGGAACGGACACGAAGAAATCATATTCGTCCACCCTCGCCAGCATCCTCCGACACGCCGGCATGGTACTATATTCCCAAGGCTGATGGCGGTATCTGAAAAGAAAAGCGTCATCATCCGTAACGCCGTCTCCCGTCCCAGGCCTCATCAAAGACCGATAATGCAACAACAGCCACCCCATAAGGTAATGATAGGGCAGCTCTATACGTTCAAAGTCCGTCACCACATCACTAGCAATGACCTTGGACGAGAAGGTGCGAAGACCGTGATAAATGCTGCATACCATAGCGGGAAGAAGAGCCAGCCTGACCCCAAAGGCCAACTTTACGGCCGGAAGAATAAAGTGACGGTCGATCCTCTCGATGGAACCTGCCCCTCCCGAAACCACACAATTACGCAGCCACACCATTAAAAAGCCTGCCAGGAGTGCCTTCTCTGACAGCCGCCGAGTGCCACAATTAAAATAGCTGAAGGAGTCAATCTGGCTCCCAAACTTGTCACCCTTAGACTTCGACCTCCTAGCAGTCGATACCAAGCTTTCTACTTTACTAGGAGTCTAACGACCTCGGGAAGTAACTCGGCCAGCAGCACTGAATTTAAAAAGATAGGAGACCCAGGAGTTGGTATGGGGAGTGTCCCCTTCCGAACTATCATTTTTTTATAGCCGTTTGGTGACAGGTACTATGGTGACATAACAGTTCTTGGTACACAGTGACGAAGCCTAGGAATCGCCGATCTAGATCCTGGAACTCCTCGTTCGTTGGAGTGTACGCTTCGAAGGGCTCGTCTCCCCAGGAAAGCTTGGAGACAGCATACATCTCATGAAGAGCGAGCCCCAACTCCCCTACAGGTGTGAAGAAAGTTCATGTCCGATGATTATACATCTCCAGAAGGGCCATGAATAACGGCTTATTAATGGGCAATCCGTGGCTGGTACCCCGGATAGCATCATAAAGATTAACTTCTCGTAAAAATGCCTCGTAGTTCCGCAGAATCCACGAGGTTAGGTTAGCCCACGGGGGAATGGGGTGTAACCAGCTCGGCAGTACCAATCTGCCAACAGGATAGGACCCTTTTCGAGCAAGCTGGCTCAGGAAGGTATCAGCCTGAGAAAATGAAAAGTTAGGACCGGGTGTGTTGATAAAGGTACCCGGAGCTAACCCCATCACAGATCGACTGGCCGGATCCTTGATCGCGCGTACTGACCCAGTAGTTTTGTTGTAACGGTTGTTACCAACAAACATTCCCGGTCTGGTTGGAGCGAGGGAGTCTGTCATCTGCCTGTCCAATAAGATTATGTTGAACCACGCAAGAGGGAAATGACGCTTCATAATGGGGATATGAATCGGCATCCCGTCCAGATTAAAATCCCAACTCTCAGAGATATCCAGCACACGGGAGTTTTTTATGATCAATGCATCCCCAAAGAGGAAGACCGGCCTCAGATACTTCCTATTTGGCTCCCCGGAGCTCATCATGTCACTAAGGAATTGGAAAGATTGAACCCTGATAACATTCAGTCGCTCTAAGGGCTCATTAACAAGGAGCTGCTCTGACACTTGACGAACTAAATCGTCCTGTCGCACATCCGAAGCAAACTTATTCGAGCCCACCAGAAGTTCTCCCGTAGGATTTACTGGCAGATTTACCGAAGAAAGAAGAAAGAAATAAGATTAGAAGATAGTCAAATCAAGAAGCATTTGAAAGATCATTGGAGTCTATGCGGCTCGGGTCGTCATAGCCTCATGAGGCTCTGAACACAATGAGTCCATGCGGTTCTGTTTATCACAGCCTTGTGCGGCTCTGAGTCAGATAAGTCCATGCAAATCGAGTTAAGATAAGCTTATGAAGCCTCTGCGGTTTGGGTTCAGAAGGGCCTATGCGGTTCAAGGTTCATATGGACTCAACGAACAAACCTAGACGCTGACGCGGCTCAGTTTCAGGTGAGACTATGCGGTTCAAAGACCACACAGACTCATGCGGCCCTGAACAGATAGACTCATACGGCTACAAGCAGATGAGCTCATGCGGTTCAAAAGTGAACTATGCTCATGCGGCCCAAACTGAAAATATATATGCGGTTCAGATCGAGTATGACAAGCCCATGTGGCCCCTCTGGGTGAAGTGCTTATGCGGTCATATCAACGAACCTTGTTCATGCGGCTTGTGCATAAAGTATGCAGCAGAGCCATGGCACTTAGGGTTCTAAAGCAATGCCCTTACCAGCAATCGGCGGATGAACGTCGGGGTGAACGGAGGGAACAGCAGCCGGTGGGGGAGCGGACACGTTCGTCGCCGCAGTCGCCGTAGAAGCAACCGTCTTGCCCTTCGCAGCCTTCGACACAGCAGCCTTCTTGGGAGCCATGGATGTTTGGAAGAGAAAGGAAGTTAGAACAGCAAAAGATCGAAGACGAGAGAGAGAAAAGAAGACTCCCTAGAACGAGAGTGTTCCTATTTATAGACAAAGAAGGAATGCCTCGATCCGCGTGCAATATGATGACCGACTCTTCGGTCATCGAGGCAAAAATGACTGAATAATAGCCTGACTCTTGGGATCCTGGCCCAAGAAAGCGGCTCTTAAAATCTGCAGCAAATCAAGAGCATTAAATACAGAAGATTCACAGAAGATTTGCACACATGGCAGGAAGACGTGGCAAGAAGCTCATGTGGCCAAATTAGTCCATGCGGCTCAGAGAGTTATGCGGTTGAGGTAATCATACGGCTGATGAAATCCATACGGCTAGAACAGAATATATCCATGCAGCTCTGGCATAATCATGCTTCTTATTCAAAGTATTTCACTTTTGCAAATTGAAAACTTTGAAGGGGGTCTTGTAGAAGCATAAAAAAGAAGAAAAATATGATCCATACGGCCAAAGGGGCCACATGCAGCTCAAGAGCCCCATGGGGCTCAAATATAGAGCGGACTCCATACGGCCAGCAGAGGGAAGCCACGTGTCCTTTTTAGAATGGCTGTAACCAGCGTCATTCAAACGCAATTAATGCCCTGACGGCTGACAATTAATGCTCTGACGGCTGACAGCTGACAGCTGACAGCCCTGACGAAAAGTAGTCATGATGACTGACACAAGAGCAACATCTTCCTAGGGAACTGAAGAAAATCTTCACAAACTTCGAGGCTAGTTTATGCGGCCAGTCTAGACGAGTTCATGCGGCCTGTGCAGAGAAACCTATGCGGTTCGATCATGAAGGTCCTCCATGCGGCTCGGTCATGAAAGAAACCCATGCGGCTCGGCCATGAAGACTCTCATACAGCTCGGCCATGAAGACCCCCATGCGGCTCCGTCATGAACATATTCATGCGGCTCGGTCATGATGACCTTCATGCGGTTCGAGTATAGAGACTATTCATGCGGCTCGGTCATGAAACCTTTCATGCGGCTCGGTCATGACGACCTTCATGCGGCCCAAATATGAACGCTCCTCATGCGGCTCAACAATGATGACAGAACACGTGTCCTAAAGATAATCCAATTTTAGGTCAGATTCCAATGATTTGGGACACGTGGCAAGAGAATGAATTAAATTGATTCATTCAGATTTGCGGATATCAGCAAATCATCATGATGGGGATTTATTACAATCAACATTAATGACTGACATAATTTGGCATAATCCTCATTAATGGCCCAGATCCTTCACGCTCAAGATTAATGGTCCAGATTGATCAATTACCAGGCGGCCGCCACTTTGGGAATGGGTAATCATTGTAAACCCTAATGATGCTTCCCACTATTATAAATAGCAGGGTGCCATTCCCTTGCAGAAGGAGACCAATGGAGAGAGATACGCACATACGGAGAGACACTCCCCCAATAATCAGAGAGAAACCTACAGAGATCAATCCAGAGAGAGAGAAGCCAGAAGAGCAATACGAGGTGAGCAAGAAGAGCATTTCTTCATCAACGCCAACCATCTCGTCACAGGAGCCAAGGCTACGTCCGATCGTCCAAGGAGTAAGGCAGAGCTGCCGTCGCTTTCCCGAGCCTCTATCGTTACCCCCCAGAATCAAAAATAAACAATTGTACTTAGATTGTTGTACCTAGGTTTTCGTCCCTAGGCTTTCTTTGTACAAGCGAGTTTGTAACGTGAAGTAAAAGTCCAGTCCTCCCATAAAACTGTTCTGCTCTTTTATATTTCATGGCAAACAAGACGAAGGAGCTCAAATAGAGATAGGCGAGCAGGAGTACTGGCAAGTTGTGCTAGTATGTCGAAGTTGTAGGGCTTGGCTAGCCCCCAAGCATTCTCCTTTCGTAAAGGCTTGTCGAAATGGGCCTCTACATGCTTCTGTTTATTGGCTGCTGGAGGCCTGGATGGGCCCTCTTCTTGGACAGAAGGGATGGTGCTAGGAGGCACCACCTCGACGGCAGCTTTATCAGGTTGGGAGTTCTGATGTGAACGCGTCTGTACAGGAAGTGCCTCTGCCGCAGAGGAAGATACCATGCGGCAAGACTTGATCTTCCTGCCTTTGGTTTTGCAGGCAGAGCGTACCTCTGGTTAAGTAACTTCGGAGACGAGGTCAGGGTGAACCCATAAGACCTCTCCCGGGGATGTAGTGAGTGGGATGAGTCCACTCACGTTGTCACGAGTAGGTGGTAGGTTAACCACCTCCATTGTCGCCTTTGGGATGGAGACGACGCCATCTTGTGTTGTAGTTGGCGGTAAGGTGCCAAATTGGGGTGACACCAAGTTGGCCGAGACCGTTTTCTCCTCGTAGTCGACGGAGATGACATCCGCATTGATCATGCGCTGGATGTAGTTCTTGAGGACATAACAGTCCTTAGTTGGATGTCCGACAAACCGATGGTAGTGACAGTACCTCAGATTGTCCACTCTCCCAACCTCTTCAGGACGCTTCAGGTCCGGCAACTTGATCTTGTCATCCTGCTTCAATATCTCGAAGAGTTGCAAGGTGTCTTCATTATTGAAAGAATAAACCTCCTTTGGTCGTGGTACAAGTGGAGGTTTCTGAGTAGGTGCTGATGCACCTTTGGAGGCATTGACAGTCAACGCCTGCTTCCACTTCATCTCTCATCTAGGATTGTTGGCTGCTGGCCGTTTTCCTTTATCTTCAAAGGCAGGGAAGCTGACTCCTAGAAGGCGAGCATTGGACGCCTTCTTTTCAGCTGCTTCGACCTCGATGATCAATGAACTCCAGTCGGGAGGAGGAAAGGAGTTGAGCCAGAGTTTGATTGTAGGCATTATTTTCATGCTACAGGAGGAGAGGAGTGCATGTTCTGGCATACCTGGGGGCAGTCTGAAGCAGGCTTGTCGGAACCGTTCGATGAATGCTCGAACAGTTTCCTTCTCCTTTTGACGTATCTCTATGAGGGACGCCATTGTCATGTCCTTCCCTCCGTCGTAGAAACGATCGAGGAAGAGACGCGTCAAGTCATCGAAAGAAGATATGGAGTTGTCAGAAAGACTGCAGTACCAGTCGTAAGCCACTCCTTTCAACGCCCCGATAAATATGCTGGTGAGTAGCGCGTCTTCCTTCGGAAGATGTCCCGTTTGAGACTGGAAGTACGTCAGATAGCGACGTGGAGAGTCTTTTCCGTCGTATGGCATCAATGTTTATGGTTTATATTTGGAAGGATAAACTACTTTGTTCTATTCGAGGGGGTATGGTTGTGGGATCCCCATCTTCTGGCACTCCTCTTGTCTGTTCTTGGACTCAAAGCGCTCGCACAAGTCCCTGATCATCTCAACCACGTCTTCCGTGGAGCTGGGAGTCGGAGAAGGTGGTACAGCCTGGAGTTGAGCATTTGATGGCTCCGACATCCGAGGTGCTTCACGGTGATCTGTATCCAAGGATACCCGTTGAAGGGGTATACTTGATTCTCCTTTGGCCCCTGGGTCAGGACCGATAGACGGTGCCCTGGCCAAAGCTGACCGTATCTCAAACACTGGTTGAGTCAGTGTTTGCATGGAGGCAGAGAGAGTTTTGAGTCCTCCCTCCAAGGTATCCATGCACTGGACAAGATCTGCTGGCGGCACATCTGACTCTGCATCACCAGCTCCCGTCATGTACACCGTCATGACGCGACTGGAAGTGGATGGATCGGTAGCTTCGTTTTCGGCCTCGCTTTCTTGTAGAAGAGGAACTTCCTTCGGAGCTTCGTCTTGGCTACCCCCAGCTATATTCTGGAGGACACCTTCATCTTCGGGAGAAGCATCAGCAAGGGCCTGACTACCCCCAGTTCTGTCATGGAGGACTTCTTCATCTTTGAGACGCAGATCCACAGGGGCTTGACTACCCCCAGCTATGTCCGGGAGGCTGACTTCGTCTCCAGGATGAAGATCCACAGGGGCTTGGCTACCCCCAGCTTCCTCTGAGATCTTCTTTCTCCCCCGAGTGCCCTCAAATACTCCTGAGGATGGGACAATCATCTTGGTCTTCCTCGGCTGCCTCTTAGATGAGGACAAAGTCGAGGAGCTGCCAGTCGCCTTCCGAATTGACGGGGAGTTGAGACTATATTACATGAAGCAACCTGTAGTTTTGACTCCACTTCAGTTGACACCTTCTTCTCGAGGCGACGTTGGAGGGGTGCTGATGATTGTAGCCACTGGAACACCGACTGTCTTGATGGTGGGACTGCTGTTTTGCAACAATAGTTGATGGTGACTACAGCACAGGTGTGCCCTGTGAGGGACGCATTGTGCTTGTCAGTCAACTCTCCTGATCGGTGCTTATGACGGATCATATTATGCAAATCATTGGGGGAGAGTGCCACCTTCGCACCCCCATCAGGCACATGGCAAGGCCAATCGCCGGGGTGGTCAGGAGAATGCTGTGCCCCGTGAACCAATGCAGAAGATGCGCTCAAATCAGTAGTAGGGGTACAACATTTACAGTGACTTGAACCAGCCACAGTCGCACATCCTATGTAGGCGCTGGGGTTCAAGACTATAGAGTTTGCCTTGCTTAACTTGGTTACGAACACAATAGATGCGCCCAAGTGAGGCAAGGACTTTGAAGGTGGGCTCGTTTCTGGTGCAGAAGCACCCGAGTCGACCTTATACAGCTTACCATCAGCAGCGTGCATAATCGTGAGCGCATGCTTCTGGTTTTCCACTGGCATAGCACGTTTGAGGCGTATGGCCCGTGCTACCTTGGACTTCTTCGTACCAGCACGCTAGGGTGCATAGTACTCAGAGTCCAAATTCTGCTCGCCACAACAGCGAGTGAGTCTGTCAAAGACAGAGACCTTCAGTGGCGCATCAAAATTACTACATAGGGCGTTAGATGTGCCCTTACTCCGTCGACACATCTTCCTTGTCTGAAAAGGAGATGGCTGGAGAATGTGGTCAGCACCATGCTTTTTCGAAAGATGTGCTGCACCGGTGGGCGCATCCTGGCTGCTGAGGACGTCAGCGAGAATGGTGGACTGCATCGGCGTATCCCCTTCAATGGTGGTGCCAGGGGCCTCGACCTTGTGCACCCAGACTTGGCGAGTCTTCTTCGGCTTTGGCAACCGCTTCGAAGGACTTGCGCTGTCTTCAGAGATGAACTCCTCATACGCCTGTTGATTGAGGCGTACGACCAGCGCCTTGTGGAAGGAGCCCACCTTCATATCGTCGGATTGCGACACAGATTTTTTGGTAGAGGAGAAAGAGGTCCCCAGCAGAGTCGCCAGCTTGTTTGCCATTAAAATCTTTTTAGTGTAATTTCAATTACAAACAGAACAGTGTTATAATGTAGGACTTAGATGTAGTCCTAGGAGAACACTTTTGTTTATCTGGGTCCCTGTGTTGATGGAGCGAGTGGTAATGCGTTGACTCCGTTGACGATCTGACGACGGTTCTCGGTTATCTGAAGGTCTGAGTTGCTCTGGGTGCTTGAGCTTGCGGAGAGAAAGAAGACGTTGAGTGTCTGTATCTGCCTCTCTCACTGTGTATGCAGGTCTCTGTCCATAGGTGTTTATCTCTGTGTGTAGGTCTCCAGAAAAAGGAAATGATCCCTCTATTTATAGCTTGTAGGCTGGCTGCTCATGTGCGCATATGTAGGATGTGCCTGTTTGTGGGGATGCCACGTGGTGATTGCTGATGGAGGCACATGGGCGATGCGCTCTGATTGAGGAGTTGAACCCTTCATGTTGCCTTTGTGGGCTGCGACCGAGCTGGTACGTAGCAATGGAGAGGATCTTTCAGTTGCTGAGATCTTGGGTGATTAGTACCCCTTCATAGGCTGAATCGAATTAAAGGACACGTGTCGTAGGTCCATGGCTCAAAGATCTCAGATTTGGAGGAGAGTGATCTGATAGGATGTGCCTGGGATTGGGCGCATGAGAAGACTTTGGCTCACAACTTTCAGGAGTCACGAACCGTCTGGACGTATGGCTTTTGAGGCGCATGCGAGTCTTCAGTAGTGACTTGATCTTTGTCTTTAGGGATCAGAGAAAAGTCTGAGGCGTATGGCTTTTGAGGTGCATGCTGAGATTTGGGCACGTGGCTGCGGAGGCGCATACAAAAAGGTTGGGCGGCTACGTGGCTTGTAACCGTCGGTGGAAAGTAATGATGATGCTGACGTCAGTGATGCTTCATTTTCTGAAAAAGCTGTCAACTGTTCAGTCCTCGGGGACTGGCTACTGTCGTATCAGACTTCAGCATTTAATGTTCTTTGATGGGTGATGGGCTGTTGAGTGGGCACGTCGATCTGCGTTCCATTAGGTGCATGGGGACGTGTGGGGCGCATCCATATGAGGTACTTGGTGCTGATGGGCACGTCTGTAGGATGCACGGTCTGACCGACGCATCCGTTTGCATGACATGTCTTTATTGGTCCGACTGTTACGTTCTTCGAGTGCTCTAAATAGCCATTTTTGACTTGGCCAAATTTGAAGCGTCAGGTTCATCACCATTTATACAAATTTATTGTACGGGATTCAGAGAGCCCGCCACTTGGCGCATGGGTTTGATTTGCCCGGCCTATAAATAGTGGCAAGGAGAGAGTTTGCTTCTCATTCTCTCACGTCCTCCCAAAATGAACTTGTTTGCTCGAGCACATTCTGTTAACGAGATACTCCCGAGGGTGAAGATGCGACGACTTGTCTTCGTTCATGCACTTGAAGGTGACTGTTACATCTAAAAGTCGGAGTCGAGGGCTTCTGAGGCAGGCGGAAGGTGCCTGTTGCATCCAAAGATCGGGATGCTCGAGCCTCGTCTCCGTTATGCTGAAAGAGCCACAGATCGGAATTGTGGTGCTCCCGGCTTTGGAGGCTCTTTCTTTCGTCAGAGTGGGTGTTGTCCATTCTGGTTGTATTGAAAGCCTTCTTTTGCCGTGGATCGATTGCGGTGCTCTCCTCTTCCTGGGGCTTTAGAGAGCTCTTTCTCCTACAAGAGTGGGGTTGATCGCCCACTCTCGTTCTGCTCAATAAATGCTTCATTAGTCGAAGCATTTGATCAGGTCAAAGTAAGACGCATATGCTGAGACTTCATGATGCACATAACTGAGACTCTGAAGAGATGCGCCTGACTGAGACGCTGAAGGCTGCACCTGACTGAGACGCTGAAGAGATGTGCCTGACTGAGATGCTGAAGTGATGTGCCTGCTTGATGATGTGCCTGGTGGGGGGCGCATGGCAGTTTGCTGCGCCTGGATGTAGACTTAGGGTCTTTCTTTGTAGAAATTATTCTTTGTAAAGCCTTTTTTAGACATGTAATAGACTTTTATAATAAAAATCTTCTTTTGATGTCCATGCTTTTGCTGCTTGCTGTGCCAAGTACTTCATCTGAGCTCCCTGGCACATGTTCTGAGTAGTATTTGAGAGTATAGGAATTCTGGCACATAGATGCGCCCTGAAATTCTATGCTTCTACAGTTTAATAAACGACAGAAAAAAGCGTGTCGCTAATCGAGAATACATCGTAAAACATCGCTATGGCGATGTTAGTTTACGACGTTTATAACTTCGCTAATTAGCGACGTTATTTGCGACGTTTTTAAGTGGTCGCCGATTAGCGACACATTAGCGACGTTCTTGCGACGATGTGGTGGCATCAGATTGTTAGCCACGTCAAAAATTTAGCGAAGTTTTTAGCGACCTTTATTTTCTTCATAGATTCTGCCTCGCCAGTCGAATGTCTGCAGGGACTATATGTCCCGATCACCATGGTACCAATTAACCAACCAACAAAACTACTTGGTACAAATATCGGCACTATCGGTACGTTCGAACCGGAGTATCACAATTTTTGGTGTCGAAAAACAAATAATTATTACTAAATCATCAGATTTTTTGGCACTATCGGTACCCCTGACCAAGCCCCCCTCCCCCCTACACCGCCCCTAACCCTAACCCTCCCCTCCCCCCTGCTCCCCTCCACCACCCCCCACCGCTCCCCTTCCCCCACCCACACATACCCACCCCTAACCCGAACCCTAACCCTCCCCTCCCCCAGCCGCCTCCACCCCCTGCTCTCCTCACCCAGCCGCCCCCACCCCCACTGCTCCCCTCCCCCAGTCGCCCCCACACCCCTTGCTTCCCTTCCCCAGCCGTCCACACCCCCCTGCTCTCCTCCCCAGCCGCCCCCCTGCTCCCCTCCCCCATTCCCACTGCGCCACTCCAACAGCCGCCCCCACCATCCCCCCTCCCCCGCTCCCCTTCTCCCACCCACACATACCCACCCCTAACCCGAACCCTAACCCTAGCTCCCCTCCCTCAGCCGCCCTCGTCCCCTGTCATCCTCATTTCCCGTATTTCCCGTATTTCGTATTTATACTCGTATCTGGATTTTGGCATATATTTTATTTTTCTCGACTTGTGGAATTTCGGTATTTCTCGTATTTCGGGTTTTGGCTTGGATCTATTTTATTGGGTTGGTTCATCTTTTTGTGCATTAGATCACCCTAGCCCTATGCTACCCCTCATCCCCACCACAACTCCCCTCTTTATAACTCCACCAACCTCTTCTCTCTCTTCATAACCACTATTAATTTCTTCTTCTTCTTCTTCTTCCTCCACACAACTCCCCAACCCCTAGGCAAGTGCATCTTGCCACTACATGAGGACCCTCTTTTTTTTGTCCATTTGCTAGTTTAGGACATGGAGATCAACATTAGTTCTTGGGTTTTTATGATTTGGAGTCTCTGTTGATGTAAATCTAAGTTATTGCTATTTTTGGATTTTACATGTTTTGATCCTTTTTGGTTGGTTTTCTTTGAGTTTTGATGTTTCTATATGGAAGAGCTTTCAGTTTCACTCCAGTTGGAGCCTTGGAAATCCGAATTTGGAGTTCGGAGAACTTTTGAAGTTTTGGTTTCAGCCATGTGTTCTTGCTGTTTGGAGAAGACAGTGAGCAGTATGCAGAGCTGTTTAGCTACGCACACTGAGCTACGCGCGCTCTTTAGCGCTGCGTACGCAGGCTTGAGTACGCTTCCTGTTGGAAGCGTGTCTCCTTGAGCGTGCGTGACTTTCACACACTGCTCTCTGTAGCGTGCGTGACTTTCACACACTGCTTCCTGTAGCGTGCGTGACTTTCACATACGCTGCCCCCTTGAGCGTGCATGACTTTTCATGTACGCTGCCCCTGAGTGTGCGTGACTTTTCATGCAACTGTTCCCTTGAACGTGCGTGACTTTTCACGCAGCTGCTCCATTGAGCTTGCGTGACTTTTCACGAAGCTGCTCCCTTGAGCTTGCGTGACTTTTCACGCAGCTACTCCCTTTGAGCATGCGTGACTTTTGTACGCTGCTCCCCTGACCCCTTGCTTAACCTATTGACCCTTGGAGTTTTAGTTTTATTTCTTTAAGCTTGGCTCTTTTATAACCCTGTCTTTTGATATTTTATTAGATATTTCATGCCCATTTTATATCCTTACGCCTTTTGTCATGAACTTGATTTTTAGTTAATTTGTTTGGAATGACTATTGTACATGGCTCGGTATGACAAGGAACTAGCATAACACGACAGTGACCCGTAGTGGTGCACTCCTGACATGACCAACATGACTTGATAGTGGCCCGTGGCGGCGCACTCCTGACTTGACATGACTTGATAACTTAACTTGACCTGTCTTGACACCATGGGTGGTTCTTTCTTGCTTGCTTGTTAATCAACTTGTCCTGTCTTGCATCATGTCTAGGATGGGACTTCTGAGTACCACGGTCAGGAGCCCCTACTAAAATGGATTAAGGTTAATAACTAGAATAACACAGTAGTCATAAAGAGATGACACAGCTATAGGCAATCCCGTTACCTGGGCGCTCTTGGGATCTGTAGCCTGCCGTCGAGTAGGGCACATTTCCAGTGCACCGTCGAGTGTTGCACCCTCTAAGTCACCTAAGGGTACATTTGTCTCCTGGGCGATGTACCCACCTGAATTCAACCCTAATCTTTCGTCCTGGGTAGCCTGGATGGTCTGCAGGGCTTGTGGCTGTGGAACAATCTCACTGCATCTTGTTAGTAATTAGGCCTGTGATAACCCTAGTTAGTTAAAGTAGTAAGCCGTAGTATCTGCTTGGCCGTGATTGATTGAATAAGGTATAACCAGTCTAGCCATGTCTTGATCCAGTACAAGCTTGCTTCCTGTCTTGATTACTTACATTATTATCTTGCCGATAAATGGTAGAAAACCAAGCTCTGTTCAGATGAAGGGTTATAACCCCGGTCCTTGTTTGGTTTACGGGTTGTAACCTGGCTATCGGAATAGTTCCATGGTTATCTCGTCGTATATCTCCTGACATGTTTTCGTAAGTTTTACTTTTAATATTAGATTTTCTTGTGCTGATTGCTGGCTTTTGTTTTTATTTCGTGGCCCCCTTGTGGCACTTGCTCTTTCTGGGGTTGACCCAGCTGGTTTTGTGTGGCCAGATTTCGGAGCAGCTCCCGAGGATCTACCAAGCTTCCAGCCCGATGGTGGCGACTAGAAGGAACCCGGGCTACGAGTGGGTTTTCTATTTTATTTCGCTCACTCTATTGTAAATTATTCTTTTAAGGCGTTTAGCCGACGAGCACCTGTTAGCTCGATGCACTTTTACTTACTGTCTGCCTACGGGCTGTAAACATGATTAACAAATCCTAGGGTTGATCATGTATGACTAAACTCTTGCTAGTCCTAACATTTTGTAACGACTAGCTTCATGATCAGCTGAATATGTAATATTTGGGACGCCTTTTATTGTATATTTGGTGGTCAAACATCTTGTAATTATATGATTTGCTTGAGATTGAGACAGTAGGCTTGACCTTAAGAAGACTGTTGGCTTGTAGTAAACCCTCATATCTAGACAGCCGTGACCGTATAGTTGAGATGTATTCTATTTCAATATACGTAGCTGGCTATGTCTGCCCCCGCTCTCTAGTATTCTGGTTCTGGGGTGTGACATGGTTTAAGTGGTGGCCCATGCAGTTCTTGTCAATCAAGAAATGTGAGGGTTTACCGAATAGATGTCTCAATCAGTATTCGCCCTTGATCTCCGCCCATATTTTTAAATCCCTGAAATTCTTGACCTGATTACATGCTTGTATCGTTGATCTGTCCTGGTCCTTCCTTATTGTTTTCCTGTGTCATCTTCCTCAGCGGCACTGTACCTGACCCTGTCGATCAGCAAGGAGGAGCACCTTATGTGGACCAGCAACAACCTGGAGATCAAGCCCAGCATTTCGGAGTCGCCTCCAGAGTGATACCTACTGGAGGAGAGTCACCAGTTCGGCCCGTCCAGCCCGTAGAGCCAGATAATGGTACCTTAGTAGGCCTAATCAGAACCTTGATAGCTTCCCAGGATCGTCGAAGCGACGCCCTGCACCAGACAGTTCAAGATGCTTTGACCCGAGGCAGACATCCAGGCAACCAGGCGGCGAACAGCTTCAAGCGATTGAACCCTCCTTTCTTCGACGGCACCGAGGATGTGATTGCCGCAGATGCATGGCTTCAGGATACCGAGGTGGTTCTGGAAGCAGCTAGGACACCCGAGAATGAGAAGGTGGCAGTAGTACGCCTGCAGTTGTTGGATTTAGCTCGCAATTGGTGGGCGACGCAAGCCATGGGATTAGTGGCACCCATTGCTTGGGCAGTGTTTAGAGAGAGATTCCAGACGAAGTATTTCGATGCTGTGGCTCGGTACGACCTGCAGACCAGATTTACCAACTTGAAGCAAGGAGGCAGATCAGTCGACAGTTATGCATCGAAGTTTTTTAGACTCAGTAGGTTTGCCCCCACCTTGGTGGCGACCGAGTTTGATAGGGCCCAGCGGTTCCAGCAGGGACTGCATTTGGAGATCTTGTTGGCGGTTGAGCAGTTCGAGCACCTGACGTTCGATGCAGTCTTGAGAGCAGCTAGGAGGCATGAGTATACCTCCCAGAGGATCGTGGATAGGACCGGAAGTAGGAAGCGGTCCCATAGTCAGATGCACCAGTCATCAGCTCCAGTCCCGGCAGCTAGGGGATTGACCATTGGAACTCCGAGGCGGGCGGCCTCAGTAACGTCGGTTCAGCATTCGACCCCGACGTACCCGCAGCAGCAGAAGCAAAAGCAGACTTCCGCGATGGGATATTCTCATTACGGGAAGCCAGGGCATATGGTGGCAGACTGTCGCAGGGCGCAGGGATTGTGCCTGGCTTGTGGAGCAGCAGATCATAGGGTTGGGGCTTGCCCGAATAGGGATGGTTCATCTGCATCCAACCCTTCTAGCTCTTCGGTGAGAGGACCGGCCCCAGCACCGGTTCAGCAGCAGCAGTATCAGTCTTCGAGGCCCTTGCCGCCTCAGTCGCAGGCATTCCAGCAGCAGCACTCCCAGCAGTATGCATAAGCCCAAGCTTAGACCCAGAATAGGCAGAGAGGTTTCCAGCAGAGGGGACCAGCAGCCAGAGGACAAGGTCAGGCCATGATGATGGCTATAGAAGAAGAAGTTGCACCAGGTGAGGTAGTGGCAGGTACTATTCTCGTCAACTCCTTTCCAGCTTCGGTATTGTTTGATTCTGGTGCATCGCATTCATTCATGTCTGCACGATTTGCGACACGGATAGGATTGGAGCCCGAGTCATTGTCAGTGAGGCTCAATATACTTACTGGTAATGGTCTTGTGGGAGTAGATCGAGTGTTTTCCTCGTGTCGGATCGTAGTTAGCAATAGGGAGTTCCACGCTAGATTCATAGAGTTTCCTATGGCAGATTATGATGTAGTCCTAGGCATGGATTGGTTGAGGAACCAGTATGCTAGGATAGACTGCCATGTTGGCAGAGTTGTCTTTAGTATCCCCGGCGAGCCAGAGTTTTCGTTTTCCAGAGGCGCAGTGGAGCCATCTTTTCCAGCATTGCGGATGGCAGTAGCAGCAGTGCAGTTACCCCAGATAGTTGATGAGTTTCCAGATGTCTTTCCAGAGGAGCTTCCAGGGATGCCGCCGGAGCGGGAGATTGAGTTCACTATAGACTTGATTCCCGGGACAGCACCAGTATCAGAGCGAGTCTACAGGATGGCGCCTTCAGAGTTGGAAGTTTTGTATAAGATGATTGAAGAACTGAGGACCAAGGGATTCATCCGTGCAAGTGGATCGCCTTAGGGAGCCCCGATGCTTCTTGTGAAAAAGAAGGATGGTACGTCCAGGCTATGTGTTGATTATCGTACCTTGAATTCGGTGACAATCAAGAACAGATACCCTCTTCCGAGGATAGATGACTTGTTTGATCAGCTCAGAGGGGCTTCAGTATTCTCGAAGATCGACTTGCGGTCAGGATACCACCAGATCAGAGTCAGAGAGCAGGACATCCCAAAGACAGCATTCAGATCAAGGTATGGACATTGGGAGTTCCTTGTTATGCCCTTTGGAGCGACCAATGCGCCGGCCGTATTCATGGACCTCATGAATCGCATTTTTATGCCTTACTTGGACCAATTTGTGATCGTGTTCCTAGATGACATCCTAGTCTACAGCAAGAGTGAAGCAGAGCATAAGTAGCATCTCAGAGTCGTCCTTCAGACGCTTCGGGAGCATCAGTTGTACGCCAAGTTCAGTAAATGCGAGTTTTGGCTCGATCGCATTTTGTACTTGGGTCACATCATTACCCGAGGAGGAGTGGAAGTGGATCCCCAGAAGATTGTGGCTATCGAGTCATGGCCGGTACCCAGCTCAGTGGCAGAGGTTCGCAGCTTCCTTGGATTGGCCGGCTACTACCGGCGGTTCGTTTCAGATTTTGCAAGGATTTCAGCACCGATGACCCAGTTGACCCGCAAAGATGTGCCATTTGTTTGGACAGCAGAGTGTCAGGAATCATTTGAGAAGTTGAAGCGAGGTTTGATAACGGCTCCCATTCTCACCCTTCCAGATGGGACCGGAGGATTCACAGTTTATTGCGACGCTTCAGGCAGAGGATTGGGGTGTGTCTTGATGCAGCATAGGAAGGTAATATCTTATGCGTCATGCCAACTTCGTGATCATGAGAAGAATTACCCGACCCACGACTTGGAATTGGCGGCGGTAGTGTTTGCCTTGAAGTTGTGGAGACGCTACTTGTACGGAGATAGAGTGGAGATCTTTACTGATCATAAGAGCCTGAAGTATGTTTTCACCCAGAAGGACCTTAATATGCGGCAGAGAAGATGGCTCGAGCTATTGGTAGATTATGATATAGATTTGCAGTATCATCCCGGGAAGGCCAACGTTGTAGCAGATGCATTGAGCAGGAGAGCCAGAGTTTATTTCCTGACGGCGCAACCAGAATTATTGGCAGATCTTCAGAAGATGGGAATTGAAATGGTTCTTCCTACCAGTGTGGCATTGATGGCCAGTCTACAAGTTCAGTCCAGCATAGTTGAGAGGATCCTGATGGCGCAGTCAGCAGATTCCAAGATCCAGCGACTCAGAGCAGAGTGTAAAGCAGGAAGAAGGCCAGAGCTATGTATCCATGAAGACGGTACACTTCGGCACGGCACTCGTCTTTGTGTACCTAATGGAGATATCAGACAGGAAGTCATGGCAGAAGCCCATAGTTCACAGTATTCTATTCATCTGGGTGGTACGAAGATGTACCGTGATATTCGTCAGCATTTTTGGTAGAATGGCATGAAGAGGGAGATAGCCCGGTTTGTCTCTCGGTGTTTGGTTTGCCAACAGGTTAAAGCTGAACATCAGAGGCCCGCTGGACTTCTTCAACCCTTACCGATCCCAGAATGGAAATGGGAACATATAACCATGGATTTCGTGACCGGATTGCCCAGATCTCCGGCCGGCAGAGATGCTATTTGGGTAATTATGGACAGGCTTACCAAGGTGGCACACTTTCTCCCATTCAGAGTTGGACAGTCGACGGCGCAGCTAGCAGAGATGTATCTCAAGCAGATCGTCAGGCTTTACGGTGTGCCAGTCAGCATCACCTCAGACAGGGATTCAAGATTCACATCACACTTTTGGCGCAGCTTGCAGAAGAGTTTGGGGACTCGTCTTCAGTTCAGCTCAGCTTATCACCCACAGACGGATGGTCAATCAGAACGCACAATCCAGACTCTTAAAGATATGTTGAGATCCTGTACCCTTGACTTCGATGGTTCATGGGAGAATCATCTGCACCTGGTGGAATTCTCGTACAACAACAGTTATCAGGCCAGTATCCAGATGGCACCATTCGAGGCTCTTTATGGCAGGAAGTGCAGATCCCCGCTAGCATGGGACGATGTCGGAGAGAGGCAGATGCTCAGACCCGAATTGATTTCCCAGACGATTGAAGTGGTCAGGAAGGTCAGAGATCACCTCCGAGTTGCCCAGGACTGCCAGCGCCATTGGGCCGATGCTCATCGACGTCCCTTAGAATTTGCTGTCGGCGACCATGTATTCCTTAGGATCTCGCCTAACCGCGGCGTCATTCGCTTTAGCGTGCGGGGAAAGCTTAGTCCTAGGTATATAGGGCCGTTCGATATTCTAGAGCGAGTAGGAGATGTATCCTATCGTCTCGCTCTTCCGCCGTCGCTAAGTGAGGTACATGATCTATTCCATGTGTCCCAATTACGACGGTATATTCCAGACCCGAGCCACATCCTAGACCATTCGAAATTGGTTGTTGGTACCAACCTTTCGTATGAGGAAAGGCCCGTGTCTATTTTGGACCGGAGGGAAAAGATACTCAAGAACAAGACTATTAAATTAGTCCGTGTTGCTTGGGGTCATCACTCTCTGGGCGAGTCAACGTGGGAGCGTGAGGACGACCTCCGATCGCGATATCCCTACCTGTTTGACTCGTGAGGTATAATGTCTTTCTTATGCCTTACGTTTTCCCTTTCTTACTTGCATTGTATGATTGTATGATTGAACTGCTTAGTGTAACTTGCATGTGCTTAGTGTAGCTTGTCATGGCAATCTCTAGCTCCTTGATTAAATTCCGAGGACGGAATTCTTTTAAGGTGGGTAGAGTTGTCACCCTCATTTCCCGTATTTCCCGTATTTCGTATTTATACTCGTATCTGGATTTTGGCATGTATTTTATTTTTCTCGACTTGTGGAATTTCGGTATTTCTCGTATTTCGGGTTTTGGCTTGGCTCGGTTTTATTGGGTTGGTTCATTTTTTTTGCATTGGATCACCTTAGCCCTATGCTACCCCTCATCCCCACCGCAACTCCCCCTCTTTATAACTCCACCAACCTCTTCTCTCTCTTCATAACCACCATTAATTTCTTCTTCTTCTTCTTCCTCCACACAACTCCCCAACCCCTAGGCAAGTGCATCTTGCCACTACATGAGGACCCTCTTTTCTTTGTCCATTTGCTAGTTTAGGACATGGAGATTAACATTAGTTCTTGGGTTTTTATGATTTGGAGTCTCTGTTGATGTAGATCTAAGTTATTGCTATTTTTGGATTTTGCATGTTTTGATCCTTTTTGGTTGGTTTTCTTTGAGTTTTGATGTTTCTATATGGAAGAGCTTTCAGTTTCACTCCAGTTGGAGCATTGGAAATCCGAATTTGGAGTTCGGAGAACTTTTGAAGTTTTGGTTTCAGCCATGTGTTTTTGCTGTTTGGAGAAGACAGTGAGCAGTGTGCAGAGCTGTTTAGCTACGCACACTGAGCTACGCGCGCTCTTTAGCGCTGCGTACGCAGGCTTGAGTACGCTTCCTGTTGGAAGCGTGTCTCCTTGAGCGTGCGTGACTTTCACACACTGCTCCCTGTAGCGTGCGTGACTTTCACACACTGCTCCCTGTAGCGTGCGTGACTTTCACATACGCTGCCCCCCCCTGAGCGTGCGTGACTTTTCATGTACGCTGCCCCTGAGCGTGCGTGACTTTTCACGCAGCTGTTCCCTTGAGCGTGCGTGACTTTTCACGCAGCTGCTCCCTTGAGCTTGTGTGACTTTTCACGCAGCTGCTCCCTTGAGCTTGCGTGACTTTTCACGCAGCTACTCCCTTTGAGCATGCGTGACTTTTGTACGCTGCTCCCCTGACCCCTTGCTTAACCTATTGACCCTTGGAGTTTTAGTTTTATTTCTTTAAGCTTGGCTCTTTTATAACCCTGTCTTTTGATATTTTATTAGATATTTCATGCCCATTTTATATCCTTACGCCTTTTGTCATGAACTTGATTTTTACTTAATATGTTTGGAATGACTATTGTACATGGCTCGGTATGACAAGGAACTAGCATAACACGACAGTGACCCGTAGTGGTGCACTCCTGACATGACCAACATGACTTGATAGTGGCCCGTGGCGGCACACTCCTGACTTGACATGACTTGATAACTTAACTTGACCTGTCTTGACACCGTGGGTGGTTCTTTCTTGCTTGCTTGTTAATCCACTTGTCCTGTCTTGCATCATGTCTAGGATGGGACTTCTGAGTACCACGGTCAGAAGCCCCTACTAAAATGGATTAAGGTTAATAACTAGAATAACACAGTAGTCATGAAGAGATGACACAGCTACAGGCAATCCCGTTACCTGGGCGCTCTTGGGATCTGTAGCCTGCCGTCGAGTAGGGCACATTTCCAGCGCACCGTCGAGTGTTGCACCCTCTAAGTCACCTAAGGGTACATTTGTCTCCTGGGCGATGTACCCACCTGAATTCAACCCTAATCTTTCGTCCTGGGTAGCCTGGATGGTCTGCAGGGCTTGTGGCTGTGGAACAATCTCACTGCATCTTGTTAGTAATTAGGCCTGTGATAACCCTAGTTAGTTAAAGTAGTAAGCCGTAGTATCTGCTTGGCCGTGATTGATTGAATGAGGTATAACCAGTCTAGCCATGTCTTGATCCAGTACAAGCTTGCTTCCTGTCTTGATTACTTACATTATTATCTTGCCGATAAATGGTGGAAAACCAAGCTCTGTTCAGATGAAGGGTTACAACCCCGGTCCTTGTTTGGTTTACGGGTTGTAACCTGGCTATCGAAATAGTTCCATGGTTATCTCATCGTATATCTCCTGACATGTTTTCGTAAGTTTTACTTTTAATATTAGATTTTCTTGTGCTGATTGCTGGCTTTTGTTCTTATTTCGTGGCCCCCTTGTGGCACTTGCTCTTTCTGGGGTTGACCCAGCTGGTTTTGTGTGGCCAGATTTCGGAGCAGCTCCCGAGGATCTACCAAGCTTCCAGCCCGATGGTGGCGACTAGAAGGAACCCGGGCTACGAGTGGGTTTTCTATTTTGTTTCGCTCACTCTATTGTAAATTATTCTTTTGAGGCGTTTAGCCGACGAGCACCTGTTAGCTCGATGCACTTTTACTTACTGTCTGTCTACGGGCTGTAAACATGATTAACAAATCCTAGGGTTGATCATGTATGACTAAACTCTTGCTAGTTCTAACATTTTGTAACGACTAGCTTCATGATCAACTGAATATGTAATATTTGGGACGCCTTTTATTGTATATTTGGTGGTCAAACATCTTGTAATTATATGATTTGCTTGAGATTGAGACAGTAGGCTTGACCTTAAGAAGACTGTTGGCTTGTAGTAAACCCTCATATCTAGACAGCCGTGACCGTATAGTTGAGATGTATTCTATTTCAATATACGTAGCTGGTTATGTCTGCCCTCGCTCTCCAGTATTCTGGTTCTGGGGCGTGACATCCCCCCTGCCCCACCCCCCCAGCCACCCCCACTCACCCCCCAACCACCCGCATCCCCCTGCCCCTCTCCCCGAGCCACCTGTACCCCCCCAACCACCAACAACCAAAACAGTCGGAGAGAGAGAGGGAGGGGGAGAGTCACGTACCGGAGAGGAAGGAGAGTCGTCGGAGAGAGTAAGAGCGCCGGAGGGGGGAGGACAGAGAGTGAGAGAGTAAAATGGAGAGAAATGAATCATTGGAGGGAATATAATTAGAATTTAGCGACGCTAATACTACCGTCACTAAATTAGTCGCCATTAGCGACGTCAGAGCGACGTTTCGCGACGATTAGCTCATGTAATTAATATACGTCATTGTCACGTCGCTTATTTCATCGCTAGTAGCGACTATTAGCGACATTTCAATAAAACGTCGCTAATGAACACAATTTAGCGATGTTAATCGAATGTCGCTAAATTTATGTCGTCTATTGAGCAGATTTTAGTAGTAACCTTTGACAGCCTTCTACGGAACGAAAACCATGTCGTAGGGGGACAGCAATATCGCCCAGGTGGCTAGACAAGAACTGGGTACGCCTAGCTTGGTCATGAGAACCCTGAGGGGGTTAACTCATAAGACAACATAGATGGACTGTCCTGTCACATAGTGTCATATTTTCTGAATGGCGAACACCAAAGCAAGGCATTCCTTTTCCACGGCAGTATACCTATGCTCCGGCCCCACTATCATTCAACTGAGGTAATAGATGGCTTGTTCGTGCCCCACATTATTGTTATGTGCCAGTAAGGCGTCGAGGGAGTGTTCCATTGCCCGTAAATAGAGTAGAAAGGGTTTTTTGGCGACCGGGGCTACCAAAACTGGCAGATTCGACAGGTATTCCTTAATATCATCAAAGGCGCATTGATATTCTTCATTCCACACGAAAGAGACGCCTTTCTTTATGAGTTGTGTGAATGGTTGACATCGTCCTGAGAGGTTAGATATGAACCTCCTGATGTAGGCTAGTCTTCCCTGAAGGCCTCGGAGTTCGTAGAGGTTCCTCGGTGGACTCATGTCCAGGATTACTTTTTTCTTATCGGGGTCTATGTGAATACCCCGGGAGGTAATGACAAAGCCCAAGAATTTTCTATTAGATACGCCCAGGAAGGATTTGGTAGGATTCATCTTTAGATTGTGCACTCGCATGAGGTCGAACACTGTCCTCAAATCGTGTAAGTGGTCATCCTTGGAGCAGCTTTTGATGGCGATGTCGTCAACGTAACACTCCACCGTCTTGCACAAGTGGTCTCAGAAGATGACACTCATTGCTCGTTGATATGTAGCACCAGTGTTCTTTAGGCCGAAGGGCAAGAGTTTGTAACAATATACGCCGATCGGTGTTCAAAATGACATATGCTTCTCATCATTAAGAGACATTTTGATTTGATTGTATCCCAAAAAGCAATCCATAAAGGACATACGCTCGAAGCCACGTGTATTATCGATCATTATGTCTATGATCGGAAGAGGGAATTCATCCTTAGGACATACCGCATTCAGGTTGCGGAAGTCGATGCAAATTCGGATCTTCCTGTTCTTCTTGATGACGGGTACTATATTAGCTACCCAGTCTGGGTGCTACTCCTCGCGGATGAATCCGCTAGCTATAAGCTTGTTTACTTCAGCTTCGATGGAATTCATGATGTCTGGGCGGAACCGCCGTTGCTGTTGTTTGACTGGTTTTACGTCTGGATGAATATTAATCATCTTATGAAGTACGATCTCGGGGTTTAGCCCTGGCATGTCTTCATAGATCCAAGCGAATGCGTCAATATATTTTCTGACGAGTTGTAACAGCGACTCCCGCTCGTTGTCTGTCAGGATTTTACTGATGAAGATTGGCTTTGAGGAGGATTCGTCGCCGAGGTCAACTTGCATAACCTCATCTTCAGTGGAAGGGTCTTGTTGTTCAAAGCGCT
Organism: Iris pallida; assembly: GCA_029216955.1. Lineage (NCBI taxonomy): Eukaryota > Viridiplantae > Streptophyta > Magnoliopsida > Asparagales > Iridaceae > Iris > Iris pallida. Next base: position 179,906 of record JANAVB010005798.1, on the reverse strand, counting down.
TCTCCCATTGTGCATCCAGCTGTTGGACCCATGGCTAAAATTCAAAAAATTCGGGTAGATCTTCATCTTCATCCTGAATGTCGATGGATGTCATATTGACAAACAGGATTCGCCTGAATATATCTCCAATGATATTATCGAAATCATAAGTGGGTGATCCGGATGAGTGAGAATGCTACTCGCATTCCTCATCAGAGCTCTCGGGCGTTGTTGTCGGTGTAACATAACCTAGATCGTGTCTGGACTTGTTGTAATAATCTCGAGGTTTTCCAGCCGGGACTGGCAACTGCAGAGGTAATCGTCGGCCGTTGCTGTAGTTCAAGCCTGGGGTAGTCTCCATATCGTACCCCTACTTTTGCATGAAGTACTTGGCTCGGGAACTATACAGGTAGAGCGGCAATCTTCCAGTATCGGGTTCAAAATCGAATTCTTCTGGCATGAAAGGTTGAGGACTTTCTTTTAGGCCGAATATGATTGTGTAATCGCCTTTTCTTCTGCCTGGGACTAGGAAGTAGGCACCTCTAATGGGAGTAAGTCAGTTTGCGGTATAGACAGTTGTCGCATGTGTGTGCAAATTAATGTCCAGACCGTGCTCCATAGTATACATCAAATTAAGTTTATTGCCCTCAGGATAGTTCAATGAAAGCCTTTTGTTGATGAAATAAGGTATCTTGTCTAAAGAAATTACATCATCGACAGAGGGACTATCAATATGTGCAACCAGATATTTTGCCAGTTCAGCCTCATCTTCAGCTACCCCCTGTATGACCAGAGACTGGGGCGACATCCTGGGCAGCTTGACCACAAAGGGTTCTGTCCGTGGCATCGGCTTATCTGAGGGTCTCAGAACAACACTTTGCTGTCGATTCGTCTTGGGGAGGCGGATAACCATCGGCTCGACAGAGGACCTTGCATCTTCCGTTCGCCTTTGATTAGATTTTGACAATCGGATCACCATCGGCTCCACAGAGGACCTTGCATCTTCCGTTCGCCTTTGATTGGATTTTGGCAATCGGATCACCATCGGCTCTACAACGGGTTTTGGCTCCTGGCTAGACCTCGGGAGTCGGATAACCATCGGTTCCAACTCCGCTGTTGGGGTGGAAGAAACGAGCACTTCTTTATGCAAAGTTGCGACAAGGGGTGCGACCTTGCCTGGTTTGCGGGTCTGGAGACAGATTTTTAGAGGTTCCTTTTACCCTGTTGTGGCCTCCAGTTTATTTTGTCTTCTTTCGTCAATTGTGTGATTTTTAAATTTCTCATATAGACAAGCCTCAGAAGAATAATAAGACTTAACCCCTTTGAAAGGATCGATGTCGATAAATTTCGTCTTTACGAAGTCGTGCTTACTGACATACTTAAAGCACTGGTGGAGCATGGATGGCATGATCATATAGTCATGTATCCATAGATGCCCCAAGAGGATATTGTAGGATGTATCTGCGTCTATGACGTAGCAGGTAACCTCTGTCTTCAGGTCGTCGATCTGACACTTCAAGCGAATCTTTCCCGGGGATATCTTCTCTCCGAGTTGAAACCGCTAATGGCAATATTGGTCGATGCTAGCCAGTGCATAGGGCTGCCCAGGAGCTGAAGCAAGCTTTTCGGGATGATGCTTATTGACGAGCCTGGATCGATGTGCATCCGATCCACCTTGACGTCGCATATGTATCTAGTATAGTACAAAGGGCGATCATGCAAGTTGGTTTTGATTAACATATCATGTAGGGTAAATACGATGATGGGCATTGCATCTGCACAATTGATGCCCTAGAGATCTGCTGACGAGTCTTTCCCTGTAGGCTTGACCTGAGCTATGTAGGTGTCAGCATTTTGGAGTGCTTTGCTCAATGCGACGTGAATATCCTTGGAGAGCCTTATAAGCTCGTATAACGACAACTTTACTGGCATATTAGCCAGTTGTGCTAGTATGTCAAAGTTGTAAGGTCTCTCCAGCCCCTGAGGTGTATCCTTACGGAGCGGCATGTCGAAGCGGGTTTCCTTCGGCTTGGATTTATCTGTCGGTGGAGGCTGAGATGGTCCCGGAACATCGGTAGCGGGTAGCGTTGTCGGCTGAGGGTCCTCGACTGAATTACCTAAGGTGGGCTGGGATTGAGCGCCAGACCGGGTAACAACGGCTGCCGCCTCCTCAGCTTCGGCCGAGATTGTGTGGCAGGATCTGGACTTTCTGTCCTTCTTTTTGCTAGTTGAGGATGGTACTGCCTGGGTAACTTCAGGTACTAAGTCTGGGTTGACCCACAGGACCTCTCCTCGTGACGTGGTGAGAGGCACCAATCCAGCCATCTGGTCCCGGACAGGAGGGAGGTTATGTAACACCCCTAAAATTTTTAAATTATTTTTTGTTATTTAAAAAGACTTAAAAATGAATTTATGCAATTTATGATAGTTTTTTAATGACCTTAGCCATTGTTGTGTTTTGGAGCACAAGACGACCATGACTTTTAGCACGGAAGTTATAGCAGTGTGCCTTGACTAGTATATTAGCCATGCCAGGGAAAGCCTAGCCATGGTGATGTCCAAACTAGAAAAACTAGGCCAAGTTATGAATTGACTTATTTAAATAATATTAATAAGATATTATTGTACATATTGATTTTTAGATGACTCGGTTTGTCCAATTCAGTCCGAACTGGGCTCGGACCAAACCCAGGCTCAAGTAGAAATGTGGAGTGACCAAGACGACCCTGTAGGCATATTTTATGGGTGTGCAAATGTTCTTAATATTATTTTAGATTTTGAGAAATATTTTCTAATTATTAAATTAGAGGTACAAAATTTATATTTTTATTATTAATGATGTTTTTCAATATTGGTACAATTTTCTAGATCCAAGTAAGGGTGTGGTAAAGATCACCCATTGGGGCAATTTTTATTATTTTATTATTATTAAAGTTATTTTATGGAAATTTGATAAACATGTTTATTCTAATAAGATATTATTTATTATTTTGAGTTGATTTATTGGCAATTGAATTTATATAAATAAGTATATGGGTTTAAATATATTAAATATTTGGATATGTGACATTTATATATTTGGATATATATATATATATATATATATATATATATATATATATATATATATATATATATATATATATATATATATATATCCAAATATATATATATATATATATATATATATATATATATATATATATATATTTTTTTTTTTTTTTTTTTTTTTTTTTATATATTTTTTTTAAAATATATATATATATATATATCCAAATATATATATATATATATATATATATATATATATATATATATATATATATATATATATATATATATATATATATATATATATATATTTTTAAAAATATATATATATTTTTTTTATATATTTTTAAAAATATATATATATATATATATATATATATATATATATATATATAAATATATATATATATATATATATATATTTTATATATATATATATATATATATATATATATATATATATATATATATATATATATATATATATATATATATAAATATATATATATATATATATATATATATATATAAATATATATATATATAATATATATATATAAGAAGATTTGAGTTATAAAAAAATAAACAAAAAATAAAAAATAAACCAGGTGAACAGTACCCGCGGGGGGGGCACTATTCACCCTAGCCTTCCCCGACCCCATCTTATATATATAAAAAAAGAAGGAAAACCTAAACCCCGATGTGCGACCCCCTGGAACCCCAGCCTCGCGCGCGCCGCCGCAGGTGGCCGCCGGCCAACCATGCGCGGTGGCGAAGCCGACAGGATACCGCCGCAACACCGAAATAACAGCAGCTTCGCGCGCAGACTCCACCGCTCAGGTGCGCATGTTTTTCGTCAAATTTCTTTCCACATAGTTCACCGATTTACGAACTGTAAACTCGTATAGGAAGCCAATATGACCCACTACGAGCCCCTTCAAAAGGATTTGGAGTTAACCCATTAGTTCGCTCAGAAATTCGACGCAAACATCATCAAAAATCTGAGCAAAACCAGGGCATTAGAGCAGTTCCAACCTTAACTTTGATGGGATTTTCTGAATTAAATACTCAGAGTTTTCGTGAATCAATTCCAAACAGTTTTGGACAACCTATACGAGAATAAAAGTCTTTTTATAGATCTAGATTTAATTACGTATGTGAAAAGTTATTTGATTTCAAAAATAAAGAAAAATATGTTTTCAAAAACTACAAAATTTGAAAAATCTTCGATTCAACGTGTATCCCGCTAATCTGGGTGACGTGATCGCGAACCGAAAGCATCGAAAGGTGCGTATCGTCTTCGCGGACGTGTGGGCTATGACGGAATTCAAATTGGTTGCACGTGTGCGACGAATTTGACGTGTATCCTTCGAAATTTGTCGTATCGGCCTCTTTGTAAGTTTCTCAATTATTTTTTACATGTTCATTGACTCAGAACGAAACTTATGCCAGCAGGACCGTATCATTTTTCTGGTCCTGTACACCAAGTTTGATCCGATTCTGAGAAGGTCGACCGGAACGCTATTTTGGCGGGCCCGCGACCCGTTCCAACGGACGATTTTGTGCACGGCTCATCAGAATCCAAAATTGGACATACCATTGGGTTCGTCTCCTCAAACTGGACCTGTATATATGTAGTTTTATGACTATAGAGATGTAGATTCTGACACACATTTCGGTACAAAATGGGTCCAACGGCGAACATCATTTTGATCCAAAATTATGATTTTACCCATGTTCCAGAATTGGACTTTTGGATAGGCATTTCCTAGACACATCTTATATTTCGAAAACGTTCGTGGTGTTTATTTCAGCATCCGAGGATGTATATGGGATTTGTTTTTCGTCACTTTACTATTCAGACGGTTCGAGCTATTGGACGTCGCCATTTTTGCGTACAACCTCAGGCAAGATACCTTGCCATATTTACTGATTATATTTAGTCTGCATATTTTTTATTGCATATCACTGTTTACTTATTTCTAGTTCTTGTAGCTGTACCATTATTACAGTTTCTAATTTATTACCTGTCCAGTGATATTAGCTTTACTTATTATCCCTTGATTGCATATGGACCTAGAGTTAAGAGACTACCATTTGTAATGTATAGCATAAAACTTGACACAGTTGTACCACGAGGTATATATGAGATGGGTAGCATGTAGAGGTACTTGCGTGATGGTTGATCACCTGTGCGCATGCGTTATGGCAAACTGCTAATAGAGGCATGTTAGGAGACTTGGCAGTTAGTAGAGGTATAGGAGTCATGGATGTGACTCTACTAGGCATTGGGTGGGAAGAACAGTTCCTTAACGTATAGGCCACGTATGTACTTTCCTATTATTGTCGGTTATCTCCGCTAGAGATACAGTCCTGGATCCTGATACCTGATTTCCTGCTAGCCTCTGACATTTGATGGATGTTATGCTTTGAGGTCCCTGGTATCCTGGTGGGACCACACCTGAGTTCCTGCTCCTGTAGCCAGAGTGCCCATGCGTTGAAGGTTTGTTCTTACTGCATAAACACATTAGAATGGTCAGGTAACCCTCGTCAATGTCATATCACCCCGTTCTATTAGTAGCTTGGGACAATGTCGCATCGCGGTGTAGTGTACTACCCTTTGTCCTTGTTTGGTTGTAGGGGTAGTCCACTGTTTCGATGATGAGATATTGGATCTTGTTACGATTGGGACTATTTTATTTATGATTATGGCATATTATATATATTCAGTTATGTGGCATGTTCTTTATGTATCTTGTTACGTCCCTCTGAGGACCTGGTTATCTCTCCAGGTGTGTACTTTTCATGTCATTTTGTAGGTGCTCTAGCCAATATCGAGGTCTTCCATTTATATTGAGGAGGCTTGCTCTTTGATCGTCCATTGCTATCTTATCTATCCTCTCTTGGTATTGTTTTCTTGTTGGAAATAGTTGGTAGTTGATTTGTCTCCGCCTAAGCTTGTACAAATTAACAATTCATGAGTTGGTTTATATCATTATTATTTTCTTATTGTGGATGAGATTTAGTTATCATGTTTTTACTATATTTCATAGCTTATGTATACATACGGGGGTTCCATACATTGGAGTATACTTCGTATGTATACAGCTGGCATGTCTACGTACTTAGTCCTAAGTATTTTGGGACTGGGGCGTTACATATTTTTATGGTGGCCCATGCAGGTCGAGTTTGTCACTTCAGTTACGTTTCTGTACCGATGTGAGCCTGCAGATAGGATTAGGATATAGGAATCTCATCTACAAGCTTGACTTCCTCCCTTGATTCCAAATCTCGAACTCTCGTCCGACTACATTGACTTTATTCTGCTTGATTTCTTTTCTACCCTATATCTTAACTTTTCCTTCATGCCCAATAGAAAGGTTAAGAAGACAACTCATACTAGTCACACACGCATTATTTCTCAACCACCCTATTAGCTGACTCTTATAAGTTGGGTAGTATGCCTCACGGCCTATCACCCCATGTTCTTATAATCCATTAATGAAGTATAACTAGGGGACACTAAATATATGCTAGTGCAGGAAGATATGATTACCTAAAATATAGAGATTTTAGTAGCCCATACTCCATTGGTCAACCACGGCCTGATACAAGAGACAGTAGGACGACTATATAAGCATAAACACAAGAGAAGACTTAGATCTTTGTGAAACTTGAACTCTTTATTACTGTTTTCATTATTATCTCCCATACTTATACTTTACACTACCATAAATGATGTCGCTATTTATAGCCTAGTTTTGCAAGCTTATTCTTTATCGAGCTTGTTCAGGACATATGTATAGTGGGGACGCCCACAAGCACACTGTCTAATTAGAATCAATGTGTTATGGTCTGATCAACCATAGTGCACTTGGTTCGCTCTTCATATGATTATCCCACGTGGATTGAGATATAGAGGTATCTAGAATCTCATCCGCGACTGTATTGACAATTCCTCTTGAAGTATACATTCGCCTTTAAATCGCATAATTGTATTTGATGACATCTTTCTTGAACTCTTTATTGCTTTCGTCTTTTACTAATTTAGAAGGACGAACGCTCGTATTTGGTAGATGGATACAGAGCATTCCCCTATGGCCACGATAGTTGTATAAACAAGTGTAGCTACCATCGGCCAGCCATGTGACTGCAACCTTGCCTGAAGTTACTCGTTCTCCTTTCGACCCTAATACTACTATCGTGACCTTCTAGTCATTTGAATTTGATAAGGATTAGAATCTTACCCTTAGTCGAAACACTAGCCAAGGCGACTATATTTTCTTAAGGAACCAATTATTGTAGTCTCTGATTATTTTTCTTGATCCTTGCTTTAACTAGCAACCCTTCTGCCTTAACCCAACCCTTACTCGACCAAGCCCACAGTTTAGCAATAAGAAGAATAGACCAAAAACAAGGACAAGCAATGACTGTGATAGACACCTATTCCGAGATTAGGGATTCAGCAGGTGTCATTCTAGGTATAAAATTTTATTATTAAAGGCGTGACTTAGCATTAGAAAAACACCTTCACTATCTTAACCAATACCATAGCATAATACCCTGTCATATTATGATTTACCAGTTAACAACATTAATGCATGAGCACTATGTGCAACGCCATCAGGAATCTTATGACTATAGTCTGACCGGCTTAACACCAATAGAAGTTTACGACTTAGCCGGTAGACATCTTTCATAGGACGTGTCTTAGAGTTCGTTACCCCATCGATAACTTTCGTATATTACGGAACAGTGGTTCATTATATTTTATCGAATCATGTATCATTGTACGCACTCATTTTCCATTTATTAGAATTCGTGGTACGATCCTCGAATTTGAGTCCTATCTACCGTATCACATTATCCGTTACATCGTGCCTTATCCTTTATTATCAAAAGTCGAGGTACGATGCCACAACTTTGAAAATTTCTAACCTCATTAATCCTAAAGGCGTGTCTTAGCTTCTAGAGTGAGTAGATTATAATCCTTCTAAATTTTAGGATATAATAGTACTACCAATTGATTAGAATAAGTGGTTCCTATTAAGAGGATAAATAGTTCCCCATGAACTCCCACTTTCCATTTAGATCGTTTGGTGTCCCCGACCGTGACATTAATATTCGGAGCATGAGAGCAGCTATTACCTTCCAACAAATTTTACATACAAGATATAGACGACTCCACCTTCATGTAGACATATCATACCCTACTAAAACACGTCCCTTTGTACTATATTTTTTATGATATGACTTTTAGGTCAAAAGGGACTAGCGATAACCCTTACCATAACACCGATGTACTTTTCGACTGCAGTTAGAGATCCAACCTTGACTCAATTTTTTTGGCCCAATATATGGTTGTGATCTACTCGAAGCCCTCTACACACATGCCACTAGTGTTCCACTCAATAGAGACCTCTTGTGCTACTTAAACACAAAAGTCACGGACGGCATATTTTTATGACTTATAGAACCTATTCTACCAACTTGACTGATAAGTAGGCGAACCACTTGAGTTTGAACCTATTCTATATTACCCTAACCTAATGGGGATGGTTTAGAATTCCACAAAATTTTGTCCAGCCGCTACAGATTAAAATTTAAGGTTCATGCAATCAAGGATTGAAGTCCAATTAGGGAACCTATTGAGACGCAGTAAAACCCATCATAGCCCTATCACCATATTTGGACTATAAAAACCAAACTTGATGAAATAGGCCCTCACCCCTGTTATGTAGGCTCCATCTCTTAGCTCACTAAATTCTCCTCCCATAGATTTTACAACAGCATCTCTTGTAGCCTATGTTATGCATCCTTCGGTACCAACTTGCTTCCGAATATACTTGACTAAGACCTTCCTACTGTCTTGACCAAACATAGTCAATATAGGGCCATATTAAATAGATAATACCTAGACATCCTATATAGTCCGTGACTATGATTGGAAATACCTCATACTTCTATATACCTCCTTGAAATTTGACCTTCTTAGAAGCCCCAATATTGTACTTTCCCCGATTAACCAACTTCTATAAGTTGGGTAGAACATTGAACTTATTATACTCTACCTCTCAAAATGGGATTACAATCGTGACCGTTCTTCCGTCTGTTTGGAAATTATGAAACAATCTTTTATTTTGCATTTTATATCCCTTTGCTCGTGCGTTTAGATAACTACGGTAACAGATTGCAACCTAAATTCTTCAAGTCTATCATAGAATCGTTTTATTTAAATCAAGAGCAAAATTTTCGAGGCAAATAGATCGCAAGCCTCTCTAAGAAACATAAGATTCTTAGAATTAGCAAGTGGTTGGAAATGATTGGTTCCAATTAGACCAATAATTCAATGGTTCATAACGTCGACTCATATCCATATAATTGATACCCTCGATCGTGATTTTGATAATTTAAGCACAACACTAGCCTTTTCCTTTCGACAACGTTTACACTCACGAGCTAGACAAGTCACTCTACACCCATGACATACATGTCTCACACAAACCCACCTTCTTGGGCCCCATTTCAATTACACCATATATATGGCCCAATTACCTTAGAATAAACCATAGATGTCCATTTTTATCCCATTTGATTTTTAACCATACAATACTGACCCTTTCCCTCAAATGAACTGAATACCCATGATCCATGCAAGACTAAAAATACCCTACCTTGTAGAATATAGTACCAGTTTGGGTTCCTACTATAGCTACCTCATCCATCTTTTTAGAAATTGAGTTATGGTTCGATGTACTTACTTTTCATTCGTATTTAGCTTTATTATATTTTTCTATATTAAGTTTTATTCTAATTTCGAGGACAAAATTCTTGTAAGTTGGGTAGGATGTAAAACCCCTAAATTTTTTAAACTACTTTTTATTATTTAAAAAGACTTAAAAATGAATTTATGCAATTTATGATTTTTTTAAATGACCTTAGCCATTGTTGAGTTTTGGAGCACAAGACGACCATGACTTTTAGCACGGAAGTTGTAGTAGTGTGCCTTGACTAGTATATTAGCCATGCCAGGGAAAGCCTAGCCATGGTGATGTTCAAACTAGAAAAACCAGGCCAAGTTGTGAATTGACTTATTTAAATAATATTAATAAGATATTATTGTATATATTGAATTTTAGATGACTCGGTTTGTCCAATTCAGTCCGAACTGGGCTCGGACAAAACCCTGGCCTAAGTAGAAATGTGGAGTGACCAAGACGACCCTGTAGGCATATTTTATGGGTGTGCAGATGTTCTTAATATTATTTTAGAATTTGAGAAATATTTTCTAATTATTAAATTAGAGGTACAAAATTTATATTTTTATTATTAATGATGTTTTCCAATATTGGTACAATTTTTTAGACCCAAGTAAGGGTGTGGTAAAGATCACCCATTGGGGCAATTTTTATTATTTTATTATTATTAAAGTTATTTTGTGGAGATTTGATAAACATGTTTATTCTAATAAGATATTATTTATTATTTTGAGTTGATTTATTGGCAATTGAATTTATATAAATAATTATATAGGTTTAAATATATTAAATATTTGGATATGTGACATTTAAATTGTTATTTGGATTTTTATATAGATTCATGGTGTATATGTATGGATATATACGTATACATATAGATATATTTAAAAAGATTTGAGTTATAAAAAAAATGAAAAAATAAATAAATAAAAGAATAACCTAGGTGAACAGCACCCGCAGGGGGCACTGTTCACCCGAGCCTTCCCCGACCCCCTCTTATATAAAAAACAAGAAGAAGGAAAACCTAAACCCCGATGCGTGACCCCCTGGAACTCCAGCCTCGTACGTGCGCCGACGCAGGTGGCCGCCGGCCAACTGTCATCCCCGTTTTTCGTTATACGTATTTTCAGTATACGTATACGGAATCCTAACACGTATTTTTACTTCTCCTGCCTTTCTAGCTAATTTTGGTTTAATCTTGCTTAGGTTCACCATGGCATATCATGGTTTGACTTGGTTCATTTTTGACTTGGCTTGGTTTATTCCCTTTGGTTCATCATGTTAAACCCCCGCCCCTTTTTCCTTTATAAACCTACCTACTTTTCTCTCTCTCTCTTCATTATTTTTCATAACTTCTTCTTCTTCTCCATTAAAACCTCTCCCCCTCCATAGGCAAGTGCAACTTGCTTTATGAAGGAACCCTCCATTTTATTGTTCTAATCTCTTCTATGCAACATTCTAAGCTACTTTAGTTCTTGTCATTTTGTATTTTTATGTATATATTTGTGTAGATCTAACTTTGTACCTTTTTGGAGTTTTCTTGGGTTTTGATCTATCAAACCATCTTGTTTTCGAAAACTAAGAGTTCCATGTGGTAGAAAATTCGATTTTACACAACTTAGACTTTTGAAAAGTTAGATTTCATTGTGTTTTGTCCAATTTATGGGAGTTTAAAGTTCATGGGTTCCATGGCCTTCTTCTAAAAATTTTGGCGAAGAAGAACAGCGTGGGCGCATGGCATTTTATGCGCCCACAGGGACTTTAGCATTGGGCGCATAGCCCTATATATGCGCCCAAGCTTCCTGCCTTCCACAATGCTGGCGCATAACTATGCACCCACGAGTTGTGTGGGCGCATGGGCGCTGGGCGCATAATCCCCTGGGCACATGCCTCCACTTGGGAGCATGTACCCCAGACTTCCCTTCTGTTAGGCGCATGCCACCATGGGTACATGTTGCCTAGGCCCTCCCTGACTTGGGCGCATAACTTTGCATACGCACAAGTGCATCGTCTCTTTTCTTGGGCGCATAGACCCTGCCAGCATACTTGTCAGAGAGTGAGTCTCTTGACTTTCTCCAAGTCATCCTGGCTCCACACTTTTGGCGCATATATGCAGGCGCATATATGTGGGTGCATAGCCCTGGGCACATAGCTCCAGGTGCATGCCTTCCCAATCCATTGTCTCTCTATGATACCCTCTCTGCCTTACTCATATATGTGGGCGCATAGCTTAGGCGCATAATCCTGGGCGCATGATGTCCCCAGTTTTTTTATGATTTTTTTGCACCCATTTTATATCCATACGCCTTTTCGATATGAACATGAAAAGATAATGAAACTACATGTTTAGTGGCCCGTCGTGGCGCACTCATGACAGGTAACCTTGACATGGTAAATGACATGATAGTTGCCCGTTGCGGCACACTCTTGACAAGTAAACATGACATGTAATCTTGACAGGTAACATATAACTCTCGTCTTTACATCGTGGATGATTTCTCTTGATTGTATCAGTACAAGCTACATGTCTCATCATGTATCATGTCTAGGACATGAATTCCTGATTTCTACGGTCGGGGATTCGTACTGAATCAGACGAGAATAATGACTATATTAATCAAGTAGTCCATGAAGAGATTTCCAGCTACAGGCAGTCTCGTTATCTAGGCGCTCTAATTGGACTTGTAGCCTGTCGTCGAGTAGGGCATATTTCCAGTACACCGTCGTGTGTTGCACCCCCAAGTCACCTAATCCAACTCTCTCAACTTGTGACCGGATAACCTGGATTAAGTCTGCAGGGCTTGTGGCTGTTGGAACCTCTCAATGCATCTTGCTAGTAACTAGGCTTGTGATAACCCTAGTTAGTTAAAGTATCAAGCCGTATTCTTTGCTTGGCCATGAATGTTGGATGGAGTCCAATCCTGTCTAGTCTTGTCTAGATCCAGTATATGGCTATCTCAGGACATGTTTGCTTACGTTTTAATCTTAGCAATAAATGGCTAGAGACCCGGTTCTGTTCAGGCGAAGGGTTACAACCCCGATCCTTGTTTGGTTTAAGGATTATAACCTTGCTTCTGGAATAGTTCCTTGCCCTCTCGTCATTTGTTGCCTTATTTACATTTCAAGTTTTTATATTATTATTTTTGTTCATGTGTTAATATGCTGGTTTTAGTTCTTAAGTGAAGCCTCCCTTGTGGCACTTACTCTTTCTAGGGTCTGACCCAGCTGGTTTTGTATGGCCAGATTTTAGAGTAACACCCAAGGATCTTCCAGCCTTCCAGCCAGATGGTGAACACTAGGCGCAACCCTGGCAACGAGTGGGTCTTATTTTGCTCTCCCACTCTATTATAAATTATTCTTTTGAGGCGTTTAGCCGCTGAGCAAGTGTTAGCTCATGTTAAATTTACATTCCTATCTGCCTAAGGGCTATATCATAGTTGACAAATCCTAGGGTTGATCATGTATGACTTAAACTCTTGCTAGTCTTTGCATTTTGTATGACTAGCTTCATGATCATCTGAATATGTAATGTATGGAACGCCTTACTTTGTATGTCTGGTGATCTACCATCTTGTTACATTTACTTGCTTACTTGAGATTGAGACACTAGGCTTGTTCTAAATCTTAAGAGACTATTAGCTTATAGTTAAACCCTCATGTATCTAGACAGCCGTGACCGTATATCGGGGTAGGATTCACTTTAATATACGTAGCTGGTTGTGTCTGTACCCCGCTCTCCAGTATTCTGGTTCTGGGGTGTGACACGGTTTAAGTGGTGGCCCATGCAGGTCTTATAAATCAAGATATGTGAGGGTTTCACAAAATAGATGTCTCAATCAGCACTCGCCTTTGATCTCTACTCGTGTCTTCTAATCTTTTCAAAATTCTTGATCTGATCACATGCTTATATCTTTGATCTATCATGGTCCTTCCTTATTGTTCCCCATGTCATTTCTTCAGCGGCATTGTTCCTGGTCCTACCGATCAGCAAGGTGGAGCACCTCCAGTGAACCAGCAGCAACCTGGAGACCAAGCCCAGAACTCAGAGGTAGCCTCTAGAGTCATGCCTACTGGGGGTCAAGAGCCACCAGTTCAGCCAGTCCAGCCTGTAGAGCCTGATAATGGAATCCTGGTGGGTCTCATCAGAAAATTGCTTGCATCTCAAGATCGTCGGGGTGATGCCCTGCACCAGACAGTACAAGATGCCATGGACAGAGTTGGTTACCAAGGGAACAACGCGGCCAACAGCTTCAAGCGTCTGAACCCTCCTTTCTTTGATGGCAGTGAAGATGCTATCGCCGCTGATGCGTGGCTTCAGGACATAGAAGTTATCCTGGAGGCAGCCAGAATTCCTGAGGGAGAGAAGGTGGTCGTTGTGCACCTGCAGTTATTGAATTTAGCCTACAGCTGGTAGGCGATGCTAGCAGTTGGATTACCGACGGCTGTCTTATGGGCGGTATTTAGCAATAACTTCCAGACCAAGTACTTTGACACAGTAGCTCGGTATGATCTGCAGACAAGATTCACCAATCTTAAGCAGATGGAAAGGACGGTCGATGGATATGCGGCCGAGTTTTCTAGACTCAGTCGGTTTGCTCCTACCTTGGTGGCAACCGAGTTGGATCGAGCACAGCAATTCCATTAGGGGCTCCACCTGGAGATTATTATATCAGTAGAGCAGTTTGAGCACCAGACTTTTGATGCCGTCTTGTGAGCAACGAAGAGGTATGAGTATACTCCACAGAGGATTATAGATAGAAGCGGAGGACAAAAGAGGTACCATGGCCAGATGTCCCAGTCATCAGTACCAGACCCGACATCTAGGGCTTTGACTATTAGAGCTCTTAGGAGGGCGACCACAATTTCGTCGGTTCAGCACTCGACACCGACGTATCCTCAGCAGCAGATGCAGTCTTCCGCAATAGGCTGCACTCATTATGGGAAGCCAGGACATATAGTGTCAGAATGTCGCAAAGCACAGGGATTATGCTTGGCTCGTGGGGTACCGGACCATAAGATAGGTTCCTGTCCGAATAGATCTAGTTCATCATCGTCAAACCAAACCAGTCCATCGGTTAGGGGTCCAACACCAGTGCAGCAGCAGAACTAGCCTCCGAGGCCATTGCCGTCTCAGGCTCAGCAGTATGCCCAAGCTCAGAATCAGAATCAGCAGAGGGGTTTCCAGCAGAGGGGACCAGCACCAAGAGGACAAGGTCAGGCTATGGCTCTGACCGTAGCAGAAGAATTGGCATCAGGTAGGGTAGTGGCAGGTACCATTCTCGTCAACTCTTTTCCAGCATCAGTATTATTTAATTCAGGTGCATCGCATTCATTTATGTCTACATGATTCATAATACGGATAGGACTGGAGCCCGAGTCATTATCAGTAAGGCTCAATATACTTACTGGTAGCGGTCT
The DNA here is from genome assembly GCA_029216955.1 of Iris pallida. Lineage (NCBI taxonomy): Eukaryota > Viridiplantae > Streptophyta > Magnoliopsida > Asparagales > Iridaceae > Iris > Iris pallida. Next base: position 164,700 of record JANAVB010005798.1, on the reverse strand, counting down.
TGTGGGAGTAGATAGAGTCTATACCTCGTGTCGAATCATAGTTAGCGGTAGAGAGTTTCCCGCTAGGTTGATAGAGTTTTTGATGGCCGATTATGATGTGGTCTTAGGAATGGATTGGTTGAAGGATCAATATGCAAGAATAGACTGCCATATTGGCAGAATTATTTTTGGTATTCCCGGCGAACCGGAGTTTTCTTTTTCCAGAGGCGAAGTAGAACCTTCTCTACCAGTATTGCAGATTGCAGTAGCAGTGGCAGTTCAGTTTTCCAGAGTCGTTGAAGAGTTTTCTGATGTATTTTTGTCACACTCACTTTTCAATTTCAAGGGTATTTTAGTAATTGTGATTTATTTGAATTTTTATGATTTTTATTTGAATTTTTATCTATTTATTAATTAGATTGATTGCAGTGTGATTTGATTGATTGTAGAATGGTGACTTGGTAGTTGACCTTAGCCAACCATGACCTAGAACCTTAATGCTATATTAGAAATTAGATTTATTATCATTAGAATTAATTTAGATTTTATTAGTAAATTTTTAGAGTGATTAATTAATTTTTAGCCATTTTTGCCTTTATGTGATTTCCGGAATATGTTGACTCTTGATTGTGCTAGCAACTGGTTTAACCTTAGTGGACATGTATAGGGGGCTAACCATGCTTTAGAATGGTTGTTTTCATTTTTAGAAATTATTTTATGCATTAGATTATTTTTAAGACTTTTATTTATTTATTTAGCCTTTTTGCATGTAGGCCTTTAAGCCTTTTAACTTGGGCCCATTTCTAATTGAGTAGGACATGGCCCAAATGAAACCCTAACCCCTAGACACCCCCTTGGCCGCCCAACACAGCAGCACCCCCTCCTCTTTTCATTATTTGTGAAAATTGTGAGCCCCCACCAAGAAACCCTAAAAGATCCATCTCTCCAAAACACCTATTTTCTTCATCCGGAGTCCGTTTCTTCCCAAACGAACTCCGTTGCGCTCGTCGAGGAGAGGAGGATCTGCTGGAGCATTTCTGGAGTAGAGATGGAGGGTTTTGCTGGAGGGAAATTGCTCGATACGACAACCGAGGATCCCCAATCATTGAGTTTTGACACTCAATAGGTAAATCCTAATCTACCATTACAAATCTGGTTTTTTTTTCTTCATTTTTGCATCCATATGTAGGTCCTAAAAATCAAGTTGCACCCATTAAAAAGCAAAGAAAATCAAGTTGTGCATCCTTCAAGTGAACTGCGCAGGAAACAGATTGCGCAACAATTCAAGTGCGCAAGCTGAACTACGCACGCATCCAAGCGCGCAAGCTGACGTGGCCGCGTCGTCATTATCTGACAGAAAATTAGATCTTCTGACAGCGGACAGCTCGAAGAATGAAGAAACTGTTCATTTCTCGTGCAGCACAGCGCTCGAGGACAGCTGTACATGCAGCGCAAGCTACCAGCCCAATCGAAGCGCAGTCTGCCATGTTTTCTGCAGCGCAATTCAATATCAGCGCAGTCTGAAGCCAGCGCAGTTTATGTGGCCCACTCCATCAAGACAACTGACAATTTATATGTGGCTTACATGCCATCAATTGCTCACCACGTGGCAACCGTCTGTACACGACCAAGCGCATTTCAATCAAGCAATGCCATGCGTCTCATACAGTTGGTCCACGATCGAGTAACTGCCAGCGCAGTTCGCTGCTTGCGCAGTCCAATGTCTGCGCAATCCATCCTGCGTAATTCAGAATATCTAAAAGTTAGTTATTTCCAGAACTCTATAAATAGAGTTTCAAGTCTTTATTATAAGGCCCAGATCAGATCAGAGATCATTCAAGTCATCACCAGAGATCAGGAGTTCTTGCCGAAGTGCTGCTGCATTCTTCAGAGGCTACCGTCTTCAAAGTTCACATCGTCCAAGGGATAAAGCGATCGTCTTCAGATCGGATTCCTATAGTTGTACTTTTCCAAAATTCTTGTAATCTTCTTACAACGTTTGTGAAATAAAGATCAACTTTTGTTTTTGCAAACAAAATGGCGACTCTGCTGGGGACGACTTTCTCCTCCGACGAGGAAGTGACAACTCAATGTGACGTTGCGTCTATCGGAAAGACACAGAAGCCGCTGGTTGTAAAGGTCGGCCAGACGGCCTACGAGGCGATGATCAACTCCAGGACCACCCCTCGCACTGCAACAACTTCTGCCACGAGCAAAGTTCACCCAGTGTGGGTCCCCAAGACTGTTGTGCAGTCTACTGCCTCTGCTGCTAAGACTGCTGTGCAGTCTGCTGTCTCTGCTTCCAAGACTATTGCGCAGTCTGCTGCTACTGCCCATGTGCAGTATGCTGCTCCCCTTGCCAGTGCACAAACTACTTCCTATGCTGCTCTGTCAAAGTGCAAGACTCCTCTTCCCCTGGCACAGTTGGCTGCAACTCTTCCTGCGCAGTCCACCACTCCAGCAACCAGAGTGCAACTCAAGCACTCTGAAGTCAAGACTCCTACTGTGCAATCTGCTGTGACTGTGGCTAGAAGACCATCTGTCAGAGTTTCTCATGCGCAACCAGCCAATGCGCCTACTGCTACTTCAATCCATGCGCAAACTGTGCCAGTGCAGTCTAAGAGGGACAGCCCTTTGGCTAATCTCCCTTCTTCTCACAGCAAGGGGAAAAACTCTGCTCCTCTTTCCAAGCATCATGTTGCTCCAGCGCAATCCACTGGAGGTAGTCTGTTGACTATTCCTCCTCCCCAGAACAAAGGAAAAGGCCCATTGGTCTTTTCTCAAACTTTCTCGTCCCACGACTTGGAAGACAACAGAGGGAAACGCTCTTTAGCTAACCCTTCTTCACAAAATAAAGGAAAAGGCCCTTTGGTATTTTCTCAGTCTTCCTTGGTTTTTACCGTAGAAGATCAATCTGAACGTGCCTCAGCACCAGTCAGTACAAGAACGCTCTCAAACAAGAGTTCTTCTTCCTTCCTTGCCAAAGGGAAGTGTACTGATCAAAGAGGTATTCTGCCTACTCCGGTAGCAGAATTCTAAGATCTTCCAACTCTCAGGATATCCCGCTCAAAATAGAGAAAATTGCTAGTGTCCCAGACAGAAACCCCTGGGGGTGAATTTGCTGATCTAAGAACTTATCTCAATAGGCCAACTTCGGCGAAACGCAAACAGCCAATGTCGAAGACCAACCAGCATCATAGGCAAACTTCCAGGATCAAAAATCCTGCATCTATGCTAATGAAATGAGTACTTCCCTGTACACTCAAGGGACAAAACATTTAAAAAACCAGAACCATGTTCCGAATGTTGTCAAAGAACATATCCCTCAGACTTCTTCTCGTCCCGTCATCGTTCCTGATCTCCGAGAACAACTTAAACAAAAATGGGACAATATCTCAACACCTCCAGTGCAACCACTTGGACACCATTGTAATCACAAGGTTGTCATCAAGTGTTGTTGTCAGACAACAAAACGATTTGTCTTCGATCGTCTAAACTTTACAAACTCTGAACCAATGTCAGAGGATGAAGACGAAGTGTTGTACGCTTCCGTTAACATGACCTCTCGAGACACTGGGGGTAGGAAGTGTTCCAAGCATGGCAAGCCTCGCAAGCCCAGCCAACGGTATTTAGATCTACTCTAAGAATCTTCTGAAGGAGTATTTCGACATACCAGATCCCAAAGCCAAGATACAATTGGTCAAAGGAATCCTCAAGATCCTTCCGGTCATCTCCCTCTTTCTCACTCAGGAGATGATTCTTTCTCCGACTATGATGCATACAGCGAAAGTTCCGAACAGACAGTTTCCTCCACTGTACCTAGGAAAGTGACAGCTTATGTTGTCACTGAAGACCCAGATGCTTCCAGTTCAGCTAGTCAAGAACAACCAATAGCTGCGCTAGAAGACAAGTTGAAGACCATGGCTGAAATGGTTGTAAGTATGCATTCTATCATCGTGGCCCAACATACAGTACCACCGACTATACCTGCTGCAAATCTTGAGATCATAGCATCGTCGGTACCTGTCAATGCAGGGCTGGGGGTAGCATCTCCTCAAGTACCTCCTGTACAGATTCAACCTACACCCAGTCAGTCAGGTGCTGGGGGTAGTGCTTACCACACTGTTCATCCCCCTAACACTCTGATTCAGCCTGCTCCTTCTACATCATTGAAGGATGCTAATGAAGCTGTCAAACTCCTGTGCACTCAATTCGAGGCCTTCAAAGAGAAGGACAATTTGCAGAGGTTGGGGATCAAATAACCCTACCCAGTTGAATGGATGGAAGTCCCATTCCCTCCAAAGTACAAGATTCCAACAATCTCTCTGTTTGATGGCAGCACTTCTCCTAGTCAGTTTATTAACCACTTTGAGGTAATGACTGTCCAACATTAGCCAAATGACGCTCTTCTTACCAGGGTGTTCGTCGGCTGTTTAGCCGGTGTAGCATACGATTGGTACAGAAGTTTGCCCGATGGCTGTATCACCTCTTTTTCAGGTCTAAAACAAATCTTCTTGGAACGATTCTATGAGGGGATCAATGACATGACCATGTCAGCCCTTAATAAAATCAAACAAAGGCATAATGAAACCTCTGAGAGTTTCATTAAAAGGTTCCGCCGAGAAGCTTTAAAAATGCCTCCTGGAACTCTGGCCGCTGTGACTATTGATACCTGCAAGGCAAATCTTTTGCCTATCATCAGCATGTGGACGGGGTCAACTCAGTTCCAAGACTGGCCATCCTTCATTGTCAATGCTAAAGCATCTGAAGTTAGTGCTGACAAATTCAAGCAGCTAGGGGTATGTCTAACCCCGACCGGGATGAACATCAGACATCGAGTGGTGGTAATCGCCAGAACAACCGCAAGAGAAAAGAGACTTTGGATATCAACTTGAAGAACAAAGAATCTCTGGCGGTCAACGTAGCTCCACCTACGTCTACTTCTACTCCTTCAGTACCTCCACCAAGGGAACCTCGTCCAAAAGTAGAGTACTCATTTGACGAGAATGATACCGTGAGCATCTTTGATTGCTTGATCAAAAGCAATAAGCTCCAACTCCCAGACCCGAAGAAGCCTGATAAGGTCGGTAAGACTGATCATCCTAAGTACTGTGTCTATCACAGGTTTATTGGGTATCCCACTCGAGCATGTTATATGCTCAAAGACAAGATTCAAGAGCTAGTCAACGCTGGTGTTGTCACTCTGCAGCAAGACGAGAAAACGGTTATCGCAAACATGGTCTCAGTTCAGTTCGATGACTTCCCTCCGCAGATGGTACAGCACAGTGTCATCCCTATCCCTAAAGCTACTTTTGAGATCGAGAATCTTCCTCCTCCACGAAGTGAAGGTCTTGTCCCCTTGTCTCTTGACAATGGCGAGATTATGTGGATTCGCCCTGATCTTGCTTTAGAGTTTGAAGTTCCCTCTTCCTCCAAGAAGAAAGAACGCTCTAAGGGCAAAACAAAAATCTGTAATATGGTGTCTTTTGACCCCATAGTTGACGAGGAAATCCTGCTGGGCACCAGATCAGGCAAAGCCTATCTACGGGAACTTCCCGAGACTCAAGAAAATCCTACTTTTTCTTCTGAGTCTGCTCCAGTGCAACCTGCTTCTACTGAGGACATTCCTGCTACATCCTCACCGGTTGTAGAACCTACTCCTCCCAAACCGACAGCAGCCGACAAAGGCAAACAATAAGTCCGCTTCGACAAACCTCTGAAGAAGTCATCTCCTTCTGGACTTGAAAAGCCATATAACTTTGATATTTTGGCTCAACTAGCCAATACACCGGCCAGGCTGTCAATCTTCGAGCTTTTGCGTCTCTCCAAAGAGACTCGAGAAACTCTGAGTGAAGCTCTAATGCAGGCAAAAACCTGTCTAACCCTTCTAAAGAAGCCAATGACAGAGCCTGTCTCTTGTCTCCATTGTCATAGTGTGTTGGAGTTAATTCCAAACATTACCTTCACACAGGATGACATGCTGATGGAAGACAATAGGCATGACCGTCCTCTATACTATACAGGATATGTCGACTCGATGAAAGTCGATTGTATTCTGATAGATCCAGGGTCTGCCCTCAGCATCATGCCGAAGACAATGTTAGATGCACTGAAGATCCCAGTGCATAGTCTTTCTAGCACAATCACCACCATCCTTGGGTTCAATCAAGAGAGAAGTGAGCCTCTGGGCAAGATTCGCCTAAAACTCCAAATAGGCAATTTCCGCACAAAGGTGACCTTCTACATCATAAACAACCATGGTTGTTCTTACAATGCTTTGTTGGAGAGACCATTCCTGCATGAACATAACATTATTCCTTCGACTCTCCATCAATGTTTCAAATATGTCGATGACAATGGAGAGGTTCAAAAGGAGGTTGCGGATCTCTATCCTTTCAAAGGTGTCGAAGTATACTGCAACGATGCTCGTATGTACAAGGATGAGTTCATGAAAGTAGTACTGTCTCTGGACTCTGAAGAAGAACAAGAAGCAATGCCTAATGACACTCTCATCATACCTGTCAGAGGGCGTGTTTCTCGTCCTCAATCCTCCAAACCACTAGCTATTCACTTGCCAGTCCAGAAGCAACCAACTGATGGTGGTCAAGATCAAAAGGAGCTCACCTCTTCTGAGCCACTTGTTATCGACTTACGTCGTAACAAGGAAAAAAAGGTAGCTTACCTCTTTTTAGCCACTTGTTATTGATTTATCTCATAACAAGGATAAAAGGGAGCTCACCTCTTCTGAGCCGCTTGTTATCGACCTCCGACGTAATAAGTCCAATCCTCCTCCACGTTCTTCTTCTCCCCCTCTTGCAATCAATCTGACCAAGCCTGCTAAGGCTAAAGGTCCTATTATAAATATAGATGTACAAATCAATAAAAAAGCATCTCCTTTCCGGTATACTGATGTCATTTATCATGCTAAGTGCTATTTTGATATGTTAGATAGCTTTCAGTCATTTACAATGGGAGTTGTACAGTCTCTTCAAACAGAAGTCTTACTCGAATACCCAGATTATTCATACTTTGTTGTCCCTTCTCGAAAGAGAGGCGAGAGTCCGATACTTTTTAGTAAAGGACCAGAACAAAAATTCAGCTATACGGATGATAGCAAAAGTAACGATACGGGGCATCTTCAACTTCGTCGTTACAGTCAACAATCAAAAGACATCATCCGAAAGATGGGTTATGACTTCAAGGATGGCCTCAACTACGGTAAGGGTAGAAGAACTCCTATTCGTACGGTTGTTCCGAAAGGAAAATCAGAGATGTACTATAGCAGAACCAAAAGAGCTCTCGGATATACTTCACCTCCGGTATTATCCCAAGCAGTCTCCGAGTCCGATAGTGAGGAGCGCTCTAATTCTTCTGATTCCAGATCATGGGATTCTGACACTAGCATCAGTCAAGTTCATCGATTGATCGTATCTTCTAACATGGTCTCCGTTGAACTTCCAGAAGGCTATGACGAAGATATTAAAGAAAATCCCGAAACAGATCCTTGGGCTCAACGAATGGATACCCAATGGGAACTCTGATTCGAACAAAGGGAACCTCCTACCGAAGATCAATTGGTTCAAATTGATGTAGGAGAGAGCGGGTCACCTCGTCCAATATTCATCAGCAAGAACCTTCCAGAAGCAGATAAGCAAGGATTAATTCTTCTTATTCAAGAATACATTGATGTCTTTGCCTGGAGCTATGAAAACATGCCAGGTCTAGATCCCAAAGTTGCTACTCACAAATTGAATATCCTACCTAATACAAAACCGGTCAAACAGCAATAACGGCGCTTCAAGCCAGAAATGATGGACGCAATCGACGATGAAGTCAAGAAGCTCATCGCTTGTGGCTTTATCCGAGAAGAACAACATCCAGATTGGGTAGCCAATGTCGTCCCAGTCTTGAAGAAAACCAGAAAAGTTTGAGTTTGTATCGACTTTTGGGATCTTAATGAAGCATGTCCAAAAGATGAATTTTCTCTCCCTATCACGGATGTCATGATTGACAACACCTTTGGGTTCGAAAGAATATCTTTCATGGATGGATTCTCCGGATACAATCAGATTCGGATGAATCCTGAAGATGAAAAACATACTTCTTTCCGCACTCCTCGCGGAGTCTACTGCTATACCGTAATGCCATTTGGTCTCAAGAATGCTGGTACAACTTACCAACGAGCCATGAGTACCATCTTTTGAGATCATCTGTGCAAGACTGTCGAATGCTACGTCGATGATATTGCTGTTAAAAGTCGTCTAAAGGAAGATTACATCCAAGACTTGAGAACTATCTTCAATCTAATGTGCCAACATCAACTCAAAATGAATCCCACCAAGTCATTCTTGGGTGTCTCTAGTGGCAAATTTCTCGGCTTCGTCATTACCTCTAAGGGTATACACGTGGATCCCGAGAAGATCAAATCCATTCAAGAGATGCGTCCTCCACGCAACCTAAAAGAGCTACGAGGATTCCAAGGTCGACTTGCGTACATCAGGAGATTCATTTCGAATCTGTCTGGACGCTGCAGACCATTTACTCAATTAATGAAGAATGGTGTATCTTTCATTTGGACCGAAGAATGTCAACGAGCATTTGACGACATAAAGCAGTATCTCATGAACCCGCCAGTCTTGGTGCCACCGATCTCAGGCATACCATTCTTAATGTATGTCCGTGTTATGGATCATTCATTGGATGCTTTACTTGCCCAAAAGAACAAAGAAGGCCATGAACAAGCCATCTACTACCTCAGTCGTACTATGATTGGTGCCGAACACCGTTATAGTCCGGTCGAAAAAGAATGCCTAGCTCTTATGTTTGCTGTTCAAAAGACGAGGCATTACATCATTGGCCAAACTATTCATGTCATATCCCGAGTTAATTCTCTTCGGGTACTGATGAAGAAGCCTAGCACACTCAATTCTCGGCTGGCTACATGGGCCATTCTGCTAGCCCAATATGACATGGTATATGTTCCTCAAAAGAATGTCAAAGGTCAAGCACTGGCGGATTTCTTAGCAGCTCATTCTATTCCAGAGACATCCAAACTCTATGATGAAATTCCAGACGAGACATTGGAATCAAATATGATCTCCGAAGAATTTCCTACTTGGCGTCTATTCTTTGACGGTGCATCCAGGATTGGACCCAATGGTGCCATTGTTGCAGGAGTTGGAGTTGTCCTTGTTTCTCCAGACGGGTCAGCTATTCAAAGAGCCTACTCCTTAGATGAACCTTACTCCAACAACGTAGCAGAATACAATGCTCTACCCATTGGTCTTCAGTTAGCTAAACAACTGGACGTCAAATATCTTGAAGTTTATGGTGATTCCAAGCTGGTTGTTAACCAGGTTAGAGGAACCTATGAAGTTCGCCATCAAGATCTAGTGCCTTACTATGAAGCGGCAATCAACATGGCTACATCATTCAAAGCCTCCTTCATCGAATATGTCCATCGAGCTTGCAATATTGAAGCCGATACTTTAGCTAATCTTGCAGCAGTCTTAGCCATCCCTATCAAAAGACAGCAGGTGGTAGTTGTCTCTAATCGAGAATTGTTCTGCATCGAAAACAATCGTAATATTGAGTTCAGTAATCTTACTGAAACCAATATTATCAATGAAGATTGGAGAACTCCTTTCATCGACTTCGTAGTTCATGACATACTTCCTGAAGATCCCAAGGAAGCTACGAGTATTCGTCGGCGGTCTCTGCGATTCTACTATAATCAGACCACCAAAACTCTTTACCGGCGAACTTATGATGGCTTACTCTTGCACTGTCTTGCTGGTGATGAAGCGAAGCAAGTATTGCATGAAGCTCACGACGGTGTCTGCGGAGCACATCAACCTGGTCCTAAGCTACAAGATCGTATCCGACGCATGGGTTACTACTGGCCCTCTATGGTATCTGATGCCATCAAATATGCAAGAAAATGTCGAGCTTGTCAAATCCACGCAGATTTCATTCATCAACCGTCGGAATTCCTTCATCCGACTGCTGCTTCCTGGCCTTTTGAAGCCTGGGGCATGGATATTATAGGTCCCAACAATCCTCCTTCTTCTAGAGGACATCGGTTCATACTGGCAATAACCGACTACTTCTCCAAATGGGCTGAAGCTATACCATTGGCTAAAGTTAAGACCAGCAGTGTCATCAACTTCGTCAAATATCATGTCATCTATAGATTTGGTGTACCTCGAAGGATCATTCATGACAATGGACCTCAGTTCATCAGCCAAAAGTTTACAAGGTTCTGTGACGATCATTGGATTGATAATGTCGCTTCTACAGCTTACAATCCTGCTGCTAATGGCCTGGCTGAAGCTTTCAACAAGACTATCATCAAACTCCTCAAGAAGTTTGTGTCTACTAACAAACGAAACTGGAGTGAAAAGCTTGGAGAATGTCTTTGGGCCTATCGTACTACGGTATGTAACCCTACAAGCTGTACACCCTTTTCTTTGGTGTACGGATGTGAAGTAGTTCTACCCTTGGAACTTCAAATTTCGTCTTTAAGGATTGCTATCGCTAATGAGCTCACTACAGAGAACAACGACCTTCTTCGACTCCAAGAATTAGAAGCGCTTGACGAGAAACGGCTATTGGCTTAACAACATATTGAGTTATACCAAGCCCGCATCTCGAAGACTTTCAATCGCAAAGTCAAAGTCAGAGCCTTTCAGAAAGGAGAGCTCGTTCTAACCGTCAGACGTCCTATGCCTATGACTCACATGAGCAAGGGCAAGTTCGATGCAAAGTAGGAAGGGCCTTACGTTGTGAGCAAAGTTTTCTTAAATGGAGCCTATCAACTCACAGAACTGGATGGTCGAGTTGCAATGATGCCCATCAATGGCAAGTTCCTCAAAAAGTATTATGTATAAATGTAAAAGACATTGCTTGTAATCATCAGACAAGTTCATAAATAAAATTTTATTTTATTTTATCATGAATGATAGTACATAATATCAAGGAAAGTCACTATCATCCTTCTCAAAATTGGGACGAGGACCACTGCCGTCTTTCCCAAAAACATGATCAGCAAAAGAGCCGAAAACATCCTTGCTTGAACCCACCAGGAACTTGCAAGCAGCCATCCTCATGGCCTCTTCTTCTTCAGTCTTTCCTGGTTCAAGAAGGAAGTCCAAGATGTCCCTTGGCGGTTTGGGTGCAGATGAACCTTCGCCTGCCTCTGTCTGCTTTGGCTGGGCCGACCCGACTGGACGTTCTTCAGTAACCGCTTCAACCTTTGGGGCAATCTCAGCCTTTTTGGATGCATCACCAGACGACATATTTATGTTAAAAAGTGAAAGTGATCATGTCATCTGATTTTTGTTCTATTTATAGACAGAGATTCGTAAGACAATAAAGCGACACATTCATCTGATGGTTCGTCCGTTCACCCATTCATCTGACGGTTCGTCCGTTCATCCATTCATCCGACGGTTCGCCCGTTCATTACATTCATCTGACGGTTCGCCCGTTCATTACATTCATCTGACGGTTCGTCCATTTATTACATTCATCCGACGGTTCGTCCGTTCATCATATTCATCCGACGGTTCGCTCGTTCATCACAATCATCTGACGGTTCATCCATTTATTTCATTTATTTGACGGTCAATCCGTTCATCCTGACGATTTATTTTGTTCACACATTTTGACGATTCATCCATTTCGTTCATATCATCAACTTGTCATGTATTTGTTATCCTTGATTAAGTTGTTTACTGAAATAATGATATTCAACAAATTATATTCTGCTATATCCACATTACCTCTGAGCAGATATAATGAATATAATTATTTTCTAAAATCAAGAAATATATTATATCTTGCACCTCTGAATATATTTTCTATCGCTATTATTTATATCTGAATAAGATATGCAATAAATAATAGAGCCACAAAGAAAATGTCTTTTTATTGATCAAAATTAAAAGACATTACAAAATTATATGTCACAAAAATTGAAGATAAAAAAAGTCTTTCTCATTCCGCTGGCGGGGTCATCAAGCTAGTCATCTGCTGCTTTAAAGTTTGTAGTCTCTCCTCACGAGAATCCATCACTCGCCTCCTAGCTTCCTCCATTCCAGACTTATCGTCGAAAGACGGCATGGTTACTAGTCTGCGAGAGATTTCAGCTTGATGAGTTGTGACATACTCATCTCTTTCCTGGGTCAGAGCGTCCAGTTGTTGAACTGCAGCCTGATGTTGTGTGACCTCACCTTCCAGAGCAAGCTGAACAAGTCTCAACTCTTCTTGAAGACGGGCAGATTCTGCTTGCAGCTCAACAACTTTCCTCTCCTTCTACTCAACAACAGATGCTATTGTTTCCACTTGGGAATTATACTCAGCAAACTTAGTAGAGAAAGTGTCCAAGAGAACTTGGAGATCAACTTTCGCAACTGCAGCCTCTTGAGACATCTTTTCAAATTCAGCCTGTACCAAGGGCTCCATCTCTCCCCTATTAAGCTCTTTATAGATTCTAACCGATGCCTCCAGCTCATCTAATATATGTTCAAGAAAAACAGCTTGAGCTTCGTCACCTTGACTGCGGATGGCATTGATCAGATAAGAGGTTGGACCTCTAACTGTAGAGAAACTAGAATCTTCTTTCTCTATCACCCTATCTACTAAGGGTCCCAACGAATTAAAAAAAGGTTGGTGAAGGAGCTAATGATAAATCGGTTAGTAGCCAGAGCACCAGGTGTAGCAGCTACTCCCATAGACGTCGAAGCAGCAGCAGGTAACAGATAGACGTTCAGCTTCTTGCACTTGAGTGGAGGGCTCTTTAGACAAGGGAGCCATGGTAGAGCTGGCTGCCCCTCCCAGATGTTCTTCTGTAAAATCAAATAAACTTTATCATTTTGTTGTCATTTGCAACTAATCAAAAAGGATCAAAAGTAAAGGCAATCTTACCATGGCTTGGCCCAGTGACAAGTCTGTCATCTGTTGGCACAGGTTCCAACCTAGCAGAAGTAGCCTCAGACATTACTGCCTGGCTACTACCTGCCTCAAAGCCGCCCAAAAAATGTCGGCTACCACTAGCTATCGCCGTTATTGGCACTATATCAGTGTATGTGGGAGGAACTGGGGAAGATTCAAGTTCTGCATGGATAAAAATATAGATGTCAGCTATTTAATCTATGAAAAGAAGGTTGATAATATCGTTTAATACCTTTGGGATCAGCAGTAGTAGTTTCCTCAGGTGCTACTTCTTCACCCGTATTCTTTTCTGGAGACACATGCACCTCAATATCCTCTTCAGGATTCAGCGTGTCATCAACAGCTTCTGAGGATACATGGACATTAGCATCCTCTTCTGGATTTAAAGTATCATCAACAGCTTCTGTTGATGTATCTTCATTACTCATACTGTCTTCTGGTGCTTCTTCGCTGTCAGTTGCGGCAGCCGGATCAACATTATCATGCAGGCCAAAGTCACAGTCGTTCAGAGCATCGATCATTAATCGATCCTCTTCATCACGAAGTGTTCTTGGTGTAGCCGGAAGCTAGGTAGTCTCTACTGCAAGTGTAGGAGATCGTACCACTTCATCCTCTTTTTCTACGGCTTCCTCCATGGTCTCTACAGCCTCATCCCTCCTCTCTGGACTGAAAGTTTCAGGTTCAGGGGCGGGTGTAGGAGACGACATTATAACTCCGGCGATAGCACTTGCCACGACCGATGACAGGATTTGTCTCGGAGGAGTGACTACCTTCTTTCTTCTGAAGACCATTTTCTTTCTATGTAGAGGTCTCACCGGACTCTCTACATCTATGATATTTTCTTGTCTTTGAACAGAAGTTGGGGTGGTCGCTTCTTCTCTCTGAATTGACTCGGCTAGCTACCGAGATTACGACCGAGTGGTGACCTTGTCTGAAGGTTCCAAGACAAGCTTCATCTTCGCAACTGGAGAAGAAGGTTCATCTATCCTCCTCTTCCTCTCCTTGGCTGGAGATTTGACAACCTTCAAAGAGATCCGCAATGGTTCGTTGACTTCTTTCGGGAAGTTGGCTTCCCTTGAAGCTTCCAACGGTGCATCGACCGGTTCACGCTCTTCATCGTTGCCAGGAGCTAACACAACAGTTGCTCCCTTCTTTAATCTGGCCGCTGTCGCGAAGCTGTCGGCGAGACTAAAGTTCTCGACAAAGGTATTCACCAATGTGTAGAAGATTGAATATGTGTACAGCATCCGCGGGCCATGGTCGCCCTTCGTCGGCATCGAGAACATTGTTCTTGTGTCTCGAGCATTATAATAAGCCCAAGCCCGGGCGCCATCGATTAAATAACCTTTTCCTTGCAGGTATATTATGGCGTTACCCACGTGGAATTGGTCATAGCCGAATTGGCGTGCAAAACGGCTGGAAAGATAGGGTTCCAAGTAACATTCATCTTCAAATCTGTAGACCAGGTGTGACGGTCGGATCGTCTTCAGCCAATCAAATACTGCACGACCCAAAGGCTGCCTCCCAAGATCAACCAGATTTGTAGACATATGTTCATAGCCAGTTGAAGGGGGAACACAGTAGAAATTCTACCCCTTCCCGAGATTCAGAGCATGTATCTCCGCAAGAAGCTTTCGCTGAACGCCCCCATATCAGGGTTCATCAATGAAGGATAGTGCAGAAGCAACCATTCGAACAAATAAGAGTAGAAAAGCTCCAGCCGAGGGAAGTTCCCTTTCTCGCCTTTTCCCTTGAGCATTGAATCAACAAAAAGGTGGAAACCAGCATTCACTCTGCAGGTCATCGCCGATAGCAGGTCCATCCGGTAGCCAAAGACTAAACGGACGGCAGCAAAGAGCACGCCGCGATGGAAGCGATCGACGATGCTAGCTCCAGGGATGACGAATTGTCGAAGCCAGTAGGTGAGAAAACCCGCCAGCTGGGCTTCCTTTGACATGGGCCTATAGCCCATTCTCATGAAACTTTCAATAATATCTCCTGTCTTGAAAGGAGGATATTTAAGTTCATCATCAACCTTGATGTCCATCTCCTTGTTCTCCTCCATCAATCCTATCACCTCACTATGGCTGAGTGGTCTGAAGAAGTCAGGGTTGCACTTATCGTGCTCCTTAGTCTTCTTCTCCATGATGTGGTTGAGGAAGAGATAGGGCAACCACTTTATCGAGTAGCAAGTGCCAGAGGAACCACTATTGTAATACAAGGAGCAGATCTTATAGTGGCACAGCAGTTTTTCAAAAACGGCCACCATATCAGCATTCTCCCGACAAAGTCGGTCTAACTCGTCATTGGTTGGAGCAAATTCTTTATAAGAGAATTCCCCCATTGGCAAGCTCGAGATATACTTTATCTTATGAAGAGCCAGTCCAATCTCTCCATAGGGCATCATGAAAGTCCATGTCCTAAAGTTGTACCTCTCCGCCAATGCGAGAAACAGATGAGGATTGGGGTAGAATCCGTATACGGTAGAGTATACCGCCTGGTATAGCTCAATCTCCTTGAGCTTCTCTTCGAACTGAGCCAATATCCAATTGGCTATACAGTTCCATCTTTTGTTATATGGATTCACCAGACCTGTCAATCGGATGTCCTGATCCGGATATCTTCCCTCAACCTTCGCAAATTCATTCGTAAAGATCGGTGTTCTAACTGGCAGCAGCAGGAAGGAGTTCTCCGGTGGAATGCAGCCGGGTGTCAATCCTCTGAGCAAGGAGCTGTAACGCTCAGAGGAGCTATAGAACATATCCTTGTTGTTCGGCCCCTTCTTCACACAAATGTTCCCCGTTCTGGCTTGCTGGAGAGGAGTTATATCCCAGTCCATCCTCCTGGGATAACTCGCATGAGCATAGCGAGATAGGGGGAGGCACCTAGAAATGTTCGGTAACAGTATCCTTTTCTCGTCTCTCTGAAAGAGTCTCTGTTCAACTCGAGCTCTCGGTTGAGAAATCTTATCAAGAGCCTCACCAAACAGAAACAGAGGCTTCTTATGAGTAATGGCATCAGCTGTTTGCAGAGGCTGCCCGTTCATCAGGCTCAGCAATATTTCATTGTCCTGAGCTGTTAAGATGGCCTGTCGAGAAGATGGCAGGGCATACTGAAGAAATATCACATGGAACAGATGCTCCTTAAATTCAGGTTCAGCCAGAGTCCCTGTAAAGATCTCATATTCTAGGTCTTCCCTGAGGTTGACTGCATCAAACAAAGAGACAGAATTTAGTACATGTAAAATCAAAGATTCTGTTCAAAAGATTAGCAAATTGCGCAAGCATCAGATTACGCTATGTGTATGGCATCAGATTGGGCTAATGCAGTCTACATGCGCAAAATATCCAATTGCGCCAATACATCTACTTGCGCAAGTCATCAGATTGCGCTGAGCAACTTGCGCAAAGCATCAGTTTGCGCTGGACAGACTTGCGCAAATTGGTAGATTGCGTTGAACATTTGCCAGCGCTTTCCACCGATTGCGCAAAAAAATAGTTTTCATAAAAATGAAAACTATTGTGTGTATGCAACCAAAACCCTAAATAGGGCGGCACAATTCAACCGAATCTCTAAAAAGAGAAAGGTTTGAAGGTTCGACAATGTCAAAGAACCCTAAAAAGGGTTTTTTGATCGAGTCCATCGACTACCTTGCAGCGCAGGGTGACCGACTTCATGACAAGAAATTTGGGGCGCAGCCCGAGTCGAAGACTCAGCGGGGGCTTTGCCCTTCTCGGCGGCTGAACGTTTGGGGCCATTGATGTCGACGGGGAAGAAGGAGAAGAGTCGAAGATGGCACAGGAGCTTTTTCTCTCTCGAATAAATGTTAACAAGTAAAGAATAACAGAAAGAAGAATGAGAACTATTTATAGTTTTTCAAAAGTAACAGTCAACTCAGATTGCGCCAAGAAATTAGGAGCTGATTCCTCCAAACGCGCAGTCAAGGCATCACTTGCGCAACTTGATTTTAAAGTCGAAATTCAAAGTATTTCGAAACTTTGAATATTTTCAAATTTTGAAAACTTTGAAGGGGGTCTTGTAGGTCCTAAAAATCAAGTTGTACATCCTTCAAGTGAACTGCGCAGGAAACAGATTGCACAACAATTCAAGTGCGCAAGCTGAACTGCGCACACATCCAAGCACACAAGCTGACGTGGCCGCGTCATCATTATCTGACAGAAAATCAGATCTTCTGACAGCTGACAGCTCGAAGAACGAGGAAACTGTTCCTTTCTCGTACAGTACAGCGCTCGAGGACAGCTGTACATGCAGCGCAAGCTACTAGCCCAGTCGAAGCGCAGTCTGCCATGTTTTCTGTAGCGTAATTCAACATCAGTGCAGTCTGAAGCAATCGTAGTTCATGTGGCGCACTCCATCAAGACAACTGATAATTTATACGTGGCTTACATACCATCAATTGCTCACCATGTGGCAACCGTCTGTACACGACCAAGCGTATTTCAATCAAACAATGCCACGCATCTCATACAGTTGGTCCACGATCGAGTAACTGCCAATGCAGTTTTTTGCTTGTGCAGTCCAATGTCTGCACAATCCATCCTGCGCAATTCAGAATAACTAAAAGTTAGTTATTTCCAGAACTCTATAAATAGAGTTTCAAGTCTTTATTATAAGGCCCAGATCAGATCAGAGATCCTTCAAGTCATCACCAGAGATCAGGAGTTCTTGCCGAAGTGCTGATGCATTCTTCAGAGGCTACCGTCTTCAAAGTTCACATCGTCCAAGGGATAAAGCGATCGTCTTCAGATCGAATTCCTATAGTTGTACTTTCCTATAATTCTTGTAATCTTCTTACAATGTTTGTGAAATAAAGATCAAGTTTTGTTTTTGCAAACACCATATAGGTGCCCTAGCCTTGCCCACGAAATTTGGTGGGATTTCGAATCCGTTTGATGGAGGTATCGAGCCCGTGTCAGTCCCTTACGGCACGTATTCGACGAAATGCCGCTTAGGATAGAAAGTTGTTGTTTTTCATTTCTTTCTTCATGGACGTTTAGATAATATGATTTTGATAAACTTTCGTGAAGACGGTTTTGGGTTTGACATCGTTTCAGCGGCGTTTCGGGCAACGGACGCACGTGCACGGATCCCGTGCATGAGGCCGTGCGTGCCCTGATGTCCGCATGTGATTGCACAATGCACAGAGCGTATTTTTGTGTGAAAATTTGTGAGCACGTGGGGGCAACCTTTTCCCTCATGCTCGTAAAATTTCATGACTGTTCGTTGAGCGAGCGCGGAGATACGCGCGTGCACCGCTCAGCCACTGTGCTTTCAGCCTATCATTTTTGTCACAGAGACGGACTTTGTGCACGCACACGACGCTGCGAAGACCCGTTCTAGGACCCGGGACATGTTGACCTAGACCTAGACGACCCGTAGGACGAACCCCAAGTCGCGCCGTGGCCCGACGAGGGAGCAGCGAGGCCGGCACCACACGCACGAGGGCGCACGGGTGCGGGGGCTGCGTGCACCGCTTTGGCACATCGTGTCGCCGTGTCATCGTGTCCTAGACCTACCCCAGGACTCCCTCCCAGCTATGTGCACAAGCACGTGGCATTTCGTTGCGTGTGCGGCGCTCAAACGAGCGAGAACGCACGCGTACCACGCGGTATCGGGAAATTCCGATACGCGTTCTGTGGACACGACACGGACACAATTTTGAACCCGAGAGTATACGAACGCATCACGTGGGTCGAGACCAACGTGTATGCCAAGTTTCGTGGGATTGTTTGGTGTATTTTGGATTTTGGGTCGTTGTGTGAATTGGATTTTTTTCTTTAGTTTTCGATTTTTGAATTAATATTTTATTCTGATTTTTCAGCTTCTTAGCTTTTAAATCTGAGTTTACAGGACTTATATGAGATTTTGGATTCGTGGGAACCAACCTTTGGCTTTGTTTCATAATTTTCCATTATTTATGAATAATGGTTTCTATATAGCTTTATGATAATTTAACTATATATATAATTCCGTTGAAACCCATTCCTAAGTATATATATCGCGAATGGGTCGAGGGAGATATATTTCCAGATTTTAGACCTTTATTATCTCGCATCATTGCGTATCTTCCATTTAAACGTTTGTATATATATATATATATTATATAATATATATTATATAT
>JANAVB010005798.1:0-101191 GCA_029216955.1 Iris pallida | reverse complement strand
AGGTAACTTTTTTTGAAAGAGAGAGGCTGTCGGTCCCGTAGGCTGCTTATTACGGAGAAGGGTGAAGGTGCAGACGATGTTCCGGAGGTAAGTCCAAGTCGAAGTTCTATCTTTGTTGTAGCTTTCTTCCTCTCGGGGATATGACTTGATCATTTTTCTTTGTAGGCGTCTGACGAACCAGGCTCTCCCGAACCATCTGCTGCTTCAGTAGTTGATCTGGCCCTTGCCGCTTTGATTAGTGACATGTGTGCCGCGGTCCTCTCTGCGGGGGCTCTCTCAGCGGCGGCTAAGGACTCCCAAGCTGCTGAAGCCCCAGCCCGGGGTGACAAAAGTTTCCTTGGGCCCGTCTCCGAGATTTCTGAACTTCAGCGAGATGACGCCATCCTCGGTGTATCCCCTCCCGAGGATGCAAGGGCGGATGAGTCTTTTATTCCTGACTCG
Source organism: Iris pallida (assembly GCA_029216955.1). NCBI lineage: Eukaryota > Viridiplantae > Streptophyta > Magnoliopsida > Asparagales > Iridaceae > Iris > Iris pallida. The sequence goes on along the minus strand of JANAVB010005798.1, from coordinate 100,750 downwards.
AAGGCTGTTGGTGAAGAGATTGTGATGGCTGTAGGCGAACCTCAGCCTCCACATTCCTCCACTGGTAAGCTGAGCTACATATTGACCATCGAGGGGGCTTATTTGCTCTATCAGCATATCCTTTAGGTCAAGTCGATTCATGGTTGCCTTGGCCGTGCAGGTCCTGACCCTTTATCATCAGTCGCTGATGTTCTTGGGGAAGGCCCGGTCTACCGTAATCTGGAGGAAAGGGGCGTTTCCTCCCCTTCGTCATCGCATGCTGAGGGACATCCTGCCAGCTCTGGGCAGATGGGGATGGAGTTGGTGCTGGCCCGGCCTCGTCTTCGGCTGCTTATACGGCTCCAGAGATTGACTTCTCGAACCTGCCGAGCATCCAAATTCTGCGGGCCGCTTAAGAGGAATTGACCAATGTTCAAGCGTCTTTCCGTACGGAGTTGGTTTCTCTTGTGGCAGGAGCGGCAGATTCCGTCGCGTCTTCTTCCGTGCTACCAGCCACACTCCCGTGACACCGGTTTCCTCGGAGGCTCTGAACGAGGTGACGCAGGATGTGGTTGACAGTTTCTATCGCCACTTAGGGAGGGGTGTAAACGCTGCCGTGGAACGGGGGATCCCTTTTTCTCTGTCTCTGCGGGGCGCTCGGGGTCAAATCGACACTCTGAAGGGTCTTCCTGGCGGGGTGGGGTTAGCCGCGTTCCTGGAGCCTAAGCTGACAGAGGCTGACCAGCTTGTGACCCAACTGTTGGCAGTACGGCAGGCTGGTTTGCCTGCTACGATCGAACGAGAGCGGGGTTCCTGGTTGCTGCTCGGGACAGGATCAAGCTCGCTCGAGAAACTGTCGGGCCGGCTGTACAGGGGGATCTTGACAAGTTCTCCGTCTCCTATGACCGACTGGGTCGTCGGAGTCAGGCTTGTAGGGCCCGGAAAGAATCTGCCTCCCGTGGAATAGCTGACACGAAGGAGCGGATTCTCGCACTCCAGAAGGAGTTGGCCTTCTTAGAGTCAGAGCGGGAGGCTGCTCATGCAGAACAGAAGTCGATTGCTCGGGAGGCCGAGAGGGTTTCCCGATCTTCTGTCAACCTGGAGCGGGCCTTCAAGAAGTTTGAGGACAACTGGCAAGCCCATGCTCATCTGGAGGATGCGGCGGTGCTGAACCAGGAGGCGGAGCGTCGAGCGCGGTTGCTTTGTTAAAGGACCGTCTCATGGCGTTATGTGCTCCAGAGCAGTGATCCGTCCTCTGTCTTCTTTTTTTTTCTTTTCTCTTTTAATTTTTGTAAGGGATGTGATCCCCGCTGATGTAGCCCTTTGATTTTTGAATAAATGAGCATGTTTCAACTCATCTTTTCTTTCTTGTACTTACGGTGTTTATGGAATCGGATTTACTGGGGGATTATTTGTGGACCTGTTACCCTAGGCGTACCTTGGTTTTAGGTACGGATAACAAGTTTGATTAGGATGTCCGGGACAGCCACGGCAAAATGGTTATGGATGTTCTCGGTACTGGGGAAAGGAATGCCGTAGAGCAGCTGGGCTCCCGGGGCATGGTAAGATGGTGGATTTATGCTAAGAAGCTTAGCAAGGGATATTTGTGGGCCTATTATCCTTGGCGTACCCTGGTTCAGGATACGGATAATGGGATGAAAGGAAACCAATCACATTTGCTCAGAGGTTATGATGACATGACAAACATGAAGGTTTTATCGTGAAATCTTCCTGCTCAGCGGTAATGAGAACATGGCAGGAGAGACTTTACAGAAGCTATTTGTGGTCAACAGAGGACATTTGTGGTCAACAGAGGACATTTGTGGTCAACAGAGGACATATATGGTCAACAGAGGACATTTGTGGTCAACAGGGGACATTTGTGGACCTATTATCCTTGTCGTACTCCGGTTGTGGGTACAGATAATAAGGGGATCGACATACTTGCTCAGAGATAATATGGACATGGCAAATATGACGATTTCTTCGACGGAGCCTTCCCACTCAGAGGTAGTGAGGACATGGCAGGAGTGGGCTCAATGAAGATTGGGTACATAGAACGACTCAGAGGTAGGAGAACGTGGAAGTCCTATGCGAGGGGGGCGGTTTGTTTTTGGTGGAAGTGAAGACGACTCAGAGGTAATGAGGACATGGTCGTTTCGGAAATTGGTGGATCGACTACCCTTTTTGTGCCCTGGGAGTGCGGGTAGTGAATCCTGAGGAAGGATCTCTGCCAGGAAGAAAGTTCAGAGGTATAATCATACTTGACTTACTATCTGAAAGAGTGACCGAAATGTAAGTTCAGAGGCACCAGCTGGTACATAACTTGGTAATTTGGACTATTGAGGGAGTGAGAGTACAGCGGCACCAGCGAGTGCATGACTCGATAATCTGAAATAGGGTGGATGAGAGTTCGGTGGTACTAAAGGGGTATATGACACGATAATCTGGAGAATGATGGATGGGAGTTCAGTGGTACTAAAGGAGTACATGACTCGATAATCTGGAGAATGATGGATGGGAGTTCAGTGGTACTAAAGGAGTACATGACTCGATAATCTGGAGAATGATATTCAAACATAGTATTTCTTCAGGAACTTGCCGTTGACGGGCAACATAAGCAAATCTCCGTTCGGCTTAGCGAGGCGGTAGGCGCCGTTGGAGAACACGGTCTCGATGACAAATGGACCTTCCCATTTTGGCTGGAACTTACCGGTGGTCTTGTGAGTCATGACCATCGGTCTCCGGACTGCCAGAACAAGATCACCCACTTGGAATGTTCTGATTTTAACTTTTTTGTTGAAGGCTCCTGAGATGCGTGCTTGGTATAGCTCGATCCTTTGCTGAGCTAGGAGGCGCTTTTCATCTAAAGCCTCCAACTCTTGTAGTCGTCGTCGGTAGTTATGATCCGTCGTCAATTGATAAGTGAGGGCGACGCGGAGTGAGGGGATCTGAGTCTCCAAAGGGAGGACTGCCTCGCTTCCGTACACCAGAGAGAATGGTGTATTCCCGGTGGCTGTTCGAACCGTGGTGCGATAAGCCCATAAGCACTCGCCGAGCTTCTCGTTCCCGTCGCGTTTGTTGGAGGAGACGAACTTCTTGAGGAGTTTGATGATTGTTTTGTTGAATACCTCTGCCAACCCGTTTGCTGCCGGGTTGTATGGTGTCGAAGCGACATTCTGAACGCGGTGCTTATCGCAGAATCGGTAGAATGCATAGCTTATAAACTGTGGACCATTATCATGGATGATTCTTCGTGGTAGTCCGAAGCGGTAGATAACGTGATGCTTAAGGAAGCTGATCACGTTTGAAGTTTTAACTTCTGCGAGTGGGACAGCCTCCGCCCATTTGGAGAAATAATCAGTAATCGCAAGTATGAAGCGGTGTCCTCGGGAGGAAGGTGGGGTGATTGGACCAATGATATCCATTCCCCATGCTTCGAATGGCCAGGATGCCACCGTTGGATGCAGAAACTAGGATGGTTGATGAATGAAATCCGTGTGGACTTGGCAGGCCTTGCATTTTCTGGTATAATCTATCGCATCTGCCACCATTGTGGGCCAGTAGTAGCCCATCCGGCGAAGGCGGTCCTGTAGCTTAGGGCCGGGTTAATGGGCCCCACATACACCGTCCTGAGCTTCTCGTACAGCTTCTGTAGCTTCCGCGTTCGACAAACACCGGAGCAATAATCCGTCGTAGGAGCGGCGATACAATATTTTCGTCTCTGTATCGTAGAAGAATCTGAGAGAGCGCCGTTTGATAGAGGTAGCTTCCTTTGGATTCTCTGGGAGGATGTCGTATACGACGAAGTCGATGAACGTCTGTCTCCAGTCCGGTGTGTCGTCAACCTTCTGGGCAGAATAACTTGCCATGGCTTGAACGTTGTTCTTGGGACAGACCAGTTCGTGGCCTATTACGTCAACCGAATGATGAGCTTGGTTCGGCACTGCTAAGGAAGCGGCAAGGCCTGCTAGGGCATCGGCTTCGATATTTTGGAGTCTGGGGACGTGTTCGATGAAGAATCCCTCGAATGTTGAGATAATGTTGATCGCAATTTGATGGTAGGGGATCATGTCTTCATGGCGAACCTCGTACGAGCCCCTGATCTGATTGACGATTAGTTGGGAGTCGCCGTATGCTTCAAGGTATTCTACCCCCAGCTCTTTTGCAAGTTGGAGGCTAATGACCAGAGCATTATATTCGGCCATATTGTTAGAGCAGGGTTCCGTGAGGGAGTAGGCGCGATTGATCACCAGCCCAGTAGGAGAAATTAATACCACTCCGACCCCGACGACGATGTTTCCCTTGGGTCCGGTCCTTGAGGCGCCATCGAAGAACATTCGCCATATGTTATCGCGGGTGGCTGTATTCGAATCGGCGACCTCGTCTGGGATCTCTTCATAGATTCTGGATGACTCCGATCCTGGGTGGGCTGCCAAAAAGTCTGCTAGGGCTTGACCCTTAACAGCCTTTTGCGGGACGAAGATCATATGATAGAGGGACAGCAATATTGCCCATGTGGCGAGGCGAGAGCTGAGGGCCCCTGGTTTAGTCATGAGGACTCTGAGGGGGTTGACTCGCGAGATCACATGTATGGTTTGTCCTGTGACATAGTGCCGCGTCTTTTGAATAGCGAATACCAGGGCGAGACACTCCTTCTCTACGGCGGTGTATCGATGTTCTGGCCTGATCATCATTCGGCTGAGATAATATATGGCCTGCTCGTGGCCTGCATCGTTATTTTGTGCTAGCAGGGCACCAAGGGAGTGTTCCTTCGCTCGTATGTAGAGCAGGAATGGTTTTCCGGGGACCGGGGCCACCAGGACTGGGGGATTCGACAAATATCTTTGATGTCGTCGAAAGCACGCTGGCATTCCTCGTCCCATACGAATGAGACTCCCTTCTTCATGAGGTGTGTGAACGGTCGGCATCGCCCGGAGAGGTTGGAAATGAACCTCCTGATATAAGCTAGCCTCCCTTGGAGGCCTCTGAGTTCGCGCAGATTTTTCGGGGGACCTATCTCCATGATTGCCTTCGTCTTCTCAGGGTCTACATGGATGCCCCGTGCCGTGATGATGAAACCTAAGAATTTCCCGCTGGATACGCCCAAGAATGATTTCGTAGGGTTCATCTTCAGGTTGTGGGCTCTCATCAGGTCGAATACCGTTCTCAGGTCTTGCAGATGATCTTCCTTATGGCGACTCTTGACGGCGATGTCGTCGACATAGCATTCTACTATTTTGCGTAAATGTTCTCAGAAAATGATACTCATGGCCCGCTGATATGTAGCGCCAGCATTCTTTAGACCGAATGGCATGACTGTGTAGCAGTATGTACCAATCGGCGTTCGGAATGATGTGTGCTTTTCATCGTCGAGAGATATCTTGATTTGATTGTACCCCGAGAATCCATCCATGAATGACATACGTTCAAAGTCGCATGTGTTGTCGATCATGATGTCTGTGATGGGGAGGGGAAACTCGTCCTTCAGACATGCCTCATTCAGATTACGGAAGTCGATGCAGATTCGGATCTTCCCATTTTTCTTAAGGACCGGCACTATATTGGCGACCCAGTCAGGATGTTGCTCTTCACGAATGAAGCCGCTGGTTATTAGCTTGTTGACTTTGGCTTCAATTGCGTCCATGATGCCTGGGCGGAAGCGCCGTTGTTGCTGTTTGACTGGCTTTGCATCTGGCCGTATGTTGAGTTTGTGAAAAGCGATATCGGGGTCTAGCCCCGGCATGTCCTCGTAACTCCACGCGAATACGTCGATATATTCTCTGACGAGTTTCAGCAGCGATTCTCGTTCTTCGTTTGTCAGGCTTTTACTGATAAAGATCGGTTTTGGAGAAGATTCGCTGCCGAGATCCACTTGTATGACCTCATCTTCAGTAGGAGGTTCTCTCAGTTCGAACCGTTTTTCCCATTGCGCGTCTAATTGCTGGGCCCATGGTTCTAGCTCAAGGATTTCGGGGATGTCTTCGTCTTCCTCGTAAGCGTCAGTGAACGCCATGTTGACTGACATGATTTGTCTGAACATATCTCCGATGCTGGTATCTGAGTCGGAAGTCGGTGATTCGGTTGAATGTGACTGCCAGTCGTATTCTTTATCTGAGCTTTCAGGGGTCGTAGTAGGCGTTACATACCCTAAACCGCATCGAGTTTTGTTATAGTAGTTCCGTGGTTTGCCCGCCGGGGCTGGCGTCTTCAAAGGTAATCGTCGTCCAGTGCCGTAGTTCAGTCCTGGCGTTGTCTCTAGATCATACCCCTGTTTCTGCATGAGATATTTGGATTGAGGGCTATAGAGATACAGAGGCAGTCTTTCGGCATCTGACCCGAAGTCGACTTCTTCCATAGCGGAGGGATGTGGGTTGTTCGTCCGGCCGAAGATGATCGGGTGGTCCCCTCCCTCGACTATTCGGTAAGTGTCTTCTACTGGAGTAAGTCGGATGGCGGTGGACACGTTTGTCACCTGTGTATGTAGGTGAGTGCCTATACCGTGTTCCATAGCGTACATTGTACATAGCTTATTGAGCTCGGTGTAGTTCAAAGATAACCCTTTATTGATGAAGTAAGGTATCTTTTCTAGAGGGATTACATCATCTGCGGAGGGGGTATCGGAGTGGGCAGCCACATACTTGGCCAATTCTGGTTCTTCTTCGGCCACCCCCTGTATAAATGAAGATTGGGAGGACGACCTAGTCAGCTTGATCTTCAGAGGCTCAACCGGCGGAGCAGATCGTGGAGTTGTTGGTAAACTAGCAACCCCCAGTTTGGTACTTGATGTGAGGCGAGGGGTGGCTGGTTCGCTAGAAGTGTCAGACCTCGCATCGGGGTGAAGAACCTTCTTGGGAAGGCGTATTGTGAGCGGTCTGTCGGAGGGATTGGGCTTCTCCGTTTGGAGCTGACCGACTCTCGGTAGTCTGATGGTAAGTGGCCCTGTTATGGGTCTCAGTGCTTGGCCGGACTTTGGCAGCCGGATTCTCATCTGTTCTTCTTGTACGGAGAGACTGATTGCGTCCTTACGCAGAGTGGCCGTAAGGGGTGCGGAATTGCCCAGTTTGTGAGCCTGAAGGTGGATCGTTAGAGGTTCTTCTGATCCTGTAGCCGTCTTGTTGTGAGTTTGCACATCTTCTTCGACCAGATGCTTCTTTGATTTTTCGTATAGACAGGAGTCTGAGTAATAAGATTCGACCCCCTTGAAGGGATCGATATCGGCAAACTCTGTCCTCACGAAGCCATGCTTATCGACATATTTGAAGCACTGGTGTAGTGTGGAAGGCACGATTATGTAATCGTGTATCCAAGGCCGTCCCAGAAGGATATTGTAAGAAGTGTCGGCATCTATGACATAACAGGTGACTTCTGATTGGAGATCGCCGATCTGACACTTCAAACGGATCTTCCCTATTGGGTAGCTCCTGCCCAAATTGAAACCGCTAATGGCGGTGCTTGTAGGTGTCAGGCGATGCATCGGGATGTGAAGATGATGTAGCAGACCTTTCGGAATGATGCTTATAGAGGACCCAGGATTAATGTGCATTCGGTCCACCTTTACGTCGCCGATGTATCCAGTGTAGTATAGCGGGCGATCATGCAAGTTAGTTTTGATGAGCATATCTTGCGGAGAGAAGACGATATTGGGCATTGCTCCCGTACACGTACTATCTTGGAGCTCTGCAGGTTGGTTATCTCCCGTGAGGTTGACCTGAGCCAAGTATGCATCTGCATTTTGGAGCGCCTCACTTAAAGCCGTGCGGACATCCTTTGAGAGCCTGAGGAGTTCATATAAGGACAATTTGACCGGGGTGTTAGCTAACTGCGCTAAGATGTCGAAGTTGTAGGGCCTCTCCAGCCCCTGAGGTGTCTCCTTCCGGAGGGACTTGTCGAAGCGAGTCTCCTTCGGCCTAGGCTTGTCGGTCGTCGAAGGCTGAGCCGGTCCCGGAGCATCATTGGTAGTGGGCGGATGATCATCAGTCGCGCTTTCGGTCACCGGTTGGGCTTGTGTTCTGGATCGAGTAGTGACGGCCGAGACTTTCTCTTCTTCCGCCGAGGCAGTACGGCAGGATCTGACTTTTTCACTTTTCCTTTTAGAAGGTAGAGAGGGCTGAGTTACCTCGTGGACTAGGTCCGGATGGACCCACATGATTTCCCCTCGTGATGTGGTGAGGGGTGTTAGACCAGCGGCTTGATCGCGAGCAGGCGGCAGATTAGCAATTTCCATTGTTGCCAGAGGGATAGGTATAACCCCGTCCTGAGTCTCCGTTGGAGGGAAGCTGCCGAATTGTACGGACACCATATTGGCTGCCACGGTTACCTCTTCAAAATCGATGGCCAGGGCGTTCGAATCGATGAGGTTTTTGGATATACCGTTTCAGTTGGTAGCAGTCGTGTGTCGCATGGTGGACGTAGCAATGGTAATGGCAGAACTTTGGGTTCTCCAGATCAGCCGGCCGAGGCTCCCGTCTTGGTGGAGGAAGCTGAATCCTATCTCCTTGTATAAGCATGTCCAAAATAGGCTTGACGTGACCGTCTTCAAAAGAATAAGTGATTTGAGGCCATTGTTTGTCTGCTGGCTGTGGCTCGGGCTTCTGGGCTGTATCGGTCACCATAGCCTGCTTGTCTTTGTTGTCCCGGTTGTTGGAGGGGCTACCCCCATTGTCGTTGCTGGTGTTGGGACGCTTGCTCTTGTTCTCTCCCTCCGAGATATGCAACCCCAGTTGGCGAGCCTTCTTCAATCGTTCTTCAGCACTTGTAGCACTGATGATAAAAGCCTTCCAATCCTTGAACTGACTTTCGCCCATCCAGAGACTAATTGTTGGAAGTAGTCTCTTTTGGCAAATTTCAATCAAAGAAGAGTCCGGGTTGCCAGATGGTAACTTCATTGCGGTTTGACGAAACCGCTCAATGTAATTTCTCGTCAGTTCTTTCTCTCCTTGAACGACGTCCATGAGGGTAGACATCGTAATGTCCTGCCCTACCTCATAGAACCTCTCCAAGAACAAGCGCTTGAAGCCAGCGAAGGAGTGGATGTAATTGTCTGGCAGGTTGCGGTACCAATTGAAGGCGACTCCTTCCAATGCCCCATTGAATAGCCGCGTGAGGATAGCGTCATCATGGGGCAGATGGTCAGTAGTGACCTCAAAGTAAGTGATGTATCGACTTGCTGAAGTCTTGCCATCATATGGGTTGATATTGAACGGCTTATATCTTGGCGGAAAGGGAACATCCCTCCATTCAGCAGGATATGGTTGCCGTATTCTGAGGTCTTGAGAGTTTTCTCGGGTGTGGAACATTGCTCGGAGCTCCTGAACCTCTCTTCTTACTTCTCGGGCCTCATCTGTCGCGGTAGGGGCCGTTATCTCGGGAGGATTATTGCCCTGGTTTGGCGCCGCTGAATTTGAATCTACGTTGATTGCGGGACCCACGCTTGTCTGGCCAGGTGTCACTCCCTGCAGAGCAGGAAGTGCCGCTTTGATCTCGTCTACAAACTTGACCAAGGCATGTAATATGGCCTCCAACGTGTCGAGGCGCTGGCGATCGCTGGAACCGCCTTGATTGCTATCTGTCATAAATACCGTCCTCACATGAGGAGTGGCGGAGGGAGTGGTGGAGGATGTACCCTCCGAGTCGTACCCATGCGTCGAGAAATCATCTGGATATGTGGGGATGTTCTTTTCAGGTTCGGACTCAGAAGGAACACTACCCCCAGCTTCGGAGCTTGCTTCGCCTAGAGAATCATGGATGTCCTCGGGGACGTCAGCATCTGTTGTACCCGATGGGAGGGTTGTTTCTCGGGGTTCGTCTCTTTGAAACATTGGATTATTGTGGACGTTCGGAGGAGTACTACCCCCAGCTCCTACGACCCCCAGGGTCGGGGACGACGAGCCTCCTGTTGCAGCCGATTTTGTCTTCGAACGGGTGTGTTGGTATACTCCGGTGGAGGGTAACCGTTTAGCCGAAAACTTCTTAGCTGTAGTGGCTGATATCTTTGGATTGGAGATGCTTGTCTTCTTCCCTCTCCCCTCGGCGGGGACCTTCTGAGCAGAATTGCAGGAGACAACAGGAGGTGCCACATCTTCTGAGTTCGGGTGCTGTAGTCTGTGGAAGACGGACGGACGATCTTCCGTCACTGCCGCATTGTTGCAGCAGCAGTTGACGATGATCTAGGTGCAGTGACGTCCATATGGGGATTCTTTGCACGCTGAGGCCCCTTCTCTTTCCTTGCGTTTATGGAGGATCGCCTCACACAGGTCAGAGGAACCACTCTGTCCGTTCGTCGTCGGGGATTGGACTTGAGCAGTTCTGTACAACTTCCCATCAGAGGCCCGTATGATAATCAGCGGGACGCCCTGATAGTCAGAGGTTGGGGCAGCTGTCCGGGCTTGATGAGCCCGCGCTGCCCTAGACTTCTTCTTTCTAGCACTCGTGGGTGCATAATAGGAAGAGTCCAAGTTGAACATCACAGAGTCTGGCTTATCATCCAGAGAGTCATCAGGGTTCGGATCGTACGAGAGACGGTCGAAAACTGATCGAGAGGAGCATGGAGCAGATGCTATACGGCTGGGAGCAGAAACCGTGCAGGCTGTCTGCATGCGGTTGTCTCCTGTCGTCGGACGAGTTCTTATGCGGCTAGGGGTCACGACCGTGCAGGCTGGCCGCATGCGGTTGGCATCTGTGGCCGCATGGGTTTTCTGCAAACGATTGACTTTACTGGCCGCATGAGTCTCATCCATGCTGTCGGGAACTGTAGTCGCATAAGTTATGCAGCTGACAGAAGTAGCCGCATGAGTTTTCTTCATGCGGTTGGCGGATGTAGCCGCATGGGCTTTCTCCTTGCGGCTAATATTCTTCTGCGGTTCGGTCCGCGTAGAGTCCCTCTTTGTCCCTGCAAGTCCAGCATCATAATGTTTTCTTCTGCCAGACTTGGGGACAGCAGAGTTGTCTACGACCTGAAGTGGGACCGCAGGAGAATCCTTCTCGCCGTCTTGAGCAGCAGAGGGCATCCCATCGAGGGCTTGAGGAGGAGCAAATGACTTCGGTCTCCATTCTTTGCGAGCCTTCGTGGTGCGGGTGCGCTTCTGGGCCGGACCAGCACTGCCTTCAGAGAGCATCTCTTCGAACGCCTGTTGGTCGAAGCGGACGACCATCTTCTTTTGTGTGGAGCCAAGTTTGGCTGCATCTGATTGCGTCGCCAACTCCTCAGCCGTGGAGAAGTTAGTCCCCAGCAGAGTCGCCATCGTGTTTGCCATTGATTGTAAAAGAACAGAACAATTATCGGAGGACTAAACTTAGACTCACAATACAAACTCGCTCGTACAAAGAAAGCCTAGGGACGAAAACCTAGGTACAGCAGACTAAGTACGATTGTTTATTTTTGATTCTGGGGGGTGACGATAGAGGCTCGGGAAAGCGACGGCCGCTCTGTCTTACTCCTTGGACGATCAGTATGCAGTCTTGGCTCGGGGAAGATCTGCTCGATGTTGATGAAGAAACGCTCTTCTTACTCTCCTCGGATTGCTCTCCTGGCTTCTCTCTCTCTCTCTCTGTGATTATCAAGAAGGAAGGGGGAGCTCTCTCTGTGTAGATCTCTCTCTTCTTATTTCTTTTGGTGCCGACCTCTCTCTCTCTTCTTCTTCTTCTTTTTTTTCACAAGGGAATGATGCTGGCTATTTATAAGAGTGGGGGGGTGATCATTAGGGTTTGCTAATGATTATCTGTTTGGAATGTCGGCGCTTCTTCATTCTATCTGAACCCTTGATCCTGATTATAGTGAATCTCGGCCATTAATGCGGATAGCATCGTATCTCATGAGCAATTAATGCTAGCTGCTTTAAATCCTCGTGATTGATTATGCCAATGTCTGATTGCTCGCCACGTGTCCCATTAGCTTGATGATAAATGATATGCCCTGATCTCAGTAATTATGACGATGATGTCAAATATATTTGTTGAGATTCGGTTAAATCTCTTATTGATCCCATGCCACGTGTCTTAATTGTGAGTCCTGTCAGAGCCGCATAGGATTGACTATCCTCGAACCGCTGAGAGATACTCTTCCTGAGCCGCATGAGACAATGCCTCATCGAGCCGCAGGGGATGAACCTTCCGTGAGCCGCATATGCATAGTCTTTGCGAGCCACATGAGCTAGCATTGTATTGAGTCGCAGGGATTGAGCTCTCGGTGGGCCGCATATGGCTGATTTCTGCTAACCATATAGAGTAACTTCTTCGTGAGCCGCATGGAGCTGTTTTCCATTTAAGCCGCATGAGAGTCGCCACGTGGCAACCTAGGATTTCTGACGGTTCGGGTCAGAGATCTTCTTTCTTTCCCGAAAAGTCTATCATTATGGCAGAGCCATTATGACACTTTATGTCAGAGCAGTCACAGTCGCCAAGTCGTGTCAGAGCATTAAATGAGACCACCCCCAAACGATCAGCTGTAGGGAAGGATCACACATGGCATCCATCGAGCCGCATATACCTTGCTGAATCGCATACGCTCCCGAGCCGCATGCGATTGAGTCTTCTTTGAACCGCATAGGGCCGCTCCTGTGTGAGCCGTATAAGCTTCTTACTCCGAGCCGCATGGATCATTATTCTAATATTTTCCATGCTTCTACAGCGGGCTGCCCTGATGGCCCCACCCCGTCATCTCTTGCCATCTCCGTCGCTCCCGAGGCCACCGCGTCTCTCCCAGTCTCTAGCTCGAGCCCCCCTCCCCTCATCCCCTCCCCTCCTCCTCAGTGCCCTCCCCCCTCGGCTCCCTGCTCCGGTCTGGCGCCTTCCTCCTCCCCCGTATTCTCGACGAGACTGCTCGCCGTCGGCAGCGCAGCGAGTGCTGGCCATTCCTCGGTGGCACCGATGGCCCTTCATCTCCAGGGAGTAGTTGGGACGATTGTGACGCCACCCTGTGTGCTCGGAGAGTCCTCTGGGTCCTTGGGCCACTCTCCTCGCCCCGGGCAGACTCCTTCCCAGGAATTTCTTCCGTCCCCGTGCGGAGAGATTCGAAATCCTCCCTCGTCTGGTACTGATCAGATTTCCTACGCCGCCAAGCTGCGCCCGGACTTAGCGACAGCCAAAGGTCTTCTTTTTCAAGACGTTCCACTCCAAGACATTGAGTATTCCCTGGAATCCTCGGTACCTTTAGTTCCATTTTCCGAAGTGGAACTGTCATCTCTTTCATCCTGTTTCCCCCACACCTTTATCCTCAAATTTTCGAGCGGCTGCCCCAAACTCTCCAGGGTGCAGGAGACGATTGCCAGTAGAAACTGTTAGCAGAATACCGCGTAGCACCCATCGACCCGAGACATATTCTTCTCCATCTATCATGCGACGGCGATCACAGGACAGTATGGTCCAAAGGGACATGCAGAATAGATTCCCACCATATTAAGATCATCAAGTGGTCAGCGGGCTTTAGCACCAAAGAAGACTCAGCGCAGGTCGCAGTATGGATTACCCTGCCCAATCTACCTCTCATCTGCTTTATTCCAGCTGTGCTTAGGCGGATAGCCAACTCCTTCGAAACATATATAGCCACAGCGCCTAAGACCAGCAACCTTACTAAGGCTCACTATGCCAAACTTTGTGTGGAACTCGACCTCAACAACGAACCGCCCAACTTTATCTCTATCGAGTTGGGCAAACAAACCCACACCCAATAAATCCTCTATGACAACCATATCATGTTCTGCAACCACTGCCACTTAAGAGGTCACCTCCCTAAGCACTGCCACCGTCTTCACCCGGAACTAAAAAAGAAAGCTCCCCGGAACAACACCCAACCATCAAAGGGAAGGAACCCCGAGCCACCCCTCCTACCTCTTCCGAACTCTCACACCCGATTTGAATCCAGCGACGGGCAGTCTGAGCAGAGTGATTCCCCCAGCAAAGCCTTGATCCCCTTCGACACCCAAGCCATAACTATCTCCAACCAATTCGACGCTCTCGATACGGGAGACGCGAAATCGGACATCGAAACCCCCCAAGTCGACCGGACTCCCACCGAGTCGCCCACCAATCAGGTGGATGTAGAGGCAGCTACGGCCACCGTTGGGCTACTATCCAATGAAGTCAAGGTGGAAGGCGCCCTAGCAATCCTTGGACCAGACCTTGTGCAGAGAGGACTACAGGTCCTAGCCGCAGGCTATCCTTTACAGCAGACTATTCTTCGGATAGGGAATGTCAATGACTCCATAGTCATTCCTCCCGAGAAGCTGATCCTGGACTCCGCAGGGGAATCAGTAAGCCCTCCCTCGAACCCACAAGAGCAATCTACCAGCGAACCCACCACCTCATCAAAGACAGGAGTTTCAGTAGCTGAGACCAAGGCCAAACAAGGTGTAGCAGAAACCTCAACAATCCAAACTAGATCCGCTGCCAAGCGGATCAAAAAACCCACCCACAACATCCTCAATGCTTAACATCCTCTCCTGGAATGTCCGCGACCTGGCGAACAAACCAACCATAAGGAGATTAACTACTCTTCGAAAAATCCACAAGATCGACATCCTCATTATTTTCGAACCCAAAATTCCCCCCAAAAGATTAAAATCTATCCAGTTGCAACTTGCCCTCCCCACGGCCGTAGCAGGCAGACACGACATCTGGATCCTCTGCATGGAGGATGTCAACTTAGGAGTCATCCAGGACTCCGAGCAGGCCCTCTCCTACTGCTTTGAACACCCCATGATCCCGGAGCTCGCCATCATCTCTGCAATCCACGGCAGCTGCGATATCACAGAGAGAAAACACCTCTGAAACGATCTTCTCGACATCAACCAACACCACAGCAATACTCCATGGCTCTGCATTGGGGACTTTAATGCGGTGACTTACAGAGAAAAGAAAATCGGCGGTCGCCCACCTCCCATGTCGGCCATGCAAGATTTTAACAACTTTATCTTCAATGCTCATCTAGAACCCCTTCAGTTCGCTGGCAACGCCTTCACCTGGTGCAACATGTAGGAAGGCGACAGCCGACAATACTTCCGGCTTGACAGGGCCCTCAACAACGCCTTCTGGAACGGATTGGGGTTCACTAGCTACCTGTCCCACCTCAATTCTACTGAATCTGACCATGCCCCTCTGCTGGTGGAAATTAAAAACAACACCAATCCATTCAAAAAAAAAACTTCCAATTCCTCGACCTCTGGACTGAGCACCCACAATTTCTTGGCATCGTGACGGAAGCGTGGAACAGCGTCGACTCACCCAATCCCATCTCTAGAGTGAGCAACAAGCTCAAGGCTACGAGAAGAGCTCTGTCCCTTTGGAGCAAACAAGCCTATGGGGACATATTTTAAGCCGTCCGGGATGCTGAGGACGACGTCATCCGTGCCGAAGCCAAGTTCGCCACGGACCGCTCCTTACAGGCCAGGATAGCTCTGAACCTCACCAAAGCTATGCTCAAATTCAGGATCAAAGTGGAGACCGACTTTTGGAAGCAGAAAGCAAGGTTGAAATGGGACAGCGAGGGGGATAAAAACTCAAAATATTTTCATAACTGCGTTAACGGTCGCAGACAGAAACTTTTGATTCACAATACCACCGACGACAATGGGAACATCATCACTGATCAAAAGGACATTCAAGCTGCTGCCGCGGATTTCTATTCCAAACTATTCTCAAAAGAGACTGTTCACAAAGATAATAAGTTCCTTGATCAAATCCCCCTCCTCATCAATGCCACCGATAACGTCCAGCTGGAGCATACCCCTTCTGTCTAGGAGGTGAAAGATGTTGTATGGGCTCTGAACGAGCACAGTGCTCCTGGCCCGAACGGCTTTTCGGGAGTTTTCTTCTGCACATGCTGGGATATCATCCAACATGACATCACCGAAGCGGCTATTGCCTTCTTCGAAGGCGCCACTTACCCCAAAACCATATCGAGCGCCAAACTGATTCTTATCCCAAAAAAAGATAACCCAGAGTCCTTTCGCGATTTTTGCCCCATCAGCTTGTGCAACTTCACCAACAAGATAATCTCGAAGATCATCGCTACCAGAATGGCAGGTATTCTCCCCAAGATCATCTCCGAGGAGCAAAGTAGGTTTGTTCGAGGAAGAAACATCCAAGACAATATTATGCTGGCCCAAGAATTAATCACCTGCATGAAATTCCCTGTAATAGGGGGCAACATTGTTGTCAAAATCGACATGGAGAAAGCTTACGACAGACTGGATTGGCAATTCATGATCTGGGTCTTCAGGGCTTTCAGATTCTCGAAAACATGGACCAACATCATATGGAGATCTATTAGCAACTCCTGGTTCTCTACGGTCATCAACGATCATGTTCAGGGATTCTTCAAATCCAACCGTGGGGTTAGACAGGGCGATCCTCTATCATCCACTGTCTTCATCATCGCACCAGACGCTCTGAGCAGGAACCTTAACAACATGGTCAGAACCCCGAACTTCCAACACTACCACACATCTAGTGGATGCATCATCATCACTCACCAGGCATTCGCCGACGATTTACTCATATTCTCCTCCGGGGACGAGGGAGCAGTGGGAGTGGTCCACAACACCCTGCAGCGGTATGCTAGATGCTCCAGACAAAAGATCAATACCTCTAAGAGCGTTATCTACGCCCACCACAACATCAAGAGAGAGCACGCTAGTATCCTTGCCAACTTAACATCCTTTTCTGTTGACCATCCTTCGTTCAATTATCTCGGAAGCCCTCTTGTATATGGGAAATCCAATATAGGCATCTTTGAGAATTTAATCTCGAGAATCAGGATGAAACTTGAAGGGTGGCATAATGCCACGCTATCCCCCGGCGGTAAGATGACCCTCATCAATCATGTGCTCACATCAATCCCCATCAACACCCTGGCGGCTTGCTCTCCGCCCAAGAAAGTTCTCTCTTCGATCGAACAGATCTTCAGTTATTTCTTCTGGGGGCACTGCGATGGCAAAGACAAGCATCACTCGGCTAGCTGGGACACCATGGCTCATCCGACTGTCAATGGGAGGCTGGGGTTTACCAAACTTTCTTACATCATTAAAGCCTTTTCGATGAAATTGTGGTGGAAACTCTGCACGAGCGACAACCTATGGACCAGGTTTATGAAGGCCATGTACTTCAAGCACATCCACCCTGCTTTGGCCATATCCAACTGCAGATCCTCAGCGGCTTGGAGTCGGATCCTTTTCGGGAGAGACCTCGCCGAACCCGCAATAAGACTCCATCTGGGGACGGGCGACTCGGATCCTTTCCTGGAGCGATGGATGGGGGATAGCATGATCCCAAGTCTCACCGAAACCCCGAGAGACACCAGGATTAAAGACCTGTGGAATCCCACCAACGATGACTGGAATTGGGATAAAATTCGGGAATGGTCTGGCATCGGAATGGAGAAGAGCATCCGGTCGCTCGGATTGAGAATTAGCCACGAGAACGACGAACTGAAATGGACGTTAGAGGCCTCAGGGGTTTTTTCTGTGAGGTCGGCGAGGAGTGTTGTCCAGGGATCCGAGCAGCCAAACCATCCCATGGCCCACTATTGGCAATCTTGCATTCTTAAGAAGTGGTCGATCCTAATGTGGAGAGTCATTAGGAAGAAATTGCCTACCGACGATATCCTCAACACCGTCGGCATTAGCTTAGCTTCAGCATGCTCGTACTGCTCTGAGCCCCAGATAGAGACTATTGATCACTTATTTTGTCAGGGAACCCTGCCCGGCAGGGTCTGGAGGACTCTTAACCAACTATACAGTATTGAGCAGAGCAGTGGGCGCTTCAACGATCTCGCAACCTCCTGGGGATCAGCATCCCATGGCCACCAAATCATTTCAGCGGCCGCCATGTGGGCGATTTGGAAGAATCGCAACAAGGCCAGATACGAAGGTCACCAATACTCAGCAGACCAGCTCATACGGGAAATCTTCCGCCAATACCGCAAAAGGAGCTATGGTTGCTCTCACACTCCAAGAGCATTCTGGTCCGAGCTCAACCCCTGACTCTTGGCGGTGGAGTAGTCTCTCCCCCTCATCTTTCTTTTGGTGGTATACTTGTATAGGGGTTTTTGTTACTGTCTTGTATACGTCAGCAGGCTTCGGCATTTTGAGCCTTCTTTAATAAAACGAGGGGGGTTCTTCCAAATATATATATATATATATATATATATATATATATATATATATATATATGACACATGACACATGTCAATTTGACACGTATCCCCTAATTATGCATAGATAGCCAAATTTGACCATGTGTATCATGAATTATCATGACATGACAACAAGTATCCTAATTAGGACACTAGGATACTAATTCCTACCAAACTTACATCAATATCATATAAGATTATGAATTAAACACTTGATGGACATGAATTCGTATTCTCATGCTAAATCACCATTCTATTTCCTAGATCTACTAGGAATTGGTCCTCTACTCACAATTCTGCTCCTATTGGACTAGATCTAAACATTTGGGTCTCTTACTAGATTTTTATAGAATTTCACCATAAAATTTAGGGAAAAAGAGTTGTTACCTATTTGGGAAGGGATTCCCAATGTAGATCAACGAAGTAGGATACGAAGATGGTGAATCAGACATGATTCCTCCTTGCTCTAGCTTCTTCATAGCCTTCCCTTATGCTTCTAAGATATAGCTCCCTATGAGAAGAAGAATTGAAGGAGAATTGAGTGGATTTGGAATGATGAAGAAAGAAATTGAGAATTGGTGCCCCTTAGAAAAATGGAGAAGATGAATTGGCATGGTAGAAATGGCTTGATGAAGAAGAAATGAATAGAAATAATGGTGATGAAGTGGCCAACCATATAAGGAGGTTTAGTTGATGTGATAAGTATTAGCTCTCACTAATCCCTATTCTAATTAATTGACTAAAGGCCCAAATGATGGTTGCTAGGCAATGGGTTTAAGGCTAGTTAGAATGGGCTTGGATTGGAATATTGGCTCAAGCTATATGACATGACTAATGGTATTTAATTCTAACATAATTCTAATTAGGAGAGTAAAATTAAATGGTATAATTGACTAATGTAAGACTACCTTGGATCGGTATAAAATCCATTGGCATTATCATAGACTCGTGCTAGGACTGTGTGTAGAATGAATGCCAAACCTGCTTCATCCTTTGGACCATTAGATCCTTGGTTTTCTTTGAGTGACTAAAATTGTTGGAAGAGCCTCGGAATGTGACTTGGCCCATCCTGGGGCTAAGATTTTATCCTCCACCATATATAAGCCTCCACGTTTCCCTCTTTTCATTCATTTCGCTCATTTATTTTCTCTTTTTATTTCTTTCCTCCTCTTCTTTCCCTCTTCATCATTTTCTCTCTATTTCTCTTTTCCTTCCTCTTCATTCCTCAAGATAGGGCTTGGCTTAGGGCTTGAACTTAGGCACGTACATCTTGCTCATAGTGAATGCAACCTTGGTTTTCCTATGAATTTGGTTTTTATTTGAGTGTTAGATATTTTGGTAAAGAAAAATGTATCTTTAATTATCTCCATCTTTAGTACTTAGTATTTTCTATTTTGATGATGGTTTTGAGTAGATCTAAGTTCAAAAATAATATTTTGGAGCATTTTGTGGAATTGATCTATCAAAACTTAAAATTTGTGAAAACTAACTAGGCTATGTTGCAGAGAATTTAATTTCGTGCAATTTTGACTTTTGAAAGTCCAACTTTTGATTTAAAGCTTTTGTGACCAAAACAAGTTTTGTGTTTTCCATGGCCATTTGGCTGCTGTTTTGGGGATGGCGACTGTCTATGCGCCAGGAAAGCTATGCGATAGAAATGCCATGCTGCAAAAAAGTTCCTGTGGCAGACTTTTCGAGTAGTATGTGCACATGCGCATAGACGATATACGCATAACTGCTAGGCGCATAGATGTGTTATGCGTCTGCGCAACATCAAGACCTAAGTCCATGTGCATCAGCAGAAGAAGCTTCGACACATCATCTAAAATAATGTGTAGGCAACTCTAGAGGGGGGTGAATAGAGTTTGTGTCGATAATCACCAAATAAAAATTAACTCTATATCACCTCCACAAAACAACTATCAAGATAGTAAATAAATCAGAGAAAAATACGGAAGTAAATAAAGATCAGAAGATCATTCGCAGACACAGCAGTTTTAACCTGGTTTTTCTCGTGGAGGACTAGTCCAGGTCTGAGAGCTCTAGCACATGATTGAAATCCACTATTTTTGAAATAGTGTACAACCACGTGCCTTTACTCAGAAGAGCATGCCAACTTCTTACAAACACGAGCCTTTGAAGTGCTCGCAACTTTAACTTCGCAGTGGCGAAACTTGGAATTTTCCAAGTAACTTCTTTTCAACTCTTACACAAAAACTTCTAGCTGAATCGCACTTGAGCACCTTGGGGCTTAGGAAGTTTTATGGCTAGTAGATTTGAAGAGTAAGGCTTAGGTAGTATAAGGCTTAGATGATTGAGAGTGAGAGATAGAAAGATGATTTGAGATGAGAGAAATCAAGCCTTATTTATACTACTCTGGGGAGGCAGAGTTCGGCCCGAATTCTGCCCCAAGAATTCAAATTTTTGAACGTTGAACAGCTTGTACCAAGCAGGCCCTAAAAATTAGTTCCTAGAAATCAGGGGACAGAGTTCGGCCCGGACTCTGTGTCACGCCCCGCTCCCGAATAATCGGGTACGGGTCGATGCATGCCCAGCCTACACTGTCGTTGACAGCGGTAGTGAGCCGTTTGGTCATCAATAACAAATAATCTCATCACAGCATCTAATCACGGAATCTATACTAACCATCACAGCAATCCACTATACAATTATTACAACTTATACATGAATATCCGGGTACAAAGCCGGTGAAAGATAAAAGATACAACAATGACATATAATCAAATACACTCAATCAACTATATACATGAAACTAGCTATCTCAGTATCAAGCGAGCTCCAATGCCAGTCATGACAATCTAAGGATCCATCTCACATGTAATCAACGATCCAGTCAGGAAAGGAGCAAAGTACAATGTAACTCAATAAAACTCACCATGAAGATCAATGGAACGGTATATCAAAATATAACTGAAAGACAGGAAACAAGATGAGCAATAAGCATGCACTAGCTACGTGTATATGTGCAATTGGACGTTATCAACATGTGGAGACTATTATGTAATCAGGCATATAAAATATGCTATCAGTCAATATATAATCAGGCATGTCTGACGATAATGCTATAAGTCACGCAATAATCAGGCATGTCTGACGACAATGCTATCAGTCACACACGAAATGGACTCAGGCATACAGAGTATACTATCAGGCAATATTTGTCCAATATTAGTCAATCACATGTCTCTAGAACGTCCCCCACCCGACACGATAAACAATGCAAGCAATCAATCGGGAACAAGTGAAATAAATGACACGATAATAAGAGTGAGTGCAATGCATGCAATGATGGTAATACTGAGTACATGTACTTGCCTCGGTTCCGAGATTTGTCCAAGTCTTCTAGATCACCTAAAATAGGAATAAATAATATTTAGAAAATGTCATTAAGAATTTCCTAATCATTTCTAAAGCTACTATTCCTAACTTAACTATTCAAGCTACTGACCATTCATTCACTTAATCTTCTAATCATATCTTGCTAACATGATCTTCTAATACTCTACCGGATGGTCCAATCACCAAAACCTAAGTGCACTCAGGCTTGTAATCTAACAAAGCTTCTAATCAATCCATACTGGCCCATAGACTTGGGCCCAAACCATGGCCAAAACATTATTGGATTAATGAACACAATATTAACTAAAGCCCAAACTAATCTATATATTTGAACTTCACCTACAGGAACTACATGTAGGATCGTTGAGCACCTCTAGAGGGGGGGTGAATAGAGTGCGTGTGTACAGCGGAAATATAATCACCAATTAAAAAATTAAACTATGGCAGATATGTAAGAGACAGTAAATAAAGATAGGAGAATCAAACTCAGTGACACAGCGATGTATACTGGTATCCCTCTGAGAGGACTAATCCAGTCTCGAGTACTCTTACTCGATGTTAATCCACTATGGCACAAGCTTTAACTGAGAGCTTGCAATCTCTTACAACACCGTGCTTGGTGACAAGCGCACGACCGGCTTCACAACACCGTGCTTGGTGGCGAGCGCACGACCAGCTCCACAACAGAAAAGTTGTTGAAACTTGAACGACCTCTTACAACTCTTGAGTAACCAAAAGACTCTAAATCAACTCTGATAGTACTGGCTTTTGGCTAAGAGATGTGTAGGTGAGATTTGAAAATCTTAGATCGTTTAGAAAACACTTGAATAGTAGAGAAGAGAAGATGAAGAATGAATTGATGATTTGAAGTGAAAAGTTCTTCTCTATTTATAGGTGTTTTCACCAACCGAACTCGGGCAGAACTCGGACAGAGTTCGGATGCAAATATCTCGCAAAATAGACGTTGCTCGTAGATTTGGAGGAAACTGAAGTTTGAATACAAACTGACCGAACTCGGTCAGAGTTCGGACCGAACTCGGGCCGAACTCGGCTTGGAGTTCTGTCAGGAGATATTTAAAAATCTTTTGTAAAAACAGTTTTCAAACATGTTTTTGGTTATTTGTAAAATCATTTGAAAAGAATATTTTTGAAATATGTTTTTGAAATATTTGTAACCGAAAATACGAAAGGGTAAAAATAGGTTTCTAGAAAGGAGGACAATTTTAACCCTAAGCCAGTATTACCATAATTGATTTTACAAAGTAATTCCTAGACTCAATAAAATGTAAAATACAGAATAAAAGTAGAAAAGAGTCTTCAGAAGATTTTGATGACTTTGACGCTTTGATTTATGCAGTACATCGTCCGTTGAATATGATTTCATGCATCCTGAAATAGTTAGCAGCATTTTCTATATTTTGTGTATTGACTAAAGTATATGTTGATTATCGAAATCGGGTGTGACCGTGGAATGGGCCAACAATCTCCCCCATTTTGATAATTGACAAACTTGAGTCTATACCAAAATATATTTATATCAAATAGAACAAAATATCAAAAATACCTGAAAATTGAGATGTTTTTGTTTTGGATATATCTTGCGTTTGGTATATACTCTTTTTCTCCCCCTTTGTCAAGTAGTAAAATGAATAGGCTCCCCCGTAAATCATGAAGCCAACAATAGAATAGACAAGACAAAGTGAAGTAAAAAGAAGTAATCACAGCATAGACAACTGGAATAAAATGAATTATGTCATAATAAACTAAAATATCATAGAGGTTCCACTAATAATCCAAAAAGTACAACTGATAAAGTCTAACTGAAATAGTTTAGACATGAAATAAAATAAAACTACTACATAAACTGCATCAACTAATCGAAACTAAATCCACTATCCCATGGCTGAATCCACATCACATCGCTGGGTCGTCCGCACTGGGAGGATCATGAGGGAAATAAGCAGTGGTCGGGTCGAAATACTGAAAAGTGACCTCATCAGTAAAACGAGGACCAGGGAAAGCCGGGTGTGGAAGGATAGTGAGTGGACGGACTGGATCCTGAACCAGGCTGTAGTGGAGATCGACAATACTGTTTCTCAGCACCTGGGCCTGAGAAATGTGCCGGAACTCGGAGTCCTGATGACGTTGCGTGGAAACGGCAACGAAATCATCAAACCGCTGGTAGAATGCCTGATCGAGTCCTGGGGCAGGGGCCGGAGCAGGATGAGCATCAGCTGGAGGGGCCTCAGCATCAGCAGCTGGGACAGCAGGAGCAGCACCAGGAGGTTGAGGAAACTGACGAGAACGGGTCAACTCAACAGGTGGAGAAGAAATGGCACACGTTTCAAGATCAATCTCAAAACGTCGAAATATACTAGCAAGGTGCATAGGAAAGACTAGGTTCCTACCTGCATTCTTGCAGTTGAGCATCCAAGACATCATAGTTTTTGGAACGGAGAAAGGAATTCCAAAATAAATGTGATAAAGAGCAGAAAGTTCCAAAAATGTAACTTCATCGGTAGAGCCTTTCTTCGGAAGAAGGGCCGAGAAAATCATACGATGAAGCTCGTAAAAAGTTTGGTTTAGATGTCTAGAAAAGATTCTCCGGGGAGGAGGAGTAGGGTGACAAATCAATTCCCTAAAGGAAGCTAAAGTGACATCGGCAGGGAATTGAATATGGTGGATGTCAACAAGTGCATCACCAAGATCAGGAACGTGAAAGTATTCACTGATATCGGTGGCGCTAAATTCTAATTCCTGTCCAGCAATGCAGGAATAGAAATTCCTGTTTTGTTTTACTTGCAAATTGCAGTAAAACATACGGACTGCATTGTCGTAAATGCTATCTTGGACCTCGAAAAAGTCGCGGAATCCAAGTTGATCAAAAACAGGAGCATATTCAAAGAAAGTTGTAAAATTGACGAAGGCTCCAGCACAAATACGACGAGAAGAGAAAGAATCAAACCAGAGATCGGAGAAGTCTTTGTCGGGAAACAAAGTGCCATCATATTCCTCGGGATCTCTAGGTCTGGCTGGACTAAAGAGACTTGTCGGAGTGTAGTCGGATGAGGAGGAAGCACCTTGAGAAGAATTTCCTCGTTGACGTTTCGGAGCCATGAGGAAGAAGATCGCCCACTTGAACTCGTCGATTCCTTGCAGAGAAGGAGGAGGAAGGACTTCTAGTAGGAGATAGAAGTATTCCACGTTTTGGTGTGGAGAAAAAGTGGAAGTAAGGATGAATTATATAGGTGCTAGGGCCGGCTGTTCGGTTCTGGAACCATCACAGCGCCGATCGAACTCAGTCCGAATTCGGTCCGAACTCGGTCAGAGTTCGGGCCGAGTTCGGCCACTTGCATTCTCGAGACAGTCAAATCAGTCAGGTAAATAAAGACTGTAATAAATAACAGTTGACTGGTTTATTAAATAACTGCTATTATTTTTGGGTTAACTATAGGGGTTGTCCCAGCTAACGGTGGTTCACCGGGGAACTCTTAAGTACCGCTTCGCTTCGACCGTAGCCGTGGTGACAGACATACCCTTTGTAAGTTTGTTCCCAAAAATAATTTTCATTAAATAATAAATTGTCAAGTCATAAATACAGTTTTAATTACCATATGTT
Organism: Iris pallida; assembly: GCA_029216955.1. Taxonomy (NCBI): domain Eukaryota; kingdom Viridiplantae; phylum Streptophyta; class Magnoliopsida; order Asparagales; family Iridaceae; genus Iris; species Iris pallida. The sequence goes on along the minus strand of JANAVB010005798.1, from coordinate 75,662 downwards.
TTAAGAATCCGAGAATTCAAGAATGCCGAGCTCACGCCTCAAGATGTTAAAACGGTCTTCATCCAATCGTTTAGTGAAAATATCAGCTAGTTGATGTTCAGTATCAATAAATTCTAAGCAAATATCCCCGTGTTGTTGATGATCACGTAAAAAATGATGTCTAACTTCTATGTGCTTTGTGCGTGAATGACAGATAGGGTTCTTAGTCAAATTAATTGCACTAGTATTATCACAATAAATAGGAACATTTGTATAGTACAGATTATAGTCCTCTAAGGTTTGCTTCATCCACAAAATTTGAGCACAACAGCGTCCTGCGGCGATATACTCAGCCTCAGTTGTTGATAATGCTACTGAATTTTGTTTCTTGCTAAACCAAGAGACTAAGGCCTTTCCTAAGAAATGACATGTGCTACTGGTACTTTTACGGTCCACTTTGCATCCAGCAAAATCCGCATCCGAGTAACCTATAAGGTCAAAGGATTTGGTTTTGGGATACCATAAGCCAACTGTAGAAGTTCCTTTAAGGTATCGGAAGATACGCTTAACGGCACTAAGATGTGATTCCTTAGGGTTTGCCTGATATCGTGCACATATGCAAATACTAAACATAATATCAGGGCGACTAGCAGTTAAATATAATAAACTACCAATCATACCTCGATACTTACGCTGATCAACAGGTTTGCCACTTTCATCAGCATCAAGCTTTGTAGATGTAGCCATAGGAGTCCTAATTGGCTTTACATTCTCGAAGTCGTACTTTTTCAGTATGTCCTTCGTGTACTTGGCTTGGTTGATGAATGTTCCGTTCGAGTGTTGTTTGATTTGCAATCCTAGGAAGAAGTTCAGCTCTCCCATCATGCTCATCTCAAATTCACTCTGCATACACTTGGCAAATTCTTGACAGAGTTGTTCATTAGTAGAACCAAAGATAATGTCATCTACATAAATTTGCACTAGAAGTATATCATTATTCATGGATTTAATAAAAAGAGTAGTATCAATCTTGCCCTTTGAAAATCCATTATCAAGTAAGAAGGCGCTTAGGCGTTCATACCAAGCACGAGGTGCTTGTTTGAGTCCATAAAGTGCTTTCTTAAGCTTGAAGACGTGATCAGGTTTTTGAAAATCTTCAAAACCAGGGGGTTGTTTCACAAAAACCTCTTCTTTCAAATAACCATTTAAAAATGCGCTTTTTACGTCCATTTGAAAAAGTTTGAAATCATTAAAACAAGCAAAAGCGCAAAACATACAGATGGCTTCTAGTCTAGCAACAGGAGCATAGGTCTCATCATAATCAATTCCTTCTTCTTGATTATAACCTTGTGCAACTAGACGTGCTTTGTTGCGTAGAACTTGTCCATCTTCACTAAGTTTATTTCGGAACACCCATTTGGTACCAATTATCGATTGACCAATAGGTTTAGGAACGAGTTTCCAAACTTGATTTCTCTCAAATTGATTAAGTTCCTCTTGTATGGCAGAAATCCAAAATTCATCAAAAAAAGCCTCATCAACATTCTTAGGTTCTATTTGTGAAATAAATGCTACATTAGCTGCTACTTCAGAATCTCTAAGAGATGAACGAGTACTTACACCTTTGGATACATCACCTATTATGAGAGTTTCTGGATGATCTGGTTTGAATCTCAATGATTCGAATCTTTGGGCCATACCTTTCACAAGGCTCTTCTCAGTTCCTGCATCTTCGGAACTTTTATCAGTTCTTGCCTCTTGGGTAGGATCTTTCTCAGAACTCTTCTTTGTCTTTGTAGGTGCATCTTCATCATCACTGTCGCTAGATCTATGACTATTCAACTCATCAAAGGTAACATTAATACTTTCTTCAACAATCAAAGATCTTTTATTAAAAATTCTATATCCCTTACTCTTAGCAGCATATCCGAGAAATATCCCGTCATCTGCTTTGGAGTCGAACTTACCCAAGTTATCCTTGGTGTTCAGGATGAAACAGCGACAACCAAAAACTTTAAAATAAGAAATGTTTGGAATTCTTCCAAACCAAAGCTCATATGGTGTTTTCTTCGAGATTGGTCGAATTAACACCCTATTTAAAATATGACAGGCTGTACTAACAGCTTCTGCCCAAAAATATTTAGGAAGATTATGCTGATTAAGCATGACTCTAGCCATTCCGCTTAGAGTACGGTTCTTCCGCTCCACAACACCATTCTGTTGGGGAGTTCTAGGACAAGAAAATTCGTGGTAATATCCACTATCATCACAAAACTTTTTGAAATCAGAATTTTCGAATTTGCCACCATGATCACTTCGGATACGAGTAATCATGAAGCCTTTTTCGTTTTGTACCTTTTTACAAAATATCTAAAATTCAAAAATAGCATCACTTTTGTTTGATAAAAAGTAAACCCATGTAAAACGAGAGAAATCATCAACAATGACAAAAGCATAGAGTTTACCGCCAAGACTAGCGACTCTACTTGGACCAAATAAATCCATATGAATCAACTGCAAAGGTCTCGAAGTACTTACAGCGTTGATGGATTTAAAAGAAGACCTATGTGCTTTGTTCTTTTCACAGTCAGCACATACCATGTCTCTCTTGAATGGAATTTTTGGGAGTCCTTTTACTAACTTCTTTGTGTTCAGACGTGAGATAGTATCCATGTTTGCATGTCCTAGTCTCATGTGCCATAGCCAGCTTTCATCTTGATTGGCTACTAGGCACCTTCCTGCATTATTAGTATTCTCCAAAAAGAAAACATAAATATTGTCTTCTCTAATCCCTTTATATACGGGATCACCAGATGACATATCATATATGGTACATTTATCTTTCACAAAATTGATACCATAACCATTATCTGCCAAATGACTTATGCTCAATAGGTTATGTTTCAATTCAGTTACTAGACAAACATCCTTTATTATTGGGTAAGGAGAAATACCTACAGTACTATTACCTATAATATCACCTCTCAAGTTATTTCCGAAAGAGACGTATCCTTCTTTCTTCATCGATAGCGTAGCGAATAAAGATGCATCACCAGTCATGTGTCGCGAACATCCGCTATCGAGGATCCATTTGCTTCTAGCATGAGAGGGTTGAGGGTCCACCTACAAAACAAGTAGATGAATCCTTTGGTACCCATTTTCTGAAGGGTCCATGCTGATTAGCTTTAGGTCTCCAGACTAAAGTATGGTTATCAACAAGCTTTCTTGCAAAACAATACTGTGATATGTGTCCGTGTGTACCACAATAAGTGCAAGTCAATTTGGAACCAGATGTGGTTGAAACTGTGTTCACATGCTTGTTTGGTTTCTTGGAGAACCTATAAGTGAAAGCATGATGATACTTGTGTTTCTCCTGTGCTTTCTTGTTTTTAGTCCTCTTAGGTGTATGCTTTGCATTAGGACTAAAATTAGGCTGTGTCACAGGCATTTCCTGTTTGCCTAACTTGATTTCTAACTTTTTAGAAATCGCAATAGACTCTTCATATTTAGCAGTCATAACTGAGAGTCTCTGTTCTGTTACTAAGTGCATCTTCTTCTCTGTGTCATACAACTTTTGCATCTTACCATAATCTCTTTCTTTCTTTTGAATAGTGAGGATAGCCTCATGATAGTCTACCTTGAGTTTGGCTATCTCTTCCGTGTTACCGGTAGTAGATGTCTCTTTAATATCTTGAATAAGATTGGACAATCTAGCTAACTCGGTTGTGTATGCCTTAATCTCTTTTCGAGATTGCTTATACTTGTCAAGCACATTTTTGTGTTCTTCAAGTAAATCGCTAAAGGCATTTTCTAACTCATCGAAAGTAAATTCATCATATAGAGGGTTTGAAGATACCTTATTAAATGCCATAAGACAGACATTTGCATTGCCGCAGGGTCTATCCTCTTCTTCAGAATCACTGGCATCACTTTCATGCCAGATACTTGTGTTGGCATACTTTCGACCAGTTGTAGCTTTTCTGCTTGATCTTGATCTGTCATATAGACTGCTCTTCTTGGTAGCTGGATAGTCCTTCTTCATATGCCCTGACTTCTTACATCCAAAGCATATGGTTTCATCTTCATTGCTTTCTTGGACGTCTTTCTTCTTTCTGCTTGTAAACTTTAGATACTTTCTGAAGTTCTTCACAAGTAGGGCTTGTTCATCACCACTTGATGATTCTTCATCAGAATCGTTGTATGTAGCTTTTCTTGCTTGAGCTTTGAAGGCGATTGTTTTCTCCTTTGGTGTTGCTTCTTCAAAGTCTTGCAAGTCAAGTTCATAGGTCATGAGCTTGCCCATCAAGGTTTCCAACGACATTGTGGTGAGGTCGTTTCCTTCAATAATTGCTGTGGCCTTTGGATTCCAATTCTTTGTTAGAGCCCGCAGCACCTTTCTAATCTTCTCGTGATTGCTGTAATCTTTACCAAGAGATTACAGAGGATTAGTTATATCAAGGAAACGAGTAAACATCTATGTAATTGACTCACCGGGTTTCATCTTAAAAGATTCATATTCCTGAGTCAGTCTACTAATTTTGGGTTCTTTCACTTGGAAAGTCCCTTCATGGGTTACCTCAAGGAGTTTCCAAATTTTGTGAGACGTCTTGCAGGTTGAAACTCTGTTGAACTCGGTTTTGTCAATTGCACAGAATAGTGCATTGATGGCTCGAGCATCAAGACTAGCCTTTGCTTTTTCAGCATCGGTGTACTTGTCATGCGGTTTTTCCATAAGAATACCTTCAACCACTGTAGGTGGTGGTTTCTTATACCCATCAATGACTATTGACCAAAGATCAAAATCTAGAGACTTAAGAAAGAAAGTCATACGTGTTTTCCAGTAAGTGTAATTTGTTCCATCAAATAGGGGAGGTCTATTTGTGGATTGCCCTTCACCGTTGAATATAGATTTCACGGCTGCCATATATATACTCTCTAGGGTATGTTATATAAGAATATAACCTGCTCTGATACCAATTGTAGGATCGTTGAGCACCTCTAGAGGGGGGGTGAATAGAGTGCGTGTGTGCAGCGGAAATATAATCACCAATTAAAAAATTAAACTATGGCAGATATGTAAGAGACAGTAAATAAAGATAGGAGAATCAAACTCAGTGACACAGCGATGTATACTGGTATCCCTCTGAGAGGACTAATCCAGTCTCGAGTACTCTTGCTCGATGTTAATCCACTATGGCACAAGCTTTAACTGAGAGCTTGCAATCTCTTACAACACCGTGCTTGGTGACAAGCGCACGACCGGCTTCACAACACCGTGCTTGGTGGCGAGTGCACGACCAGCTCCACAACAGAAAAGTTGTTAAAACTTGAACGACCTCTTACAACTCTTGAGTAACCAAAAGACTCTAAATCAACTCTGATAGTACTGGCTTTTGGCTAAGAGATGTGTAGGTGAGATTTGAAAATCTTAGATCGTTTAGAAAACACTTGAATAGTAGAGAAGAGAAGATGAAGAATGAATTGATGATTTGAAGTGAAAAGTTCTTCTCTATTTATAGGTGTTTTCACCAACCGAACTCGGGCAGAACTCGGACAGAGTTCGGATGCAAATATCTCGCAAAATAGACGTTGCTCGCAGATTTGGAGGCAACTGAAGTTTGAATACAAACTGACCGAACTCGGTCAGAGTTCGGACCGAACTCGGCTTGGAGTTCTGTCAGAAGATATTTAAAAATCTTTTGTAAAAACAGTTTTCAAACATGTTTTTGGTTATTTGTAAAATCATTTGAAAAGAATATTTTCCAAATATATTTTTGAAATATTTGTAACCGAAAATACGAAAGGGTAAAAATAGGTTTCTAGAAAGGATGACAATTTTAACCCTAAGCCAGTATTACCATAATTGATTTTACAAAGTAATTCCTAGACTCAATAAAATGTAAAATACAGAATAAAAGTAGAAAAGAGTCTTCAGAAGATTTTGATGACTTTGACGCTTTGATTTATGCAGTACATCGTCCGTTGAATATGATTTCATGCATCCTGAAATAGTTAGCAGCATTTTCTATATTTTGTGTATTGACTAAAGTATATGTTGATTATCGAAATCGGGTGTGACTGTGGAATGGGCCAACACTACACAGTATAATAGCATAATCCTAGCGGCCACTAGAGTTTTAACAGAGCAAGGTCTGGTTCAAATTCACTCTCAACAGCTACACTACGAACCATCTCCTGAACACTTGTTGTCACCCCCAGTTTTCGAATTAGGAGTATTTTCGTCATTATCCAAGTTTAATGATTTTTAGGAATTTTACTTGATTTTATATGATTTTTAGGGATTTGTTTGATTTAGTTTGAATTTTACCCAATTCGGACTTAAGTTGGAGATCCGGGTAGTCTGGACCCTAGTGGGACCCACATACTAGCTGGGCTTGGTCCATATACCATCCTAACTAGGCTAGAAACCATAAACCCTACTTCCATGGCTTAATTAGTCATTTTAGAGGCTTAATTGGTTAATTAGAGTTAAACCGAAACAAACTGAACCAAACCGAATTCATTTCAAACCAAACCAAGTCTATTGGGTTTGGAGGCTTATTGGATCACCACCCAAACCCAATAACGCCCCCCCCCCCCCCCCCCCCCCCCCCCCTCCCTCCTCTTTTCTTCACAATTAAGAAATCTCTCTCTCTCCATTCCATTTTTGAGTTCTTCTTCTTCTTCCTCAAGCAAGCTATTCTAGGTATGCCATTAATTCTCCATTAATTTTTCCTTTTGCAATTACTCCTTCACAATAAATGAAGAGGAGCTCATTCTCCACCATTTGCCCATAGCTTTTAATAGGTTTCCTAAAATCTAGGTTAGAGATTTATTTGGGGGTTTTCCATTAGAGTGGTATATATATATATATATATATATATATATATATATATATATATATAATATATATATATATATATATGTGTGTGTGTGTGTGTGTGTGTGTGTGTGTGTGTGTGTGTGTATAATTACATGTATTTGTGTGTATGAAGAGAGTGGTGGTGATGGTGTGTGAGAGTGGTGGTGGTGTTGTGTGAGAGTGTGTGTCATGAGAGTGGTTGTGTGAGTGTGTGCTTGTGTGAGTGTGTGTGAGAGAGTGTGTGAGGGTGTGTGTGTGTTGGAGTGTGTATGTGCATATATATATATATATATATATATATATATATATATATATATATATATATATATATATATATATATATATAGACATGTGTGTGTGTCTATATAATTATGTATGTGTATGTATTTATATATAGATATGTATGTGAATGTATATATATATATATATATATATATATATATATATATATATATATATATATATATATATATATAGATAGATAGATAGATGGTTAGATAGATAGATATATATATATATATATTTTTATATATATATATATATAGAGAGAGAGAGAGTAGCAGCTGCAGCTGCAGCAGTAGAGGAGGAAGAAGTAGAGGAGGAAGTAGAAGAAGAAGAATAAGCAATTGCAGCAGCAGCATTAGCAGTAGCAGCTAGGAGCCACAGCAACAGCAATAGCAGGGCAAGCAGCAGCAACAGTATTTCCAGCAGTGGCAGCAGCTGCAGTAGCATAAACCCCCCCCCTCCATTAACCCCTATAAACCCCCTATGTAGATATATATGTATATATATATATATATATATATATATATATATATATATATATATATATATATATAGATAGATAATTAGATAGTTAGATAGATGTATTAAGGAGAAGATTAGAAGAAGAGTTAAGAAGAAGATAAGAATAAGAAGAATTAGAATATGAAGGAATGAGAGAAATGAGATTTGGAATTAGAAGAAGATTAGAAAAGGATGAGAGAAAGAAAGAAAAGAAAGAAGGAAAAGAATAAGAAGAATTAGAATTAGGAGAAGGAAGAAGAGTTAGAAGGAGAAGAATTAGAAGAGTAAGAATTAGAAGAGGAATGAGAAGTAGAAGTATAGGAAATCAATTTAGGGGAGATCGAGTTAGAGAGTGAAATCGAGCTCCGAGTGTCGGAACGCGATGAAACTTGGAGGAGACCTAGATTATATAAATTAGACTTTGCGGGTAGGCTCTCGAGTTGAAATCGGGGTTGTAGGATGACGGTATCGCGCCGTACCATTTCGTATCTTGAGATATTCAAGATATCGGCAATAAGCCGTAAGATGGACTAGACGTCCACTCTAACTAGGTATCTTAGTAGATAATGAATGTATAGGCTATTATCCTACTACCCTAGGGAGCACGGGTCGAAATACCAAGCGTAGGTAGGCTAACTTGGTATTCACCTAGGCTAAAAATTTACCTTTGTAAAGGATAAATTTAGGATGTTGGCCTACGGCCAAGATACGGGTTTAGGAGTCCAAGATAGACTTGGATATGGGTTGTAACGGTTGGTAATGATTAGAAATAGTCGCCTAGACCTAGTTTTGACCTTGGTTGACCACGGTTGACTTTTTGGACTAAAAGTCAACTATGGGTCAATACTTTACCCAATTTAGTCCCAAATTCTATTAAACTTGGACAGTTGACCAAAAGTCAACTGTTAGCCACCATTGACCTAGGGTTGACCTAGGGTTGACCTAGAGTTGACCAAAGTTGACCCGTTGACCAAAAGTCAACTGTAAGTCAACTTTCAACCTAGTTTGATACGGGTTGAATTCCAATACTCTTCCATGACCAAGGTTGACCCAACTAGACTTGTCTTGACCTAGAATGACTTAATAGGGTTTAATTTGATTTGATTTACTTCCTAAACATAGTATTGATACGTCTTGTTCTCTATAGGTCCTCGAGACGCTGCATTGGATCCCGTTGACATATCTTATCATATTACAGGCGAGTACATTCTCTGACACTTTTCCAATTTACGATGATTGTTATAATTCATGTAATTAGTGTAGATATGCTTGTTCTCGACATAATGGTCACACGAATTGGTATTCATGGATCCCGACATGAGATGTTATTCCTCGTTATCTTGGTATATCTTGTGCAAGCCCCTTTGTAGTTCTTGTGCACTATATGGACACCGATTCTCGAGGAGACTTGCTCCCTTCTTGTAGAATCCTGTGTCATAACGTGTCTTGCTTGGATCCACTCTACCAGTCGGGGGCGGGGAGTATTAGTGTAGATATGTGGTCAAAGCCTATTGTGCACCTATTGATTGTGAGTATTGATCATACACCCCACGTATGGTTAGCCAGGCCTGTTACTATTTGTGCAAGTTCCCAAGCCGGCCACATATTGTAGCTAGTACTCACACACCTAGATATATGATTCTTGTACATGCCATGATCAGTTTACTTGTCTTGTTCTAGCTCTAGATTTATAGCTTATCTTGTTATGATACTCACATGTACATTCCATGATTTTCTTGTATATACTCTCTATTTACAGTCTTATAGCATTTGTCATATCTTGTGAACTGTTGTTAGTAGATTGTACTCGTTCCATCCTGATTGGATATGTTGACAAAATATTACAGATGCTGATAAGGGGGATTACAGTACCTACTACGGTCCGAATAACGTAGTGGGCTTAGACTTGGAGACCTTGGTCCAGCAGGGCTTAGCTCCGCCTGACGAGACTTTACCTATTGCTTAGTTAGAGTAGGTCTTTTGTACTGGACCTTATCTCCAGCTACTTTTGAGACTGTTATTATTTTGGATTGTATTAGAGACTTGGACTTGTATATTCTTTGTGTTGGACTTGACAGGTTATATTTTATCGTCTTGTTGTCTTTATCTTTCAGTCTTTACTTTATCATCTTAGAGTTGTGATTGAGCAGTCATATATATTCATTGCTTGTCCTCCGTTCGGAGTTGACCATATTCTCGACAGGTTTTTGATATATATGTAAACTGTTGTTAGAGTAGAAAACCTACAGCGTTCCACGCCGTTTTTACGGTGAGGGCTGGGCGTTGTTACGCACGCGTTCCCTTACAGCGGGTGCGGGTCGTGACACATTTTTAGTGGTGGCCCATGCAGGTCCTGAAGTCGCAATTAGTGCGATATCGTAGCGGCACTCGTCTTAGAGTGTTGACTACGAGCCTGTGTTACATAGGAGGTAGTAGGCTAAGAGTACTCAATCACAGTAGGATTTTTCCTTGCTTATCTTGCTTACCGTCTTTGATATTGATTTACTATTTTCTAGATGTCCTCCTTTGATATAATCCTTCATGTGTCATATTGATATCTTTTTTTCAATCTGTCTCCAGGATGGTTATGACTCATTCTCCCGGTGAGGAGTACGGGGATACGGAGAGGTCTACTACCTCTGGCGGACAGCCTCCGGTCACTTCCCCTGCAGATGGGACTTCAGTAGGGGCCCTCGGGGGTATTCCTCCAGCGCTCTCGATGACTGTCCCTGGGGTCATTGCGGGTGCTCTTCCCGCAGTGTCGGGGGCTACGACGGGAGTTGTCAGGGGCATTCTTCCTCCTCCTCCTCAGCAGGGAACTCCTCCGCCGGTGATAGGAGCTATTCCTCTGTTGCCTTCTCTGCCCACAGACATGGGGCAGATGCTCGCGTTCTTTCAGCAGGTGTTGGAGTCCCAGCGGGCCCAGCACGAGGCTCAAATGAGGCAGACTAAGGCCATGTGCCAGGGTATGGAGGATGCACACAGGTTGGCTCTGGCTACGGTGGAGCGTGGGGCTCCATAGAGGGAGGTGCAGCAGCAGCAGAAGATCGGGGACATCCAAGCTTTCAAGAAGCTGGGTCCGAGGGATTTCAAGGGGACCGAGGGCATTATATATACAGATGACTGGCTCGAGGATATCGAGCGTCAGATGAGGGCCTTCCGCCTGGCAGACGACCTGAAGGTCGAGGCGGTTGGCTTACAGTTGTTAGATGTTGCCCGGACATGGTTCCGGAACGAGCCGGCTCTTGCAGAAGATGGCCACACTTAGGCTGAGTTTCGGGCCCTGTTCAAAGAGAAGTTCTTTTCACCCACAGACAAGATCGGCCTAGTGCGGCAGTTTCAGAACCTGCAGCAGGGCGGTATGACTGTGGAGGAGTATGCGGCGGAGTTCGGTCGGCTGAGCCGATACACCGAGTACATGGTGAGCGATCCAGTGATCCGAGCAGAGCGCTTCCAGGAGGGATTGACATGGGATATCAAGATCCTGATCCCTTCCTTCTATGCGATATATGCAGAGGTCTATGCGGAGGCTCGGAAGGTGGAGAGAGAGTGGGGCTTGAAGCCGAAGAGGGATCGTGAGTTGTTTTCGGGGGCCAGTAGCAGCATGGGGGCTGCTAAGCACCCTCAGCTTCAGCATCGTTCTTTCCAGCATCACCAGCCGCAGGTTCAGGCCAGAGCACCGGTTCAGCAGGTGCAGCACACTCAGCCGAGGCAGGCACAGCATGGGGCTCCTTGCCACTTCTGTAAGAAGCCTGGTCACGTCTGGGAGGTTTGCCGGAAGAGGCTAGAAGTGTGTCTCTTTTGCGGCGGCATAGGCCATCAGTTGAAGGAGTGTCCAGTGAACCCTCGTGTTACTGGTACAGCTCAGAGGGCACCGGCGAGAGTACCTGCAGTGCAGTCGAGGGGTCCACTTCCGACCCAGCAACAACGGTTTGTTCAGCACCACCAGCAGCGGGGTGGTCAGGGTAGAACCTTTGCTCTTACAGTCGAGGAGATAGAGCCTATTGCAGATGTTGTCGCAGGTTCTATTCTGTTCGATTCTTTTCCAGCTTTAGCCTTGTTTGATTTTGGTGCTACGCACAGTTTTGTGTCTGTTTCTTTTGCTCTTAGGCACAATATCATTGCTGAGTATCTTGGTAGGACTTGCAAGATTATGACTGGAAATGGCATCATCCTGGTTAATAATGTTTGCAAGGGACGAAGAGTTTCTTTGAGAGGCCGGGAGCTGAGTGCGTGTTTGCTCGTAATGCCACTTCTGAGTTACGATGTGGTACTCGGTATGGACTGGTTGAGCATGCACCACGCTAGCATCGACTGCAGAGGGGGCAGGATTCTGTTTAGGCCACCGGTAGAGCTGGAGTATGAGTTCACTAGGGGTGCAGCGGAGCAGGAAGATGGATTCTACGGAGCATTGTTGGCGGGGCCGGTGTTGCCACATCCACTCATTGTTGAGTTCTTGGATGTCTTTCCCGAGAAGCTACCCAGGATGCCGCCAGATCGTGATATTGAGTTTTCTATAGACCTAGTGCCGGGCGCTGAGCCTATCTCCCAGCACGTCTATAGAATCAACAACAGCGAGTTAGCGGAGCTGAAGAGACAGGTCGACGAGCTGGAGGACAAGGGCTTTATTCGATCTGGTTCTTCACCTTGGGGCACGCCAGTTCTTTTTGTCCCCAAGAAGGATGGTACGGTACGTTTGTGCATTGATTACAGGGCGCTCAACAACCTTACCATCAAGAACAAGTATCCTTTGCCAAGGATTGATGACTTGTTCGACCAGTTGAGCGGGACGAGGGTGTTCTCGAAGATCGACTTGCGTACCGGGTACCATCAGCTGAAGGTGAAGTAGGATGACATTTTGAAGACTGCCTTTCGGACTCGCTATGGCCAGTATGAGTATACCGTCAAGCCATTTGGGTTGACCAACGCCCCGGCAGTATTTATGAACTTGATGAACAAGGTATTTCATCAGTACCTTGACAAGTTCGTGGTGGTCTTCATTGATGACATCCTCATCTATTCAAAGACACCAGAGGAGCACGAGGAGCACCTGAGGATTGTGTTGGACACTCTCAGGAGGGAGCAGCTGTATGGGAAGCTGTCCAAGTGCGAGTTCTTCTTGGATCGCGTGGAGTTCCTAGGCCATGTTGTCTCTGGCGAGGGGATTTCAGTGGATCCGAAGAAGATTTCTGCAGTGGAGTCCTGGTCTACGCCGAGCTCAGTAGCAGAGGTTCAGAGTTTTCTGGGTCTGGCAGGTTATTACCGGAGGTTCGTGCAGGACTTTTCCAGGATTGCCCAGTCGATGACCCGCCTTACCAGGAAGGACGAGGAGTTTGTTTGGTCCGAGGAGTACCAGGCCGCCTTCGAGGAGCTGAAGGCGAGGTTGACTACAGCTCCTATCTTGACGCTGCCATCTGGATCTGGTGGTTATACGATCTACAGTGATGCTTCAGGACGGGGTTTGGGTTACGTTCTTCAGCAGCACGGGAAGGTGATTGCCTATGCATCTAGGTAGTTACGTCCTCATGAGAGGAACTACCCTACCCACGATCTGGAGCTGACAGCGGTCATCTTTGCTTTGAAGCTGTGGAAACACTATCTGTACGGAGAGCGAGTTGAGATCTATACAGATCACAAGAGCTTGAAGTACGTGTTTACCCAGAAGGAGCTAAATATGAGGCAGAGGCGATGGTTAGAGCTGATGAAGGATTTTGATATATCCTTACAGTACCATCCGGGGAAGGCCAACATGGTCGCGGATGCTTTGAGCAGGTATCCCGTAGCCATGTGTTTGATGATGGATCGTCACCTTTTGGCAGATCTGGAGAGTTTGGGCATAGAGGTGATAGTTCCTGGGTTCGAGGCGCAGATGTGGGGTCTCTAGGTGCAGTCGGAGCTGATGGACAGAGTCAGGGTAGCTCAATTTGAGGATGAGGCTCTGAGGGTCATCAGGGAGCAGGTCCGGGCAGGACTGTTGGATGAGTTCTCTATAGCAGGGGATGGGTCGTTGAGGCATGGTACTAGATTGTGCGTGCCGAACGGAGGACTTCGGGAGGAGGTTCTTCAGGAGGCGCACCGTTCTCAGTACTCTATGCATCCTGGGGCCAACAAGATGTATAGAGACTTGAGACAGCATGTTTGGTGGTATGGCATGAAACGCGAGGTGGCTCAGTTCGTTTCGAGATGCTTGGTGTGCCAGCAGGTAAAAGCCGGGAGGCAGAGACCCGGTGGATTGCTCCAGCCACTACCCATTCCTGAGTGGAAGTGGGAGCATATCACTATAGACTTTGTATCTGGGGTTCCGCGCTCTCCAGGAGGGAAGGATGCGATTTGGGTCATTATTGATCGATTGACCAAATCGGCCCACTTTTTGCCTTTCAAGGTGGGTTTGTCTACGGAGAGGTTGGCCGAGATGTACGTGCGGTAGATAGTCCGATTACACGGGGTTCCAGTGAGTATAGTCTCGGATCGGGACAGCCGATTCACTTTCCACTTCTGGAGGAGTTTGCAGCTTAGCTTGGGCACATCGCTCAAGTTCAGTACCGCATACCACCCCCAGACAGACGGGCAGTCGGAGAGGACGATTCAGACCCTCGAGGATATGCTTCGTACCTGTATCTTAGACTTCGAGGGATCTTGGGAGGACCACCTTCACTTGGTAGAGTTTGCTTACAACAACAGCTACCAAGCCAGTATAGAGATGTCACCTTTCGAGGCTCTATACGGACGGTGGTGTCATACTCCTTTGTCTTGGGATGATGTCGGCGAGAGGGTTTTGCTTGGCCCTGAGATGGTGGTGGATGCTGCAGAGAAGGTCAGGGTTATCAGAGATCGACTTCGGGTGGCACAGGATAGGCAGCGGCATTGGGCCAATAGCCACCGGAGGCCATTGGAGTTTGAGGTATAATTTAGATTTTTCTAGTATTTGAGTCTGATTGTGATTGTTTTAGATCAAGCTCTAAGCCTTGTGTTTTTGTTCTAGGTTGATGATCTTGTGTTTCTGCAGATTTCTCCGACGCGTGGCACGATTCGTTTTGGTGGCGGCGGAAAGCTTAGTCCACGATACATCGGACCATTCCGTATCTTGGGCAGGGTCGGTGCAGTGGCTTACCAACTGGAGTTACCGCCCGCACTAGAGGGAGTACACAGCGTGTTCTACGTGTCACAGCTGAGACGGTACATGGCAGATCCCAGTCACGTCTTGGACCACTCCGAGATCGAAGTGGGACCGACACTCAGCTATCCAGAGAAGCCGGTTGAGATCTTGGACCGAAGAGAGAAGGTGCTCCGGAACCAGGTCATTCCCTTGGTTCGCGTTGCATGGAGACACCACTCTCCACGTGAGTCTACCTGGGAGAGAGAGGATGACATGCGGGAGCGATTCCCATATCTCTTCGAGCCTTGAGGTAAAATTCTTTCTTTTTCTTCCTTGTTCAATTCATGATTGCTGTGTTAGTTCTCATTCAATTTCGAGGACGAAATTTTTTTAAGGATGGTAGATTTGTCACCCCCAGTTTTTGAATTAGTAGTATTTTCATCATTTTCCAAGTTTAATGATTTTTAGGAATTGTATTTGATTTTATATGATTTTTAGGGATTTGTTTGATTTAGTTTGAATTTTACCCAATTCGGACTAAAGTTGGAGACCCGGGTAGTCTGGACCCTAGTGGGACCCACATACTAGCTAGGCTTGGCCCACATACCATCCTAACTAGGCTAGAAACCATAAACCCTACTTCCATGGCTTAATTAGTCATTTTAGAGGCTTAATTGGTTAATTAGAGTTAAACCGTAACAAACCGAACCAAACCGAATTCATTTCAAACCAAACCAAGTCTATTGGGTTTGGGGGCTTATTGGATCACCACCCAAACCCAATAACCCCCCCCCCCCCCCCCCCACTTGGCCGGCCATGAAGTTGAGCAACCCCCCCTCCTCTTTTCTTCACAATTAAGAAATCTCTCTCTCTCCGTTCCATTTTTTAGTTCTTCTTCTTCTTCCTCAAGCAAGCTATTCTAGGTATGCCATTAATTCTCCATTAATTTTTCCTTTTGCAATTACTCCTTCACAATAAATGAAGAGGAGCTCATTCTCCACCATCTGCCCATAGCTTTTAATAGGTTTCCTAAAATCTAGGTTAGAGATTTATTTGGGAGTTTTCCATTAGAGTGGTATATATATATATATATATATATATATATATATATATATATATATATATATATATATATATATATATATATATATATATATATATATATATATATATATATATATATATGTGTGTGTGTGTGTGTGTGTGTGTGTGTGTGTGTATATAATTATATGTATTTGTGTGTATGAAGAGAGTGGTGGTGATGGTGTGTGAGAGTGGTGGTGGTATTGTGTGAGAGTGTGTGTCATGAGAGTGGTTGTGTGAGTGTGTGCTTGTGTGAGTATGTGTGAGAGAGTGTGTGAGGGTGTGTGTGTGTGTTGGAGTGTGTATGTGCATATGTATATATGTATATAGATATATATAGACATGTGTGTGTGTGTCTATATAATTATGTATGTGTATGTATTTATATATAGATATGTATGTGAATGTATAAATATATATATATATATATATATATATATATATATATATATATATATATATATATATATATATATATATATATATATATATATATATATATATATATATATAGAGAGAGAGAGAGAGAGAGAGAGAAGAAGTAGAGGAGGAAGTAGAAGAAGAAGAATAAGCAACTGCAGCAGCAGCATTAGCAGTAGCAGCTGCAGCAGTAGCAGCTAGGAGCAGCTGCAGCAGTAGCAGCTAGGAGCCACAGCAGCAGCAATAGCAGGGCAAGTAGTAGCAGCAGTATTTCCAGCAGTGGCAGCAGCTGCAGTAGCATAAACCACCCCCCCCCCATTAACCCCTATAAACCCCCCCATGTATATATATATATATATATATATATATATATATATATATATATATATATATATATATATATATATATATATATATATATATATATTTAGATAGATGTATTAAGGAGAAGATTAGAAGAAGAGTTAAGAAGAAGATAAGAATAAGAAGAATTAGAATAGGAAGGAATGAGAGAAATGAGATTTGGAATTATAAGAAGATTAGAAAAGGATGAGAGAAAGAAAGAAAAGGAAGAAGGAAAAGAATAAGAAGAATTAGAATTAGGAGAAGGAAAAAGAGTTAGAAGGAGAAGAATTAGAAGAGTAAGAATTAGAAGAGGAATGAGAAGTAGAAGTATAGGAAATCAATTTAGGGGAGATCGAGTTAGAGAGTGAAATCGAGCTCCGAGTGTCGGAACGCGATGAAACTTGGAGGAGACCTAGATTATATAAATTAGACTTTACGGGTAGGCTCCCGAGTTGAAATCGGGGTTCTAGGACGACGGTATCGCGCCGTACCATTTCGTATCTTGAGATATTCAAGATATCGGCAATAGGCCGTAAGATGGACTAGACGTCCACTCTACCTAGGTATCTTGGTAGGTAATGAATGTATAGGCTAGTATCCTACTACCCTAGGGAGCACGGGTCGAAATACCAAGCGTAGGTAGGCTAACTTGGTATTCACCTAGGCTAGAAATTTACCTTTGTAAAGGGTCAATTTAGGATATTAGCCTACGGCCAAGATACGGATTTAGGAGTCCAAGAAAGACTTGGATATGGGTTGTAAGGGTTGGTAATGATTAGAAATAGTCGTCTAGACCTGGTCTTGACCTTGGTTGACCACGGTTGACTTTTTAGACTAAAAGTCAACTATGGGTCAATACTTTACCCAATTTAGTCCCAAATTCCATTAAACTTGGACAGTTGACCAAAAGTCAACTGTTAGTCACCATTGACCTAGGGTTGACCTAGGGTTGACCTAGAGTTGACCAGAGTTGACCCGTTGACCAAAAGTCAACTGTAAGTCAACTTTCGACCTAGTTTGATACGGGTTGAATTCTAATACTCTCCCATGACCAAGGTTGACCCAACTAGACTTGTCTTGACCTAGAATGACTTAATAGGGTTTAATTTGATTTGACTTTACTTCCTAAACATAGTATTGATACGTCTTGTTCTCTATAGGTCCTTGAGACGCTGCATTGGATCCCGTTGACATATCTTATCATATTACAGGCGAGTACATTCTCTGACACTTTTCCAATTTACGATGATTGTTATAATTCATGTAATTAGTATAGATATGATTGTTTTCGACACATTGGTCACACGGATTGGTATTCATGGATCCCGACATTAGATGTTATTCCTCGTTATCTTGGTATATCTTGTGCAAGCCCCTTTGTAGTTCTTGTGCAGTATATGGACACCGATTCTCGAGGAGACTTGCTCCCTTCTCGTAGAATCCCGTGTCATAACATGTCTTGCTTGGATCCACTCTACCAGTCGGGGCAGGGAGTATTAGTGTAGATATGTGGTCAAAGCCTATTGTGCACCCATTGTGCACCTATTGATTGTGAGTGTTGATCATACACCCCACGTATGGTTAGCCAGGCCTGTTACTATTTGTGCAAGTTCCCAAGCCGGCCACATATTGTAGCTAGTACTCACACACCTAGATATATGATTCTTGATTCTTGTACATGCCATGATCAGTTTACTTGCCTTGTTCTAGCTCTAAATTTACAGCTTACCTTGCCAAGATACTCACATGTACATTCCTTGATTTTTTTGTATATACTCTCTATTTACAGTCTTATAGCTTTTGTCATATCTTGTGAACTGTTGTTAGTAGATTGTACTCGTTCTATCCTGACTGGATATGTTGACAAAATATTACAGATGCTAATGAGGAGGATTACAGTACCTACTACGGTCCGGATGACGTAGTGGGCTTAGACTTGGAGACCTTGGTCCAGCAGGGCTTAGCTCCGCCTGACGAGACTTTACCTATTGCTTAGTTAGAGTAGGTCTTTTGTACTGGACCTTGTCTCCAGCTACTTTGAGACTGTTATTATTTTGGATTGTATTAGAGACTTGGACTTGTATATTCTTTGTGTTGGATTTGACAGGTTATATTTTATCGTCTTGTTGTCTTTATCTTTCAGTCTTTACTTTATCATCTTAGAGTTGTGATTGAGCACTCATATATATTCATTGCTTGTCCTCCGTTCGGAGTTGACCATATTCTCGACAGGTTTTTGATATATATGTAAACTGTTGTTAGAGTAGAAAACCTACAGCGTTCCACGCCGTTTTTTACGGTGAGGGGTGGGCGTTGTTACGCACGCGTGCCCTTACAGCGGGTGCGGGTCGTGACACTTGTGTCCTACTGATACTATACGTGTCCGAACCTAAACTCCTCTCCTTATGCTACATCCCGGCTGTATCAAGTTACAGAGATCATGTCAGAATATACCTGAGTCCAATAATGCACGGCGGAGTCCGATACTGCCACTCTTGTGTCCCAAATTGTCAAGAACACTTGGTTAAGTCATTCCATCGAACAAGTCATATGCGCGAACAGAAAGAACGATGGTGAGTTAGATTTGAATTGAATTGACTCCAAAATTAGAGAAATGATCAGAAAACTTACTGCAATCAATCCAGGATCCCAAGAAACAAGAATCGAAAACAATCCGATCATCAAGAACCAAAAATTCAAATTAAGAAATCACTCCGTATCTCGCCAAAACATAGGACAGAATTTGAATGTCTCAAAGGAATTTCAAGTAGATGATTACTCACCAATCCTTTTCGTGTCCAACTGAACCCGATACGACAATCGGATGGACACAATAATGGATCGATCGACTACTTGAAGTCGAACGAAAGACTCCACCAGTCCGCTCACGGCGAGGAACGATCGACAACACCATGCTCGTGTGCGGCTCGATGGCAAGGAGCAGTCTCCATGGCCACCGGCAAGAGGAAAGGATGGACGACGTCGCCGGCTGACCTTCGTCTCCGGACGAGCTCGAAGTCGCCATGGACGGAGAGCGAAGCTCGTAAGGAAAACGGAAGAAGAGCCCGAGGCGATCGCGGCAGGGCTTCGCCGTCCAAGAAGTAGTGATGAAGGAAGAAGGGTCGGGGGCCAATTTATAGGCAAGACATCGGTCAGGCGGTTGGCCGGGCACCTAACCGACGGTTGGGCGGGCAGCGGCCGTTACGATCCGACGATCGGGAAGAGTTTGGTTGTTGGGGATCGACGGTTGGGATGAAACAGGCAGTTAGGCCGTTAGGGAAGAAGTTTCTAGAGAAACCTAGAATTCTTGGTCGCCGTCGTCGTCGTCGTCGTCGTCGTCGTCGTCGTCCTGTCAGCAGCAGAGGAATTGGTGGAGGGAAGTAAAATAGTTTGAAATGAAGGGATTGGGTTTTAAATACCAACGGTTGGTATTGGGTCGGGTTAGCAGGTTTTTAGGGTAATGGGTTATCGGGTTGAACCCGAATCTGCGCTCAAAGCTAATAGGCCGGCTGAGTGCTAATAGTCCGGGCTTGGTTTAATAGGCTGAATAAGAATTAAAAGATTTAGGAAAATCTGATCAATAGGTTAATAAAATCTAAGAAAATTAATTATTAAATGAAAAATAATTTACAAAATCAATAATAATAATTAGTGATTTGTTAAGAGAAAAATAAATTCTTAAATTAATTCAAATAAAATCATAGGAAAAAAATACTCAAATTTATTTATTCAGGAAAAGTGGAGTTACAAATCTACCCACCTTAGAAAAATTTCGTCCTCGAAATTTCAAAAAGAATCGACTAGGAATAACTGGCACGATAATCAACTAAGCACTAAAATAGAAGGAACCTATCTGGCACGATTAATAAACAATCCAAGGAATTTAAAGGCAATGTAATAATGATTAGAATCCGTCAAGGCATGGTTAGGGATACGAGCGAAATAATATAATCATGATTAAGTTTTTTATCACGACTAAGGATAATCAGCACGATCATAATTAATTAGGCATGAAATGAATCGAAGGTCAAAAAGAGTTGGCATGATCTAAAACAAAATCATGATCAATTGAGTATCTAAGTTACTCAGGCATGATTAGAACATGATTTGGGCACGATAGATTCAAATCTTTTAGGCACGATCTACTCATAAATATTGAAGTCGTCTAGGCACAACATGGTTGAAAATCGAATAAATTCTGGTAAAGTTGTCAATGGTGATAGGAGACTAATCATGAATTTAGTCTAAAAATATTCGGAACTCATGCATATCCGGAATCACTTTACCTAAAATTCATGCCCCGCCAGTGTACATCTGGCTGCAGTGAACTCTTGGCTCCGTGACTCAAGAATGATAGGTACCGAATAATTTCTAAACTTTACTCATGGACAAAACAAATTCAAGGAATAGAAACATAATCTCTAGAATATTCGAAACCTATACATACCTGAGATCACTTCGACTTAGATCCCCTGCCTCGCCAGTGCGCTGATGGCTGCAGTGGACCTGCAGTTTTTATGATCCAAATAAATGGCTGCAGTGCGCGGCTGCCACGCCATAGTAGGATATCGAATATTCTTTCAATGGTTATCTATTGGAATTCCAAAGGAGTACCTTGATAATTCAATTCAACAAGCTTTCCGGTTTACTAAAGAGACTCAATCACACTAGGAAGGACATGTAGTATAAATATCTGTTCTTGGGAATCAAGAGATTGACTATCAAAATAGAAGAGTGTTTAGAAATGTATTATAGAGTTGATACACTAGTCATGGGAATGTCAATGGAATAAGTACTTAATACGGCTAAAGATGAGTTGAAACTTTAAATGGGGAATGGATAGAGAATTGGTTTTGCGAAAGGATGGAATAGCTAATATATGAGCTCTATTGCTCTAAAAGAAATAATTGGGCTTAGAATGGTTAGAGAAAATCAAATAGACTTTAGAAACCAATGGAGAATTTTGAAATGCCTGGCTAAATAAGGAGTTTGGAAAATCTGACTTTAATCTCTAAGTGGCAAGAAAACCCAGATCCTAAAAGGGTGTTAGAATCCGATAATATTGTAGAAGGAGATGATCCCAAAAATCATGGAATTGTAATCACGACTTTTGTAGGAAAACATTATGAAGCAGAAAGAGGAAAAATAATCAGAATTTACTATAGATAGCAAAATACACATTATCACACAATCGGCCTATGTTGTGATGAGTTTCCTATTTCGCAGGCTTCCAATGGCACTATAATCCTAAGTACCATTAGATAGAGGACCTGCATGGGCCACCACAAAAACATGTCATGCTCCGCTCCCGAATAATCGGGTACGGGTCGATGCATGCCCAGCCTACACTGTCGTTGACAGCGGTAGTGAGCCGTCTGGTTATCAATAACAAATAATCTCATAACAGCATCTAATCACGGAATCTATACTAACCATCACAGCAATCCACTATACAATTATTACAACTTATACATGAATATCCGGGTACAAAGTCGGTGAAAGATAAATGATACAACAATGACATATAATCAAATACACTCAATCAACTATATACATGAAACTAGCTATCTCAGTATCAAGCGAGCTCCAATGCCAGTCATGACAATCTAAGGATCCATCTCACCTGTAATCAACGATCCAGTCAGGAAAGGAGCAAAGTACAATGTAACTCAATAAAACTCACCATGAAGATCAATGGAATGGTATATCAAAATATAACTGAAAGACAGGAAACAAGATGAGCAATAAGCATGCACTAGCTACGTGTATATGTACAATTGGACGTTATCAACATGTGGGGACTAATATGTAATCAGGCATATAAAATATGCTATCAGTCAATATATAATCAGGCATGTCTGACGACAATGCTATCAGTCACGCAATAATCAGGCATGTCTGACGACAATGCTATCAGTCACGCACGAAATGGACTCAGGCATACAGAGTATGCTATCAGGCAATATTTGTCCAATATTAGTCAATCACATGTCTCTAGAACGTCCCCCACCCGACACGAGAAATAATGCAAGCAATCAATCGAGAACAGGTGAAATAAATGACACGATAACAAAAGTGAGTGCAATACATGCAATGATGGTAATACTGAGTACATGTACTTGCCTCGGTTCTGGGATTTGTCCAAGTCTTCTAGATCACCTAAAATAGGAATAAATAATATTTAGAAAATGTTATTAAGAATTTCCTAATTATGTCTAAATCTACTATTCCTAACTTAACTATTCAAGCTACTGACCATTCATTCACTTAATCTTCTAATCATATCTTGCTAACATGATCTTCTAATACTCTACCGGATGGTCCAATCACCAAAACCTAAGTGCACTCAGGCTTGTAATCTAACAAAGCTTCTAATCAATCCATACTGGCCCATAGACTTGGGCCCAAACCATGGCCAAAACATTATTGGATTAATGAACACAATATTAACTAAAGCCCAAACTAATCCATATATTTGAACTTTACCTACAGGAACTACATAGTATAATAGTATAATCCTAGCGGCCACTAGAGTTTTAACAGAGCAAGGCCTGATTCAAATTCACTCTCAACAGCTACACTACGAACCATCTCCTGAATACTTGTGTCCTACTGATACTATACGTGTCCGAACCTAAACTCCTCTCCTTATGCTACATCCCGACTGTATCAAGTTACAGAGATCATGTCAGAATATACCTGAGTCCAATAATGCACGGCGGAGTCCGATACTGCCACTCTCGTGTCCCAAATTGTCAAGAACACTTGGTTAAGTCATTCCATCGAACAAGTCATATGCGCGAACAGAAAGAACGGTGGTGAGTTAGATTTGAATTGAATTGACTCCAAAATTGGAGAAATGATCAGAAAACTTACTGCAATCAATCCAGGATCCCAAGAAACAAGAATCGAAAACAATCCGATCATCAAGAACCAAAAATTCAAATTAAGAAATTACTCCGCATCTCGCCAAAACATAGGACAGAATTTGAATGTCTCAAAGGAATTTCAAGAAGATGATTACTCACCAATCCTTTCCGTGTCCAACTGAACCCGACACGACAATCGGATGGACACAATAATAGATCGATCGACTGCTTGAAGTCGAACGGAAGACTCCACCAGTCCGCTCATGGCGAGGAACGATCGACAACGCCATGCTCGTGTGCGGCTCGATGGCAAGGAGCAGTCTTCATGGCCACCGGCAAGAGGAAAGGATGGACGACGTCGCCGGCTGACCTTCATCTCCGGACGAGCTCGAAGTCGCCATGGATGGAGAGCGAAGCTCGTAAGGAAAACGGAAGAAGAGCCCGAGGCGATCGCGGCAGGGCTTCGCCGTCCAAGAAGTAGTGATGAAGGGAGAAGGGTCGGGGGCCAATTTATAGGCAAGACGTCGGTCAGGCGGTTGGCCGGGCACCTGACCGACGGTTGGGCGGGCAGCGGCCGTTACGATCCGACGATCGGGAAAAGTTTGGTTGTTGGGGATCGACGGTTGGGATGAAACAAGCAGTTAGGCCGTTAGGGAATAAGTTTCTAGAGAAACCTAGAATTCTTGGTCGCCGCCGTCGTTGTTGTCGTCTTGTCAGCAGCAAAGGAATTGGTGGAGGGAAGTAAAATAGTTTGAAATGAAGGGATTGGGTTTTAAATACCAACGGTTGGTATTAGGTCGGGTTAGCGGGTTTTTAGGGTAATGGGTTATCGGGTTGAACCCGAATCTGCGCTCAAAGCTAACAGGCCGACTGAGTGCTAATAGGCCGGGCTTGGTTTAATAGGCTGAATAAGAATTAAAAGATTTAGGAAAATCTGATCAATAGGTTAATAAAATCTAAGAAAATTAATTATTAAATGAAAAAATAATTTACAAAATCAATAATAATAATTAGTGATTAGTTAAGAGAAAAATAAATTCTTAAATTAATTCAAATAAAATCATAGGAAAAAAATACTCAAATTTATTTATTCAGGAAAAGTGGAGTTACACTCTGCGTCCTAGGTGGCAGAATGGCCTTTGGGCTTTGTTTGGCTTGGTGGAGCTTGGGCTTGGTTCAGGAATTGGTTTCTTTGTATGGTAGAGCTTGGAGAGATATGTCTAGGGGTTGAGATGACACAGTGCGACTCAACAAACACATTCTTCTAGACTCAATAAATTGAAAATTACAGACTTGGAACAAATAGAAAAACCAAGAGCCCTTTGATGATGTCTTTCTTCTGATATTTGAGCAGACCTGAAGACGTCTTTTTTCTTGATAGCAATCGTCTAAAGATAAGCAGATCTGGAAATCTGAATACCTTTCGGGGGCTTCGCCCCCGAACCCCCGATGGGGGGTGCTGCCCCCTCGACCCCTGTCCGCTGACCGAGCAGCGGAACCCCCGATGCGAGGCCCCAGATAGGTCGCTAGGCTGTTCGGAGAAATCTTTTTGTATGACGCCGTCTTTGGTCCATCATTAATTCTTCATTGCTTATGTCCTGGTTTGATCATGCTTACTGCATGTCTATAAATACATGTTAGGTGAGCAAAATATGTTGCAGTACAATACAAGCATGGCAATATGATATAGGATAATTAGGACAATGCTAAGTTTAAGTAGCAACATGATAGTGAGTATATGAATATTAGTGACATCATTATGTTAAATTTAACTGATTAGCCATATTCAAAAATACGATGTAATCATTGGGCTAACAATCTCTCCCTTTTTTATTATGGCAAATCTGTTAAGTTTAAGACAAATACGATAGATGCATGTATCACTAATAAACACATATTACTAAAAAAATTATGTGCTAACTTAAACTTATTTCTCCCCCTTTGACATGATCAAAAAATAAGCTCCCTCGTAATAAGATATAAACCGAACTCAGGCACAAGTGAAGGAGGAAGGCATAGATAATCTTGATCAAGATATACTAAATGAGGAACAATGGGAGAAGTGTGTAAAGATAAGTATAAAAACTACATACCGAATGTAGAGTGCCAAATAGAGAATAGCTTGTCAAAACACAAATAGTTGGTAAAACTAAAAGAATTTGAAAATAATCAATAGATAGTTTACCAACATGAAATCCAAGAAAGACATCCAAAAACATAGTATGATATAAACTATTGCTCTAGTTTTGGAAGAGAATTATAAAAAAAAATTAGTCAAAAACCATAGGGATTAGATAATTGTAAATAATAGATATCAAAGAAGAAAGATACCAATTGAGATATTGAAATATGTAAACTTGATATCAAATGAAATAAATAAACTTAAAACATTGATCAATGAAACTATGATAGTCACAATTGTCCACAGATAAATAGTGGAACAAAATAAAGAAATGATCAATGTAAAATAGAGCAATTGAAAAAATCTCATTATTTGCAAATCTATTTGCTTATCCAAAATTCATACATTTGAACTCAATTACCTTATCATGCTATATGAATACCCTTTAGATAAACATGAAGGTAAAGAAGAAAAATATTTGAGAAAGAAAAATTCATTCGAATTGAATGCTCCCCCTCAAACTATTACCAATATAGATAAAATCATGAATTTTGGGTAAGTCCTCAACAAGGCAAGCCAAATCAATTAAGCATACAAGGAAAGTCAAATCAAAGAAAGCACAATAGTCATCAAGATAAAATACGAAAGTTAATATTAACGAGATGACTCATATAAAAGAGAGAGATAATATGATGAAAACAATTGCATATACTCTCATAAACCTTTCACAAAATAACAGTATCATAACCTCAATCACTAATATATAAATAATGATAAAAATATGGGTCAATGATAAACTAGGTATACGACATATTAAAGGGTATAAATGAATTGAACCAATTTATTTGGTCCCCCTTAAAATATGCGTATCTAGTTCCAAAGCACTTATAGCAAAAAAATGATAACTTCAAGATCTAGGGGTAAATCAACTACTGATTTCTTCCCCTTGCTCAATGCATATAAGGCTATAAAAATGTCATAAAACGAATAATGTCATCTTTAGTCAAGAAGAGATATCCACTTGATAGCCACTAAAGATGAATGATCAAAATAATATTTTAATTAAGCATATTTAATCAAAAGAGACATACACTAGCCTATAGAAGAATTAAATATGATATATCAATGCATGTTACCTTTTCAGAAGAAGGTCATCATGAAAAAAAATAAAGTCAATTAAATCAATCATGGTGAAAGTCAAAATATAGCTCAAAAGTACAAAAAAAATAAAACTCAAATATCATGTCCATGATTATCTAATTAAGAAATGATCAACCAATTTATTGCTTTGCATGGACTATGTGTGTTTTACCACATATGTACCCATCAATGGGTAATAATCCAACCTTGCTAATACTAAATGAGAAACCAATAAGGTTCAAATAGCAAAGAGCATATGTGATAATCCATGAGTAGTCAAAGTAGAGTAATAAATTAACTTGATAACCACATAATTAGATAATGTATGACTACTCAATCATTAGGATCATTCATAAAGTAAACCAATAAATAATTATGATCCGTCATAAATCTCATCTAAAAACCATATAGACAAACCAATGGAAAATATAGAAAAGTGTCAATCTTATTTAAATGATTGCAAATTTATTCTAAAGAAATGATAATATGATAAAATCATGACTCAAAAGATGGGAGAAATTTAAGAGATGCTTACCAATGACTAGTATAGAAGGAAGCTAAAGCGATGAATCACAAATCTCAAAATAAAAAATTTTGCCAAACTAATTTTAGAGACCAAACATATGTATCTAAAATAGAATACAAATATCATCAAGAAAATTCATAAATCTTGTTTTTGTAAACTAGCATATCACATATAGATTAAAATTCTAGAAGATAGCTAGATGAGTGAAAGTGGAAAAATTATGTAGCTTAACAATACATCCTAAATAAGCAAGCTACATAACTAATTAAGATTAATGAGGTAGACCATTAACAAGATAAATGTGCTCATTAAATCTTAAGTCACTAACACTAAAAATACATGCTTAAGCATAGAGTTCACAATAAGGGTAATACATTTTGAATGATCAAAATAATTTATATACTCTTTGCTGAGCAAGGATGAGAGTATAAGATAGCAAGTAAATGAATTAGACTCTCATTAAGTAAAGGACAAAAGAGACGTTCATAAAAACACAATAGAACAAATCTCTTTGCCAAGTATTGAGATTAACCCAAGATAATGAAATAATAGATTGATCTAGAGAATGCAAAATTATAGCCATTATGAAAGTGTATTCTCTAGAAATGGAAAATCTCAATGCAAAAGCTTAACCCATAGTAGCTAAAGACATGAGAAGTATGATATATCAATTACATGTATTCTCATGTGCTACAAAAATATTATTGGGCAATAAAATATTTATAGCTCAAATATAGGGCTAGATATGATGATGTATTCTGGAACTTAGGGGTGGATCCAGAACTAGATAATGGTTGCAAGTAGACCTTAATAAATCTTAAGTCTATAAAGTATTGATCACTTTAGGTTAGCTGTAGGGTCCGATTTCTAGCTAGTGGTAGTCCAAAGACTAGTACACAGTGTCACTTCAGGCTATTTACACCTGTATGACAGAAGGACCCTTTCGGCTTGTTCCCAAAATATTATTTACTTTTAAGAATTTAGATTTAAAGGAATATATGCAGTATCATCAAACAACATCAAAATCCAAAAAAACCCTAAGTATAAGAAAGGTAAATACCTAAATAATAATCAAAGAATGATCATCAAAATTTGCTAAGAAAATTTTCAAAACAAATATTTTCATAACGCACTTTTGGAGATAAATATATAAAAGATACATACTCAAAATGTGCATTAATAAGTACGATAATTTTAACAAGTAAGGTAAAGCACAAAACCAAGCAATTCTTAAAAGAACTTCCATAAAAGTCATGAACAAGACACTAATAAACATTTTCTCTCAACATTCCAACTTAAAGGTATTGAATAAATAAATATAAATAGTTGGAAAAACTATATATCAAATAGGCATACATGAAAATATTCAAGAATCAAGTAAAAGACATGTGTCCATAAAGTCACCCAAGAGGTAAGAAGATATTATCAAAAGAAAGCTTTAAGGAGGAAGCTAATTGATTGAAGAAAAGATAACACAAATTTGGTCAAAAGAATCAATAGCTAAAGTACAAGTATGAGTAGATACTCTTCAAAATAATATAAAACTTTAGCTTAACTCTATGCCCACAAAAAGATATTTATACAAAAATAGATATCAATATAAGAAATACATGAACTACATAGAAATGGAGATTTAATGAATATAGTCATGTATCCTTAATGAACGTTTGAAAAACTATCACAAATTCAAAAACACGTATAAATAGACTTTATTAGGCAAATACATAATTGATTCATAAAAGGTTTAATCAAAATAAAATATAAAAATCAATAATGAATCTATTATGTAAGCACAAGGTTAAAAAGGAAGTATAAGTGTATACTTGTCAAGTGATAAGAAGCTTGTGCTAAATACATATATTCACAAATACCGAATAAGATAAATATGACATATTAAATACAACTCGGCAAGAAGTAACTATCTCAAAACTTTTAAAGGCGAAGAGTTAAAATCATATTAACTTAAATCAAAACCAAGGTCCTATGGACTAGAGTGATATGCATGCTTTATAAATAAAGATAAAAACAAACGAGCATGTATATATAAATGTGTCACACTAACAGAAAATGAGTGATAAACTACATAGTGTGAACTAATCATTTACGCTAAGTAACTAGTCATGATAGATAAAAGAAATAATAAGAAAATTAACTAAGCATGCTAGTATTATATCTCACATTGATTTATATAAAAAGCAACTAAAGGATATTAATGTGAGCTAGTAGCAAGACATCAAGAGAAACATGTTAGATTCTACAAATATAAACCATTTAAAGAGAATCGTTAGCATGTTACCAAAGTGGCTCTGGTGGCCACACTTGTGTTGGTGCAATTGCTTGGAATATGACCTTTGAGCTTTGCAACCACCAACACGCTTCCTCGGTGCTATGTCATGATACAAGAAGCTCCACCTACAACATTAGGCGAAGACTTTGGTATCCAAATAAACTTGGATCCATATTTGTTAGCTTTAGGGACCCATATACTATTTACTCTAGCATTGGTAAAAAAATCCTACGAATAGGATAAGTTACACTCATGTATCCAATGCGAGAGCAATAGAAGCACCTAATACTAGTGTGTGCACATGTATCGGAATGAGCATGATTATGAGCATGTGATATACTAGAATGATGAATATCTCTAGAGTGAGTATACATGGATTTGGTCTTAAGAATATCATGTTCTAATAGAAAATCATTATACAAACAAGTAAAAGAATCAAATTTAGCATTTAAAACATAATTCTTTTTTTAAATAAAGCAATTCTAGAAATAAAATCATCATTTTGTTTTTTTAAAGAGTCAATAGAAGAATCATGCAACTGATTTAGCTCATGTGCTTGCTTCTTAAGATCTTCTATTGATGAGAAAAGAGATTTGATTTTCAAAATTAAAGAATCATTCAAACTCCTTAAAGAAACACAAGATGAGTTTTGAGAATCAAGTCTAGATAATAAATTATTGTTTTCATTTCTCAAAGACTCATTAGATTCTTCTAAATGAATAACCTTTTCTGAAAGTTCTTCATTTGTAGAATGAAAAGCCTTAGCAAACTTTAAGGATTGGTTAGCCATGGCTTTCCACTTAGAGCATTTCTTGCATTTAGAAGAAACATGATTGTCTATGCTACTAGAAGTAAAACCCTCTTTATCGGAGGAGGAGGAATACGATGCCATAGAAAAATTAATAAGATCTACTCTAAGGATGTTAAGCCTAACAATAGAGTCCTTGCTCTGATACCAATACAAATAA
This sequence comes from Iris pallida, assembly GCA_029216955.1. Lineage (NCBI taxonomy): Eukaryota > Viridiplantae > Streptophyta > Magnoliopsida > Asparagales > Iridaceae > Iris > Iris pallida. The sequence continues at coordinate 45,179 of JANAVB010005798.1, read as the reverse complement.
CGTGTAGGCAACTCTAGAGGGGGGTGAATAGAGTTTGTGTCGATAATCACCAAATAAAAATTAACTCTATATCACCTCCACAAAATAACTATCAAGATAGAAAATAAATCAGAGAAAAATACGAAAGTAAATAAAGATCAGAAGAGCATTCGCAGATACAACAGTTTTAACCTGGTTTCCCTCGTGGAGGACTAGTCCAGGCCTGAGAACTCTAGCTCAGGATTAAAATCCACTATTTGTGAAATAGTGTACAACCATGTGCCTTTAGTCAGAAGAGCACGCCAACTTCTTACAAACACGAGCCTTTGAAGCGCTCGCAACTTTAACTTCGCAGTGGCAAAACTTAGAATTTTCCAAGTGACTTTTTTTCAACTCTTACATAAAAACTTCTAGCTGAATCGCAATTGAGCACCTTGGGGCTTAGGAAGTTTTATGGCTAGTAGATTGGAAGAGTAAGGCTTAGGTAGTATAAGGCTTAGATGATTGAGAGTAAGAGATAGAAAGATGATTTGAGATTAGAGAAATCAAGCCTTATTTATACTACTCTGGGGAGGCAGAGTTCGGCCCGAATTCTGCCCCAAGAATTCAAATTTTTGAACGTTGGATAACTTGTACCAAGCAGGCCCTAAAAATTAGTTCCTGGAAATTAGGAGACAGAGTTCGGCCCGAACTCTGCCTCCTAGGTGGCAGAATGGCCTTTGGGCCTTTGGGCTTTGTTTGGCTTGTTGGAGCTTGGGCTTGGTTCAGGAATTTGTCTGTTTGTATGGTAGAGCTTGGAGAGATATGTCTAGGGTTGAGATGACACAGTACGACTCAACGAACACATTCTCCTAGACACAATAAATTGAAAATTATAGACTTGGAACAAATAGAAAAACTAAAAGTCCTTTGATGATGCCTTTCTTCTGATATTTGAGCAGACCTGAAGACGTCTTTTTCCTTGATAGCAGCGGAACCCCCGATACGAGGCCCCGAATAGGTCGCTAGGCGGTTCGAAAAAATCTTTTTGTATGACGCCGTCTTTGGTCCATCATTAATTTTTCATTACCTATATCCTGGTTTGATCATGTTTGATCATGCTTACTGCATATCTACAAATACATGTTAGGCGAGCAAAATATGTTACAGTACAATACAAGCATGGCAATATGATATAGGAAAATTAGGACAATGCTAAGTTTAAGTTGCAACATGATAGTGAGTATATAAATATTAGTGACATCATTATGTTAAATTTAACTGATTAAACATATTCAAAAATACGATGTAATCATTGGGCTAACATCATCAGGACCTAAGCCTATGTGCGTCAGCAGAAGGAGCCTCAGTGCATCATCAGGACAAAGTCCATGCACATCAGCCTAGACTTGTCATCAGGATGCGACTCATTTACAGTCACGTCCACACGCCCCTAACAGTAGTGCAATAGAACGAAGACACCAAGGCAAGAGAGTACCCATAGATCACTTTCGACCGTACATTGGCGTCCATCGCCATGACGACGGGGGCATCCTCCGTGTCGACCTCCACAGGTTCCTTGCCCTTACCCTTGCCTCGGCCAGCACCACCTCGGGGAGTCTTGGGAGCCATCTCTCTAACGAAGAAGAAGGAGAAAAAGCTCTGAAGAAGAAGACAAAGGCTGTTTAAAGAGAAAACAAAAGTAGAAGACCCCCTCTCTCCTTCAGCCGCCTATTTACAGGCCCGATCACGTGCGTAAATCGATGAGGCATGACGTCAGCAAACGCTTCGGGTCTCGTAAAACTGATGGCTATAAATCTTCTAAAAAAGATTTGAGTAATCTTTCCAAAGTTTGAGGCGTTCTCTTCTCGAGAACAGCATGCGTCCCCACAGCATGCGCCCTCGCAGTTATGTGCAAAAAAGGGCATGCGTTCAGAGATCATGCGCCCAGAGGAGGATATACGCCTAAGATAGCTACTCATGATTCTTGTTCAAAGTATTCCAAAAACTTGGCAAAAAGTTTTGGAAACTTTGAAGGGGGTCTTATAGAAGCATGAAATTTCAGGCCAGAGTCCCTATGCGCCATAAATTCTCATGCACCGCACAATGATATACGCCAGAACAGACAAGAGTACTCGGCGTAGCAGAACATAAACAAAGAGTATAAGACGTCAAGAAACTAGGCTTTTATTTTATATGAAAGTCTATTACATGTCTAAACTCTTTACAAAGGAGAATTCTTTTACAAAAGAGAAAGAAAATCCTAAAAGCTATAGCCAGGCGCATCACTTGTCAGGCGCATCACTCAAGTTCTACAGCCAGGCGCATCATTCCAGCATCTCAGCGTAGGCGCATCCCCGTGCATAGTCAGAGCGAATCACTTCCTCGTCAGCATATGGGTACTCTAGCAGGAGGAGTGGCTCTTCTAGCCTAACAAAATTAGGGCACAATAGCCCTGACCTGTGGCTCCTCCACCATAACAAAAAATTGGGGTACGACCGCCCCGATCTTTGGATACAACAGGCACCTTTAGCGTGTATCGAGATACGACGATCCCGATATTTGGATGCAACAGGCACTTTTACAGGCTTATACGAAAATAGGGCCGATGGCGAAAGAACTAACTCGGCGCATCTTTACCTTCGAAAGGAGCTCATCGTCAAAGCTTCTTCGAATAAGGAGTTCGACGGTTCGCCAAAGCAGGGGGACAGCCGAGTTCATCTCCATTTTGGGAAAGACAATTGAAGAATGGAAATAAGCTTCCCTTTATGCGGCTATTTATAGACCCGGACAGCCCACAAACGTACGCCAAGTGGAAGCCTCTCCGATTTCTGTGCAATAAATTTGTATTTATGGCAATGAACCTACCTCTTCGTATTCTGCTAAAATTAAGGCAGCTATTAATGCCTAGAAAACCCAATAGATAGGCCAAAGAGGAAGCGACACATGGCAGATGCACCATCAACATCATGCGCCCCCTACCGATGCGCCCAGTGGGACATACACCCATGTGCCCAGATCAAAATTAATAGATGCACCCAGATCAAAATTAACCGATGCGCCCCTTTCAAACTTGTCATCATCAAGCATTTAATGCTGAGTGATAAAGACGGCAACACATCTTCTAAAGAGCCGTCCAATCAGCCGCCCTTTACAGAAAATGAAGAGCCATTAATATCAGCACCATCATTATGTCGGCTACAGCTGTCCTTGCCATGTGGTCGATCGTTCATTCACATGCGCCTCGCAGCCATGCACCCAGAAGACTGCATGTACCTCAAAATTCATACATCCCCCAGACTTACTCCTGATCTCAAGTAACAGAAGTCGAGTCTCTGTATGCGCCTCAAAAGCCGTGCGCTTGGACTTGCCTATGACTCCTCGAAGTCATAGACCAAGTCACCCCATGCGCCTGATCCTAGGTGTATCCTGATATGAAGCCTTGCATGCACCTCAAAAGCCATGCGCCCGGACTCACTCCTGATCCCTAAAGACAGCAGCTCAGTCCTTCCATACGCTCGATCCTAGGCGCATCAAGACAGATCACTCTCTCCTAAATCTGAGATTTTTGAAGCCACAGGCATGTGCTATGTGTCTTTTTACTCAATTCTGCTCAAGAATAGTTGCTAACCACCCAAGATCTCAGCAACAACCGAATCCTCACAACTGCCATATGTCAGCTCGACTGCAGCCCAACGCAGCAGTTCAAACAGATTTGAGGCGCATTATCTATGCGACTCCGTCAACATCAGCCATGTGGCGTTTCTACATCCAGGTGCATCATACATATGCGTACAGAGGCAGCTCAGCCTGCTGCCTATAAATAGAAGAACTATTCCTTCAAGACATACAAAGATATACAGAGATATATATCCACAGATCATATCCAGAGATAAGGAGAGACACTTGGCATCTTCTTTCCCTCAAAATGCTCTGGTATCCAGAGCAACCCAGACCTTCAGAGAATTCAAGATCGTCGTCAGATCGTCAACGGAGTAAACGTAGTACCACTCGCTCCACCAACACAGTTTTTAGATAAAAATAAAAGTGTACTCAAATGACTACATCTAAGTCCTACATTGTATACTGTTCTGTTTGTAATCGAAATACAAAACTTAAAAAAACCTTTTGTGTCCTCTTTTTTTCCGATGGGGAATAGACAGCAGCGTAGCCCTACACCTACGCCACATGGCAGTCAGTCAAAAGTCCCGAAATCAATGTAATGAATCTCGTATTAATGGCAATGAATTTGACTTTAATGTAATATATTTGCTAATTATAGCAAAGAACTTGCCACTTCAGGAATGGATTTAGTCAGCATTTCGAGCCCCATGCCACATGCAATGGCAATACTTACAGAAAAGTTGACCAAATCTAATGTGATAAAGGCTACTACACCAGCCAGGCCACTGCGCTAGCAAGTCTACTACGCCCTCGAAGTGGCTACGTCCTTGAAGTGGCTATCCCTCAAAATAGGCTACGCCATCTGAATGGCTATGACCCTAAAAAAGTAACTACACTTGGACTTTCCCTTCAACCAAGGAGCATTTAATGCAGTCTGACGACAAGTTCGAGTTCCAAAGCAAACGCTTCGAATGAAGTGCTGTACACCTCGATTCCCGTACAAATGATAGAAGCTCAAGAACCTAAGGGTCACAGACCACTACGCTGAACAACCAATGTAGGAATGATTCAGGCGTAGCCCGAACCTACGCCACCAGAAGCTAAGGATGCCTCAAAGACTAAGCTGACAGCCTACATCATCGTAATGATTAAGTGTTGTAAAAAACAGTTGTACAATGCTACATGGAATCTCATCTATGCCAAAATACTGCATCAAGATAAGTTTTGGCATAGGGTCATCCATACGCCCCCAAAATACTTTGTTTCTAAAACAGGTGACATCACATACTAAATTATGGCGTAGAAAGCCCCACTACTCTAACAGAGTGTAATCTGCGGGCAATGCACATGCGCCACATGTCATTGACCCATTTATCCTTACGAATGGGTGCTAACCACCCAGGATTTCAGCAACAAGTAAATTCTAACAAATGCTATATGGCGGCTCATCCGTAGCCCAGAGAGCAGTTGTAGCATATTCACTTCCAAGATCACGCACAATGCTCATGCACCCAATAGATTATGAGCATAGCATCCCTATGCACAACAGTAGATCATTCTAATAATCAGCTATAAATAGAAGGATGATTCCTTTATTTGACACACAGTGTATCACCCATACTTCAGAGAGCCGAATCTCCGTGCTCTTTGCAAATCAAACAGGAAAACTTACAGTTTTCTTTCGATCATCGTCGGATCGTTAATGAAGTAAAAGAAGTTCAACCTCTATCGTCAAAAAAGTTTCCAGATAAAAATAAGAGGGTACTCGAAGGATTCCATCAAATCTGAAATTATACTCTATTCTGTATGTCAAATTATAAAAGTTTATTTCATACTTTTTAAAGGCAAACGCCTTATTATACATTATTGTGAATTTTTAGTCCCTAATAAAGATGCTTTTAAAATGCTTATCATTAATTTCGCAAATATTGGTTTAGCTGAGTGGGTCAAAAAGGACTCACCAGCGTATTTTTATAATGTGATGACCGCCGCTCCATAGGTACTAGAGAAGGTGCAGGCGCGCGTGAGAGATAAGGCTTCTGGTTACGGTTATTTTTAAGTTATTTTCAAATAAAGATGCACAAAGTATTGCGAAGTTTTCAAGATTTGTTGCTTAGATTTTCAATGTAATAAAGGGGCATAATGTATGAAACGAAAAGTTATTTCATGATAGCCTATCAGTTGTTTTCTTTTCATGAATTAATGTAAGCCGGAACGACATTTCAAAGAGTACTGAGAAAAGTTGTACCTGTTTCTATTATCAATAAAACGAGTTATTTTATTATATACTGTCTATTCAATATTTCTGCAATGTGGTCGTATTTCAAATATTTCAAAATAACATAAATATGCATGTTCTTGCCTTGCATAAGTGTAACACCAGACTTGTATGGCATCACGCCCAACGAGGACAATCAATTCAGTATAGTCAAAGTGAGGATGAACGATTTACGAAATTGGGGCATGACAGTTAGCCACTACTGCAGTTTCTTATGCACTGTCCAGCTCCTAATACTTATATACACATACTGGACACTCAGCTACTACGTGTTTGCCATTAATTATCAAAACAAGAACTATAGAGGAACTGGATTTGATTACAAACTCGCAAGTACAAAAGAGAGCCTAGAAAGAAATCCTAGGAAACAATCTAAGTACAATTGTTTAGTTTAGATTCTGGGGGGTGACGGTGGAGGCTCGAAAGAAGTATAGAAACTCTGCCTTACTCCTTGGACTATCGGATGCAGTCTTTGCTCTTGAGAAAATGCTCTTGATTTTGGGGTCCAGCCCTTTGTATGGGTGTGATACCCTACTATTTATAGAGGCTTCTGGATGAGGCATATTTTGGGCCGCGTAGGTGGTCAAGTAGCCACGTGGCCGTAACAGTGCACCAAGACCCGGTCTTTAGCTGCCAGCTGGGTGTCCGTTGAGATTTTTTTGTTGCAACATATCTGGGCGGTTCAAGACTTTGTCAATTTGCCACGTATCCTACCACGAAGTAGAATTAATCTGTTGAGGGAGTTTGGAGAATTTTGGACCGCATAAGGCTCATGTAGCTCGAAAGTACAAATTTTCTCTTGAGAAAAAAATTATTCTGCCCTTAGGACGTCATTCACGAAGTACAAAATCTCGTACATGGGCATATAACGGCTTGGGTCCCATAACATACAAGACCAAGGTATGATACCACTATTCATCGATTCGTTAAGGTTATCGTCCGTGATACCCGCCATACGACCATCATCAACCGTCTCGGGCTCTACATATTGTAATTTTATATCTAACTAAACCGAACCGAAGTAGTCTTTCACAATGATGCCCATGACATCAAAGAAAAGGTGGAAACCCTTACCAGAGGAGGATGGCAACTGCATTGCCCCACCAAAGATCGACCGTCAATTGAGGAGCTTCTGATACTGACCTAGTCCTTAACCTGAGGGAGCACTCGTCGGAACCCTCCGCTCCACCATTGTGTGGGGCTTCTCTGGCATAGGACAAAAGGGTGCTCACATGCCCCCACCCCAACTACTGCCAAGAACTTCCCTCCCTATCCGCCAGCCCAAGCTTCTCCCCCCTCTTGCCTTGCCACCTCCTCTAAACAGTAGACCAATCTTCTTTGTCCCTGGCCTCTCCCCTACCTTGTATTATTGTCGGGGCACAATTTTCGATGAAAAACTGAGAAAATGAAACAATTGTAAAAATAACGTTTCAACGCAACACTTCAAAGAAGGTGCACAACAGAGATCCTTGGAGGATTCTGAGTTACAAAAATCTAAAAAGAATTCGTAACAGTAGCAAATGACAGTAGTACTTCTAAAAAGAAGATACTAAGCGAATTGCTATAGGCAGCCATGTTTTTAATGGTGGTACATACATTGTGTCTTGACACTGGCTTAATAAATCCTTGTGTCAAAAGTATACCTTTATTTGTATGCAACGGAACACTATGGATTATACCGTAGTATCCGAGAGTATAAATATTCTTATTCCGAGAAATATCTCAGAACTCCTATATCGTTTGATACAAACATCCTCTTTTGCGTATAAAGTATATTCTACAGAGATTCTCTCTTTAATGGGAAGGATAGCTTTATCATCCAAAAGAGTAATTCGTACCTAATTATAGGTCTTGTTTATTGTATTCATATTGATCTTGAGATGTTCTATGGTATTACCGAGATCCTCAATCTCAGAAGAGTTATCTTCTTCAGAGGATTCAACCATAGACTCAATCTCATAGATGGACGAAGCAGAAGTATTACTGCTAACTTCATCTATAGTACCAATATGGATACTGTATTCATCAAGGTCTGTTATGACCATGCTTTGTATATTTTCGGGACATTCATTAGCAAAGTGTCCCTCTTTGCTGCATTTGAAACATTTGCAACCCTTTTTGAATTTTTTCTTTTTAATAAATTTCTGCTTCCGAAAATTCTTTTCAGATTTAAACTTCTTTTTGAAGTTGGGTTTCCACTTTTTCGAGTGATTTTCCATTTTTTTCTTGCTAAAGGTTTACCCTTTTTCCATGTCTTTTTCCATTTCAATTTTTGCCAAACAGACGAACATCCGAATTGGAAATTAACATCCTCATCGTACTTGTTACAGCATCTATAGCCAAGTACTGAGTTTTTAATGAATTAATTCATCTGTGATGAGGCCTTAGCCTACTCACAGGTTTCTTCCATGGTTCTCATACAAGCCTTTTTCAGCATTCCAGTTGTATGAATTCCACCACGGATCTCATCATATTTACCTTTTATAATATTATTCCATGGGTAAGGAATTTTAGTAAAAAATCCCTCCATCCATAATTCTTTTTCTCTAACATTGTTTAGATGGAAAATAAGTCCAATATACTTGGACACAAATTCCTCTAGCATACAGATATCACACAAAACCATCTTGTGTAATATTTTATTGTAATTTTTAGAAGCATGTAAACTTTCTCTCGTGAAATCCGCTAGAAGCTGTTCAACTAGCTTATCTAAGGCTACATATTTATCAGGATTAGCCTTAATTGCTTCAATTAACTGAGGATTTAGCATTTCAAAGTTTCACAACCAGGCAATATTATCATCCTGCCAATGACTAGTGGCGTGGTGAATAAATCCTTCAGTTATAATGTCAGCAGGGAGGAAATATGTTATCCCCTAAATTTTTTGAGTCTAATTTGAGATATATTCTCCAATTTGTTTGTGGGGCATATTCTCAAGATTCAAGATCAACCCATCAGACAGATATCTCTTGTTATGATGGATTCCCTGTTGGAAAGAATGGATCTTAATCCAATCCTTTCGTCTTTCTTTACAAAATTTTGGCGTATAAGGAGAGGTTCCTCCTCAGACGAAGTTTGGATCCCGTATGATTAATTTAGGATTAGGAGTTATTATTCTAAGATTAGTATTAGGTTCATCCTCGACAACCATTGTGTCGTTGCTGCCTTGACCTTCTTCCAAGGCACGAACATGGAGTGGTTCTATTTCATTATCGGAGGAGTCAGTATCTGAATTCTCCGTATACTTCCATTTAAAGAAGTCAATTGCTTTCACATATTTTTCATAATAATCATAGATGTGATTATTGTCTATTTCTCCAAATAGTTCTTGTTGTTGTAACCTTAAAAAGGTTTTATAAACAATTTCATTAATTTCTTCTGTAGGAATAGTATTGGTTTCCTGAGAAGAAAATTTCATTATGTTTATGCTAGTAGCCCATCTTCGTCTTTGGACGACTGGGGTTATAGCCAATTTTCTAGCAATTTTGCTAGAAACACTATCATCCATAGGAACTTTTCCTAAGCTTTTGAGATCGTTCCTGATATGGATGATTTCTCTTCAGATATCAGTAACATCTCTATAAATATTATGCATGGTTTCATGTAGATTACTGTTCATGGTCACAAGAGTGTCCACGATGAAGTTGTAGATCCCATTTTCAGGATTATCATTAGAAGGGAGATGAACCAGGTATTTAAATCCTTTTATATTGTATGGACAATGGTGGTTGTCCGCAGAAACACGGTATTCGGCTTTCGCCTGAATGTTGTCTCCCATGGTGAGGAGTTGTTCTTGAGTATATGAGCTATGGTAGGCTCTAGTATTTTTCAACAAAAATATTCTGAGATCTCTGCGATTGCTCGTTTCGACCCGTAATTTCGCGGCAAGTCATAGTTCCCCTTCGTCCCCTGATAGCATAGATCACGGAACTACTGTGGCTTTCTGGCAGGGTTTGGCCTCGAACATATGTCACTAGCACTTTTTTAGCTTGAGGGTATTTTGGTCATTTTTAAAATTTTGAAATTATTTTGGGAATTATTATTATTAATTATAATTATTAGAATTTTTAGTGATTTATAATGTAATTGTTTTGGTGCTAGTTTTAGACTTTGACTAGTATTGTCTTTGGAGACTGTCCTAGAGGCTAACCTAGGTCATGACTATTGGTTAGGTTATAGAAAACCCTAGCTTGACCTAAGTTAGTGAAATCAAACCCATTAGAATTATTTTGGGGAAATTAGGATTTGATTTGAATAGGAAATGGCTTATGATTTCACAAGTCATGATTAGTAATTTTGGCCCATGGAAGCCCATAGATCACTATTGGAACCCAAACCCTAGCCCATTCTAGTCCATGGCCGGCCACCTTAGGTCATTCCCACTCTATTTAATCCCCTCCTAGAAAATAGGGCTAGCCTCCATTAGGAATATTGCAAGTTTGGAAAGAATTGAGTCTCCATCTTTCTTAATCCATAGAAATTCTATTTCAATTCATTTTTCCCCCAAACCAATTGCAATAGGACCTAAAATTATTGTATTTGCTATTGGTATTGAGTAATTTCAGGGAAGAAACAATTTGGGAGAGTTTTGGTGATTTGAGGATCCTCTCATTTTGGGTTTTTTGTTACATTACAAATCCCTAGGTAATATTCTAATTCCTTCCATGTAATTGCTGTTTTATTGCATATTTAGGAAGCCCTAGGCCTAACCTAACTGTAGGACTAGCTAACCCTAGGTTTTGAGTCCTATACGTGTCCGTATCGGATACGTATCAGTTCATGACTGTAGGTGTTTGACAAAATACCCCAAAGGGCATTTCGATCTAATTTTAGGAATGTAACTGAATAGAAAATTAGGTTTAAACCTTGCTTAGGGGTTTTTTGTGTTTTGAGCACATTTTGGTCTGGTGTCGAGTCGCCACAGACACGCGGACACGCGGTTGCACACGTGCGCGCGCGGACAGGTTGCTTGCCCTGCTGCTCGAGGCTGTTTGCACTGTGCACACGACACTAGGACACGTGTAACTTAACACACGTGTTGTATCCATGACTGAAACGAGATTCCTAGAGTGACACGAACCCTCGTGTCGTGTCGGACACAGTGTCGCGCGTTCATGGATAATGCACTGTGCGTGCACAGTACTGTGTTTTGGTTCCCTGAGTTTAATTCAGTTTTAATTAGTTTAAATTGTGTTTTAACTTGCTAAATAGATCATAATTATGATTTATAATATATATTAGATTAATTTACATGTTAATTTAGGTTTAATGTGGAAAGATGGTTTCGAATTGGGTTAAATGGCATGATAGCTGATACTGTCCCGATACCTGAGTTCAGAAATTTTCCTAACTTTTAATTCCTTGATTTGAATGATGTTTCTCACTGATTAATATTCTCCCACATGTTGTAATTCATGTTTGGTTAAGTTTTTACATTCGAATTTGGGCTTTTGGTGTGTTAATGGGATTTTGACATATGTGATGGTTTTGAATGTTATTGAACTGTCAACTGGAATTGGGTTCTTTTCCCTTCTTCTAACTGATTTGGAAGAATGCATTGTTCATACTGGTTAGCTGAGAATAGTCTCTAAACAACCTGAACTGAATCCCCTTTCTATTTTCGATAATGTGTTGTGTTTATGCATCATTTCCTTTTTACCCTAAAATCCTGAAACCCATAGTATCAGTCCTATTTATGTCTATTTTCTATATTTTAATTATGAACTTTGACATCAAATTAACCTCATTAGAACTGTTAATTGCATGGTTTAAGACCCTAATGTGGTACACCTACATGTTTACTAACTGTATGTTAAGTTTGGGTTAATTTGATATTGAATTGGGTTCAAATTCTGGGTTGGTATGTTGAGACTGAAAACTGAGTTTCCATTTCACTGATTTCAGCATTCCTTCAACTGTTAAATTCCAGATTTCAGAATGTTGGTTAGTTCACTCTTTTGGGTTAATTCTTTTCCTGTATACACACAGGTTAATGTCATTTCACTGTTTTCCAGATTTTCTACTTCCTATTGCACACACACAACACTCTTGTACTCTCACTAACATACAACCCTATCATGTATGACACACACATCCTCACTTGACACCACACTCACATGTCTATGCCTAACACACCCTCATGCCATGTATCACACACACACAAGTTCATACCTATGTATCACTCACTCTCTTGACACCCTCACTCTTTCACACACGTCTCTTGTATTCCACACACTTACACACTTGACACATGAGCACATGTGTCCTCCCTTTCTCTATACATAAGTATATATATATGTATTGAGGGGTATATATAGGTATCCTATATTATATATCAATGTGATGTACTTTTATATATATTAGATATATATATGTATGTGGGATATATCATAGATAGCCTATATGTGTATTCTATATTAGAGTGTACTATATTAGATATATTTTGACTTGTGTTATGTGAGTATGGTTTGGTTCATAGGCATATGATAGCCTATGGCCTATGGATGTATCTGTGTGTCAGTTTAGAGTCTAGTTAGACTTGTGTAGCCTTGTTAGACCTAGAATAGACTAGTTAGACTAGGATAGACTTGTTTGACTTAGGTTTGACCTAGTTGACCTAGTTTGACTTTTAGGGTTGACCAGAGTTGACCAAGAGTTGACTTTGGCCTAGATTGACCTAGATTCATGTAGAATGCATTAACTTGCATCGTATTATCATTTTAGACTCATAGTGACTTGTACTGTTCTATAGGAGACAGACACCACTCCTCGGACAGTAGATATTCCTCAGATTCTCAGGATACAGGCGAGTACATTCTCTGATCATTTCATATCCTGCATTAGGAGTATTTTCCTGCTTTAGATTACTTTACATGATGCTGACACGTTGGAAACACGGATTAGTACTATATGGATCTTGTTGTGCGATGTTATCCCCTTAGCGGATACATCGGGTATTCGTGTTCGTGTACTTTATCGTGAACATCGTGTACTCCTTATATTTGTGACATTCGTGTACGAAATGTGTGAATCGTGTATAATTATGTATTCACATGACCTTCGTGTACAATAATATAACTTAGCTAGATCCTTGTGTATTGATTGGGGCGGGGGAGTAGAAGTGGTTATGTATTCAATCTAGTAGATTACTCGTGTACAACCTCTGTAGATTACTCGTGTACAATATCGTGTCGTCTACATAACCATCTTGTGCTCTGAATTACTAGCACTGTTAGTTCTCTATATACTGTAGCTATTTACTTACAGTCTCTCTCTTTTTATCATGTTATTCTTTCAGTATCTTGTATCTTACTCTCTAGCATGATTATATATCCTGACCTGCTATGATTTGTTGAGATGTACTGTGCTCGCTCCTGTCCTGACTGGACCTGTTGAAAATTTTACAGAGGACAAGGTTGAGGCGTTTTGCCCTACCTACTACGGTGCTACACTAGATGAGTGTTTGGACTTAGACCAGCAGCAGGATCCACTAGCAGTAGACGACACTCCCTTAGATTAGGATGTCTTTACTTTTATGGATCACTGTATATAGATTCTGAGAGTTGGGATATGTATTTATTTAGACACTTAGAATTTTGGATTGTATTTTTGTGTTTTCATTCCTGGATATTATCTATCATTCTATCTATCTTTATTCTGTTCTACCTTAGTTGTGATTGAGATATATTCTGTTATGTTACCCCCATTCGGGGAGTATAACTGTTATTACCTTAAACTGTTAGATGTTGTGACCTAGGACAGCGTTCTACCGCCGATACTGCGGCGTAGGCTGGACGTACCCACGTCTCGTGCCCTTACTCTAGGGTGCGGGTCGTGACACATTTTTAGTGGTGGCCCATGCAGGTCTAGGTTGGAAATGTAGTGGTATTCGAACTAGAATATCGCTGCAGCCTGCAGTAGGAATTAGTATATTTTTGAAGGTACTCAATCACACTAGGAAAACTCCTTATCAGATTCCGTATATCTACTTTGCTGCTTATTGTCTTCCTTAGAATTTTAAACTGTCCTCCTTTGATATTTCGATTCATTCTCAGTAATTGCTTCTTGTTTGATCTGTGTCTCCAAGATGGTTGAGACGAGATCGCATCACCCTGGACCGGGAGAAGCTGGAGAGGGGTCTAGCACCTCTCGACCTCAGCAGCAACCAGCTCCCGGTGCCACAGGGCCAGTGCAGCCCTCAGGAGTCGGTGTTTCTGCCACTTTTGGAGGAGCACCTCCACCAGTCAGGAGGCCGAGCGTTGTGATTCCTGAGATCCTTCCACCACAGCAGCCTCGGCCTGCGGGGATAGTAGACGCTGTACATCTCTTCTCCTTCGTGGAGAGGATTCTTGAGTCCCATCAGCAGCAGCAGACGAGGCAGACTGCAGATTTTCGTCAGGGGATCGATGAGGCACCCCAGTTGGTTCGCACTACAGTTGAGATGATTACTGCTCAGGGGACCCAGCAGCAGCCCCATCGGAGGGAGAAGGACATACAGGACTTCCAGAAGATGTACCCTCGGGAGTTCTTTGGCACAGAGGGCATCTACTATGTCGACGACTGGATAGAGCATATCGAGGAGATATTCAGGCTGGCGGAGATACCAGCTCGACTCCAGTTCGAGGCGGCGGGTAGTCAGATGCAGGACTTAGCCCGTACGTGGTATCAGACAGATCCCAGGGTAGAAATTGAGGGTCAGACTTGAGCCCAGTTCAAGGAGCTGTTTAAGGAGCAGTTCTTTCCTGATGTGGCCTTGGGAGGTATCGAGGCACAGTTCGAGGGTCTGGTTCAGGGGAACCAGACGGTAGCTGAGTATGCTGGGGAGTTTTGCAGACTGGCCCATTTTATAGATGACTTGACCGAGAAGACGAAGGCGAGGAAGTTTCGCCGGGGCTTGATTAGAGAGGTTCGGTCGCTGACTAAGAGCGACCGGAACGCTACATTTGCTGAGATATTTTCTGGGGCTATGGCGGCGGAAGACGACCTAGGACTGAAGCAGAAGAGGGGTCGCGACTTCCAGGGTGGTAGCAGTAGTCAGGGGCAGGCCAAGAGGCCTCACTTCCAGCATCAGCAGCCACAGAGGCCAGTTCAGCAGTATCAGTAGCAGGGTCGTGCACCTTTTCAACAGGTGCAGCATCAGCAACAGAGAGGGCAACAGGCACCCATGCAGCAGGCTACTAGTTGTACTTTCTGCAAGAAGCCTGGGCATAAGTGGGAGGAGTGTAGAAAGAGACTTGGCAGATACTTGATGTATGGATCAGCGGACCACCAGATGCGAGATTGTCCAGTTGCGTCGATGCGTCCGATACCAGGAGGAGCTGGGGCAGCCAAGGCAACAGCAGACCAGAAGAGGGGACCAGCCCTGCAGACCCAGCAGCAAAGGTTCCAGCAGCACCAGCAGCAGGCACGAGGTGGACAGCAGGGGCGAGCTTTCGCCATGGCGGCTGAGGATGCAGAGGTCATCGGAGAGCTGATAGCAGGTTCGGTTCTTCTCGACACCCTTTCAGCATTTGTACTCTTTGATTCCGGAGCTTCCCACAGCTTTGTGTCAGTATCGTATGCTATTAGACACAGTCTGGTTTCTGAACCATTGCCTAGTACCTGCAAGATCATGACCGGGGGTGGGGTCATCCTCGTGAGTGATGTTTGCAGAGGGCGGAGCGTCATATTGGAAGGCCGAGAATTGAAAGTGAGTCTACTCGTCATGCCACTACCGAACTACGATATTGTATTAGGTATGGACTGGCTGAGTAGACACCACGCCCGCATTGATTGCCGAGGGGGTAGAGTTTTGTTTGGAGTACCAGGAAAGCCAGAGTTTGAGTATACTCAGCTTTCAACGGCGGCAGGCAGAGCAGGACAGTGGAGTCTTCTGTGGAGCTTCAGTTGAGGAGCAGGTGGCTCTGCATCCCTTGATTGCAGAGTTTATGGACGTATTTCCAGAGGAGTTGCCAGGGCTTCCACCGGACAGGGATGTAGAGTTCTCGATAGACTTGGTTCCCGGCACAGAACCGATTTATCAGCATGTCTATCGAGTGAACAACAGTAAATTGGTAGAGCTGAAGAAGCAGGTAGATGAGCGGCAGGACAAGGGCTTCATCCGATCGAGTTCTTCACCTTGGGGTGCACCGGTACTCTTTGTACCCAAGAAGGATGGGTCGGTACGGATGTGTATCGACTACAGGGCACTTAACAACCTGACGATCAAGAACAGATACCCACTGCCACGGATCGATGATCTCTTTGATCAGTTGAGCGGAGCTCGGGTGTTCTCTAAGATTGATTTGAGGTCAGGTTATCACCAGGTGAAGGTGAAGGGGGAGGATATTCCCAAGACCGCTTTCAGGACGCGGTACGGGCAGTTTGAGTTTCTGGTTATGCCGTTTGGGCTGACCAATGCACCAGCAGTGTTTATGAACCTTATGAACAAGGTGTTCCACCAGTACTTGGATAAGTTCATGGTGGTATTCATTGATGATATCCTGGTGTATTCGAAGACAGAGAAAGAGCACGAGGAGCACTTGAGAGTGGTGCTGGAGACACTCAGGAGAGAGAGGCTGTACGGCAAGCTTTCGAAGTGCGAGTTCTTCCTAAACAGAGTAGACTTCTTGGGTCATGTGGTGACTGGAGATGGTATCTCAGTGGACCCAAAAAAGATCACAGCAGTTGAGGCTTGGACAGCGCCGACTTCAGTGGCAGAGATCAGGAGTTTCCTGGGGCTGGCAGGATATTATAGGAGATTTGTGCAGGATTTCTCCCGGGTTGTAGAGCCGTTGACACGGTTGACCCGGAAGGATACTGAGTTTATTTGGTCAGAGGAGTGTCAGGCAACTTTTGATGAGTTGAAGAAGCGGCTTACGACAGCTCCGATTCTGATATTGCCTTCAGGATCGGGTGGATTCACTATTTCTAGTGATGCTTCAGGGAAGGGGCTGGATTGTGTCTTGTAGCAGCATGGAAAGATGATTGCCTATACTTCCAGGCAATTACGTCCCCACGAGAAGAACTACCCTACCCATGACCTGGAGCTGGCAACGGTGATTTTTGCTTTGAAGTTGTGAAAGCACTATCTGTATGGCGAGAGGGTGAAGATTTTCACAGATCACAAGAGTTTGAAGTATGTGTTTATACAGAAAGAGCTCAACATGAGGCAGCGCAGATAGCTAGAGTTGATGAAGGACTTTGACATCTTACTTCAGTATCACCCAGGAAAGGCAACGTGGTTGCCGATGCCTTGAGTAGGTATCCGACAGCCATGTATTTGACTATGGATCGGCACTTGCTTGCAGATTTGGAGAGCCTTGGGATTGAGGTGATTGTGCCAGTGGTACAGATATAGTTATAGGGCCTTCAGATACAGTCGGACTTGATGGAGAGGATCAAGGCGACGTAATTTGAGGATGTGGCTCTGCGGTGTATTCGAGAGCAGGTTCGTGCAGGGTTGGTGGATGGCAAGTTTTCACTTGCAGAGGATGGTGCCTTGAGGCACGATTCTAGGTTATGTGTGCCTAGCGGGGAGCTCAGAGAGCAGATCATGCAGAAGGCTCACAAATTGCAGTACTCTATACATCCTGGTGCCAACAAGATGTACAGGGATCTGCGAGAGCATGTCTGGTGGTACAGGATGAAGCGGGAGGTAGCTCGCTTCGTAGCTAGATGCTTGGTCTGTCAGCAGGTCAAGGCGAAGAGGCAGAGGCCCGGAGGATTATTGCAGCCGTTGCCCATTCCAGAGTGGAAGTGGGAACATATCACCATGGATTTCGTATCTGGGTTGCCACGTACACCATGAAGGAAAGACGCGATTTGGGTCATCGTTGACAGGTTGACCAAATCAGCCCACTTCTTGCCATTCAAGGTAGATACGTCTACAGAGAGGCTTGCAGAGTTGTATATGAGGCAGATAGTCAGGATTCACGGAGTTCCCGTCAGCATTATCTCAGATCGGGATAGTCGCTTTACTTTCCATTTCTGGAGGAGTCTGCAGACTAGTTTGGGCACTCAGCTCATGTTTAGTACTGTATACCACCCCCAGACGGACGGACAGTCAGAGAGGACTATTCAGACACTTGAGGATATGCTGCGGACATGCGTCCTGGATTTTAGAGGTTCCTGGGAGGATCATCTATATTTGGTGGAGTTTGCTTACAACAACAGTTATCAGGCCAGCATTGAGATGTCACCGTTTGAGGCTCTGTACGGGCGTAGGTGTCGTACACCCTTATCTTGGGATGATGTTGGAGAGCGAGCTTTACTGGGACCAGAGATGGTTGTTGACGCAGCCGAGAAGGTGAAGCTCATCAGGGATAGACTTCGCGTGGCGCAGGACAGACATCGGCACTGGGCCGATAGCCACCGGAGGCCGTTGGAGTTTGAGGTACATATTTAGAGATAGGATTAGAAGTAGGTTGTATTTTGTTTTGTTTGATTGATCGTGTTTGATTTTTAGTAACTTGAGACCTTGCTTGTGATTAGGTTAGAGACATAGTTTTTCTGTGGATATCTCCGACTCGTGGTACGATACGTTTTGGTGGAGGTGGGAAGCTTAGCCCGCGCTTCATCGGCCCTTTCGTTATCAGCAGAAGAGTCGGTGACGTGACATACAGGCTAGACTTGCCACCTGCACTAGTGGGAGTTCACAACGTATTCCACGTATCACAGTTGAGACGGTACGTGGCTGACCCTAGCCATGTACTCGATCATTCGGAGATTGAGGTTGGACCTACTCTCAGTTATCCAGAGCAGCCTGTGGAGATTCTGGATCGCCGGAAGAAGGTTCGGAGGAACCAGGTGATACCCTTGGTACGCGTCGCATGGAGGCATCATTCTCTAGGAGAGTCTACCTGGGAGCGGGAGGATGAGATGCGCGAGCGGTACCCCATCTTTTTGGACCTTGAGGTATACTTTTCTATCCTTCTCAACAGTTAGTTTCGCCTTTAATTTCGAGGACGAAATTATTTTAAGGGGGATAGATTTGTCACTGCCACTTTTCTAGCTTGAGGGTATTTTGGTCATTTTTAAAATTTTGAAATTATTTTGGGAATTATTATTATTAATTGTAATTATTAGAATTTTTAGTGATTTATAGTATAATTGTTTTGGTGCTAGTTTTAGACTTTGACTAGTGTTGTCTTTGGAGACTGTCCTAGAGGCTAACCTAGGTCATGACTATTGGTTAGGTTATAGAAAATCCTAGCTTGACCTAAGTTAGTGAAATCAAACCCATTAGAATTATTTTGGGGAAATTAGGATTTGATTTGAATAGGAAATGGCTTGTGATTTCACAAGTCATGATTAGTGATTTTGGCCCATGGAAGCCCATAGATCACTATTGGAACCCAAACCCTAGCCCATTCCAGCCCATAGCCGGCCACCTTAGGTCATTCCCACTCTAATTAATCCCCTCCTAGAAATTAGGGCTAGCCTCCATTAGGAATATTGCAAGTTTGGAAAGAGGTGAGTCTTCATCTTCCTTAATCCATAGAAATTCCATTTCAATTCATTTTTCCCCCAAACCAATTGCAATAGGACCTAAAATTATTGTATTTGCTGTTGGTATTGAGTAATTTCAGGGAAGAAACAATTTGGGAGAGTTTTGGTGATTTGAGGATCCTCTCATTTGGGGCTTCTTGTTACATTACAAATCCCTAGATAATATTCTAATTCCTTCCATGTAATTGCTGTTTTATTACATATTTAGGAAGCCCTAGGCCTAACCTAACTGTAGGACTAGCTAACCCTAGGTTTTGAGTCCTATACGTGTCCGTATTGGACACGTATCAGTTCATGACTGTAGGTGTTGACGAAATGCCCCAAAGGGCATTTCGATCTAATTTTAGGAATGTAACTGAATAGAAAATTAGGTTTTAACCTTACTTAGGGGTTTCTTGTGTACTAAGCACGTTTTGGTCTGGTGTCGAGTCGCCACAGACATGCGGACACACGGTTGCACGTGCGCGTGCGCGGGCAGGTTGCTTGCCCTGCTGCTCGGGGCTGTTTGCACTGTGCACACGACACTAGGACACGTGTAACTTGACACACGTGTTGTATCCATGACTGACACGAGATTCCTAGAGTGACACGAACCCTCGTGTTGTGTCGGACACGGTGTCGCGCGTGCATGGATAATGCACTGTGCGTGCACAGTACTGTGTTTTGGTTCCCTGAGTTTAATTCAGTTTTAATTAGTTTAAATTGTGTTTTAACTTGCTAAATAGATCCTAATTATGATGTATAATATATATTAGATTAATTTACATGTTAATTTAGGTTTAATGTGGAAAGATGGTTTCGAATTGGGTTAAATGGCATGATAGCTGATACTGTCCTGATACCTGAGTTCAGAAATTTTCCTAACTTTTAATTCCCTGATTTGAATGATGTTTCTCACTAATTAATATTCTTCCACATGTTGTAATTCATGTTTGGTTAAGCTTTTACATTCGAATTTGGGCTTTTGGTGTGTTAATGGGATGTTGACATATGTGATGGTTTTGAATGTTATTGAACTGTCAACTGGAATTGGGTTCCTTTCCCTTCTTCTAACTGATTTGGAAGAATGCATTGTTCATACTGGTTAGCTGAGAATAGTCTCTAAACAACTTGAACTGAATCCCCTTCCTATTTTCGATAATGTGTTGTGTTTATGCATCATTTCCTTTTTACCCTAAAATCCTGAAACCCGTAGTATCAGTCCTATTTCTGTCTGTTTTCCATATTTTAATTATGAACTTTGACATCAAATTAACCTCATTAGAACTGTTAATTGCATGGTTTAAGACCCTAATGTGGTACACCTACATGTTTACTAATTGTATGTTAAGTTTGGGTTAATTTGATATTGAATTGGGTTCAAATTCTGGGTTGGTATGTTGAGACTGAAAACTGAGTTTCCATTTCACTAATTTCAGCATTCCTTCAACTGTTAAATTCCAGATTTCAGAATGTTGGTTAGTTCACTGTTTTGGGTTGATTCTTTTCCTGTATACACACAGGTTAATGTTATTTCACTGTTTTCCAGATTTTCTACTTCCTATTGCACACACACAACACTCTTGTACTCTCGCTAACACACAACCCTATCATGTATGACACACACATCCTCACTTGACACCACACTCACATGTCTATTCCTAACACACCCTCATGCCATGTATCACACACACAAGTTCATACCTATGTATCACTCACTCTCTTGACACCCTCACTCTTTCACACACATGTCTCTTGTATTCCACACACTTACACACTTGACACATGAGCACATGTGTCCTCCCTTTCTCTATACATATATATATATATATATATATATATATATATATATATATATATATATATATATATATATATATATATATATATATATGTATTGAGGGGTATATATAGGTATCCTATATTATATATCAATGTGATGTACTTTTATATATATTAGATATATATATATGTATGTGGGATATATCATAGATAGCCTATATGTGTATTCTATATTAGAGTGTACTATATTAGATATATTTTGACTTGTGTTATGTGAGTATGGTTTGGTTCATAGGCATATGATAGCCTATAGCCTATGGATGTATCTGTGTGTCAGTTTAGAGTCTAGTTAGACTTGTGTAGCCTTGTTAGACCTAGAATAGACTAGTTAGACTAGGATAGACTTGTTTGACTTAGGTTTGACCTAGTTGACCTAGTTTGACTTTTAGGGTTGACCAGAGTTGACCAAGAGTTGACTTTGGCCTAGATTAACCTAGATTCATGTAGAATGCATTAACTTGCATCGTATTATCATTTTAGACTCATAGTGACTTGTACTGTTCTATAGGAGACAAACACCACTCCTCGGACAGTAGATATTCCTCAGATTCTCAGGATACATGCGAGTACATTCTCTGATCATTTTATATCCTGCATTAGGAGTATTTTCCTGCTTTAGATTACTTTACATGATGCTGACACGTTGGAAACACGAATTAGTACTATATGGATCTTGTTATGCGATGTTATCCCCTTAGCGGATACATCGGGTATTCGTGTTCGTGTACTTTATCGTGAACATCGTGTACTCCTTGTATTTGTGACATTCGTGTACGAAACGTGTGAATCGTGTATAATCATGTATTCACATAACCTTCGTGTACAATAACATAACTTAGCTAGATCCTTGTGTATTGATTGGGGCGGGAGAGTAGAAGTGGTTATGTATTCAATCCATTAGATTACTCGTGTACAACCTCTGTAGATTACTCGTGTACAATATCGTGTCGTCTACATAACCATCTTCTGCTCTGAATCACTAGCACTGTTAGTTCTCTATATACTGTAGCTATTTACTTACAGTCTCTCTCTTTTTATCATATTATTCCTTCAGTATCTTGTATCTTACTCTCTAGCATGATTATATATCATGACCTGCTATGATTTGTTGAGATGTACTGTGCTCGCTCCTGTCCTGACTGGACCTGTTGAAAATTTTACAGAGGACGAGGCTGAGGCGTTCTGCCCTACCTACTACGGTGCTACACTAGATGAGTGTTTGGACTTGGACCAGTAGCAGGATCCACTAGCAGTAGACGACACTCCCTTAGATTAGGATGTCTTTACTTTTATGGATCACTGTATATAGATTCTGAGAGTTGGGATATGTATTTATTTAGACACTTAGAATTCTGGATTGTATTTCTGTGTTTTCATTCCTGGATATTATCTATCTTTATCATGTTCTACCTTAGTTGTGATTGAGATATATTCTGTTATGTCACCCCCATTCGGGGAGTATAACTGTTATTACCTTAAACTGTTAGATGTTGTGACCTAAGACAGCGTTCTACCGTCGACACTGCGGCGTAGGCTGGACGTACCCACGTCTCGTGCCCTTACTCTAGGGTGCGGGTCGTGACAACATACGACCACAAGCCTAAACTACCGTTTCACGAAATTAGAGCACAGCTTTGGTTCGTTTCCTACACCAAGCGTAAGAGCTCCTACACACATCTCAGCTTTATTCTTGTTAAAATAACTAGATTGCCTATCGTAGATCCATACTAAACACTAGTCTACTCCAACACAATTAAAGAAAAGAAAAAAAGAAGGAAAACTTACTAATAAACCAGCAGATCTTTATTTATTACTCTGGCTCTGATACCAGATTGGTAAAATACTACGGAAGGAGAGAACAAAGCAAGATTGGTACAATAATGCGGAAGGAGAGAACAAAGCACAGAACAAAGCACACCAAAGAAAGAAAATGATTACAATTTTCGTTGTCCCTCTATCACCCACATCATACATATTTATAGGAGAGGGCGGTAGTACAACCGGTTCAACCGGTTAAGGTTTACCGGATCTTTTCTAACTTTAATAAAGAGGCTTTATTAAAGTTATTCATTTCCTTTTTAAAAAGTTAAGTTGATTTGACTTCATTTCAATAAAGAAATGACAGCACACCCACTACGTGTATTGCAGATTAGAGCAAATAATATACGTCACCCTTTAATTATGACGAGATGGTGAAGGGTCACCATCACCTGGTGAGGTATCTCTCTGTGGGGTCTCGAAAACGACGTCCCACCAGCCTTCCCATGCATTAAAGGTGGATGTAGACGGCGAAGCACCATGTGGCGGGGTCCAGTGCATAAACCTCCGCTCGTCTTCGGACCATTCCCGAATATCACTGTCTTCGAGAGTATCTTCTTTACTATTGTAATTTGTCTCTGCCACAGATGGGGATCGTGGTGGAGACAAAGCAACCCGAACCAGTCTTGCTTGCACCTTTTTGGGTGCCTTCTTCTCTGATTTTGGCAGACGCCAACCAACCTGCTTCTGGTAGTGTATGAAGACCTGCTTGTATATGAGCTTCGTCTTCATGAGCCCACCGTGCTTCCGAATTCAATCTGAAGACCGGTCATGATAAGGTCTTCAGCATACACGTCTTCCTTGGATTGTTGCCCAATAAGGCCAAGGTTTAAACCTGTCAGAAATTCCTGTAAAAGGGCAATCCCTGTGTCATCATCTTCTGGCCTGCTGTACAAGTAGTTGGCCAGAATAACTTTGCCATGGCAGGAAAGAGTGGCCAAACTCTGGTACAGCTTCTGGGCTTCAACGAAAAACTCCCTGGCCGTACCGTACCTTTCTTTAGCTTCATAAAAATTCTCCTTCTTAAACGGGGAGAACTGCAGTCCTGGGTCTCCTTCAAGGCGGTAAAGTTCCCAAATTTGGTAGGACATGAATCTCTTGATGTACCTCCGTTCTTCCCATATGCTCCAAACTCGAAACCAAAACATCGCCTAGAACCTGGTAGAATGAGCGACAGCAGCTTCCCAGCAGATCTCTGGGATTGTCGTCTCATAAAGTTCTTTGTCTGAAGTACAGATGAACACTTTATGAACAAATCCTTTATTGATCTGCATAATTATATTTACAATCTCCTGGAAACAAGAAACCAGGTGAATATAGCCATGTGGTGAATAAACAATCTCCAAGCCTTCAAAGTACTTAGTGATTTTTGAGTCATCTAAGTGTTTGAAGTAGGCAAGAAGATGGGCTTCATCAATTATTTGTTGCTGGTACATAGTAAACATACTTTGTACCATACCCTCAGTCTCCATGCACTAAAGGCGCTCATTCTCAATAGACATAGCTGAGTAGAATCGTAGTATATCTGGGATCCGAAAATAGACCAGATCATAACTGTCGATTTGCCTCAGAATTTTTCGGAGTTCTTTATGTTCAGAACTATGCCCCTAGAAGAGATCTTTTTCTTTGGCTACCAAAGCAGATGACTGAGAAGTAGCACTATATGCTATCATCTGGAACGCCAACTGCCTTAGCTCATGGAGTTTAGCATTGTGTTGAACAGTTTTTGCCTTTTCAGCCAGAAACTACTTCTCAATCTGAGACAGCCAGAAACTAGCCCCCTTTAGGTCGTTTGATTGTATGGCCCTATAACAGCCATTAAATTTATCCCAGGAGTCTTTGTCATTCTTCTCCATCTCCTAGTTATACCAATTCCTAACCATGGTACTGGCAAATGTTTTGCCCTGAAAAGGAACCAGTTTCTTAGGTACCATAGGACCTCTCTGGTTTGCCTGTACGGCTGGTGCCTGTGCGGCTGGTGCCTATGCGGATGGTACCTATGCGACTTTGGGGCTGTTATTCCCTTGTTGGTTATTCACCGAAATTGTTGGGCTATTCGCCACCTTGGGACTTTCCATCCCTGGGACTAGGTTATTCACCATCGTCATCCCCGACGAAGAGGCTGCTTGGCTCGCAGCATTCGTCTTGGCCGCCTTTTTTGGGCTAACTGGTGAAAAGGCCTCCTGCCTTTTCATATCCTCATGGATCTTCTTGAT
Source organism: Iris pallida (assembly GCA_029216955.1). Classification (NCBI taxonomy): domain Eukaryota; kingdom Viridiplantae; phylum Streptophyta; class Magnoliopsida; order Asparagales; family Iridaceae; genus Iris; species Iris pallida. The sequence continues at coordinate 19,976 of JANAVB010005798.1, read as the reverse complement.
ATGGGCGTACTCCTTCTGGTCCATAGCATTATGGCCTGGTAAGAGTTTCAGTAAGAAAGTTAGTATATCCAGGGATATAATTAACCTTATAATTAAAATTTTCTAAGTAGATAGCAATTCTAATCCTTCGAAGATTCTCTTCGGGATTATTAATAGTTTTCTTTTTAAGAAACTGAGCCACAGATTTATTGTCAGTCTCAATAATAAAATTTCTATAAAGAAGGTATATCCTTAAACTTTTGATAGCTAATTTAACAGCTAATAATTCTTTATCATAAGTCGTATATTTAATCTGGGTTTTAGTAAATTTTCCAGAGGTATACGCAACAATTTCTTTATTTTTTGCAATTAATACTCCTGCCCAAAAATAGTCAGAAGCATCAGTCTGCAAGACTAATTTATCTTCATATAATGGAAAGTAAAGGATTTTCTGGTCTTTCACCAGATCCTTAATTTTAGCAATTTCTTCTTTCTCTTTAGGTAAAAGAGATATAGATATCTTACTAGTATCCCACTTCCTGGGTTGCTCACCAGTCATTGTTTTATATTTAGCTTGTTCAGCTGCTAACTTATCTTGTAACTTTTCCACTCTAGCAGAAAGATGTGGGATAAACTTTTTACCATAGTTGAGTAGTCCAAGAAAGCTCTGAAGTTCCTTCAAGGTTTTGAAGTCTTCAGAAAAGTCTTTTATTTTAGCATAAATATGCTGTTGTAATTCTATCTGACCATTCTTTATTACTTTGCCTAAGAAATCAATTTCTATTTTAAACAGCTCAATCTTCTTAGGGCTAAGAATAATACCATTATCGAATAGCAATTTAGCTACTTGTAATAAATGCTCTTTATGTTCATCCGCAGTTTTGGAGGACACAAGAATATCGTCAATGTAGACAATAACAAAGTCAAGATGGCTAAATATAGAATTCATCCATTTTTGGAATATCTGTGGAGCATTTTTTAATCCAAATAGCATAACTAACCATTCAAAATGTCCCTGAGGACAACTGAATGTCGTTAGTTCAATGGATACTTCATCAGCAAGTTTAATTTGCCAGAAACCAGATTTGGCATCAAACTTACTATAAAACTTGGCTCCCTGTATCTGCCTAATTAAATTTTCAGCAGAAGGGATAAAATACCCATCAAATTTTTTGTAGCTGTTAAGCTTTCTATAATTTATAACCATTCTAGCTTTTCCACATTTTATCTCGGCATGATTCCTAACTAGGAATGCAGGAGATGAATGGGTACTAGAACTTTTTTGTATCAACTTTAATCAAAGAAGTTCGTTGATCTGTTTAGCAAATTCCTCCTTATCAGAAGAAGAAACCATAATGCTATTAACTCGAACTTTCGATTCTTTGTGTATATCTAAGAGCTCAATTTTGCAATATCTAGGAGCTCTATCAAACCACTTTAGTGGATTGTCTGAATACAAGGGTTCTAACATTTCATGAACAATTTGCTGGAAATTGTTATCCAGTGGGATGTTGTAAGTGCAAACTTTATCAGTCGTAGTGATCTCACCACGCTGTGCTGCAGGTGCATAGCGGTCCGCAATAGAGACATTAAATGGTATTCTAGGAATAGAACGGTCATCAATGTCAAAATAATATCTGTTAAATGGAGAATAATGTTTGAGATTATCCATACCAATTAAACAGTCATTATCAAACTCCTTCGGAAGTAATATAAATGTGTATTGATAGGTTTTACAATTCCCATGTATATCGAAAAGCTGAACCTCAATATTAGCTTTATGGTTAACTAGAACCTGACGTCCTATGAAATTATTTAATTTACACAGTCTGTCTTGCTTAATGCGTAAATGTTCGGGAATGAACAGTTCATATAATAGACTGACTTCAGCTCATGTATCAACAAGAGCATGAATTGTTAGCTCATTATACCCTGAAATACATATTGTCAAGGGTATAAAGATGTGTCATTACGGAGCAGTTTTAAGATCAAGAGTCGCTCTTATGATTGGATAAATTGATGAGTTTGTCCCAATCTAGGACTTCATCAGTTGTCAGATCTAACTGAAGCCAATCATCAATATTAAATTGGTTTAATTGACAAAGCTCCAATTCGACCTGATCCAAAGAGGTGCTCGGAATATCTAAATCAAGCATGTCCTCCAATGGTAGATCGATATGATCGGTATTATCAATTGGTATATTGTTATCGTGATTTGATGAATCAGAATCATCAAGATCAACAACGCGAGCAAATGTTACTCTTCGCTTATTTTTTTGTTTTTGAACATAAACCTTATTTCGTCTATTCTTATAGACATGGATATGTTCCCTGAGCAAGCTCTTTATATGTGCTATGTGTTTCAGTACAATAGATCTATAGTTTGACTTGGAAGTCTCCCTTTTAAGGATAGCTTTGAATTTATTTACTAAACAAAGCATTTTATAAGCTTCACGAATCTGTAAAGCATTATAGCTTGTATTCTTTTTATATTTACTGGGGCCTTTATTTTTTTCCATTAAGATAAATCTGAATTTTGTTCCCTAATTCGGGGTAATGATGCACTTATAACTAATTATCTCTCCTGGATTTCTTATCCATTAAGAGTCTAGTTCGTCCTCAATAGGAGATTCAATGATGCTTGCTCTATGGGTATACTCATCAGATGGTATTCTTTCTGAATTGAGGTGTCCCATGGAGTTAGATCGTAAATTTTTTACCGAATTAGAGGAAGAAGACTCTGCATCATGTGCTCTAGGTCTAGTTTCACTTAAAACAGTAGATATGGTATTTTCCGAAGCAATAAAGTACTCGGTAGGTACCTCAAGTTTTGGCTTTAAGGACTTAACAAATACTTGCATTTCGTTGTCAAGCCTTAAATGTTCTAGTTTTACTAGTCGTGGTTGTAAGTCTTTCTTATTCCAACCTCGAATAGCTTAACCAAGTGTTTGGGAGTAATGGATTTAAATGTCGGAGTATCATTTAAAGCCATACAGTGTTCCCATTGAATTCCTACCTTAGACCCTGGCATAAGCTCTATGCCCTGAAGGTTTATGGATAGGGTACATGTTTTCTCAATATTTTCATCATCGAGACTTATAGAAAAGTCCGAATGAATATTTATTCCAAATAGCATGTTTACCATGTTGGACTTAGCTCCTCCAATAATGCTATTTAGAGGGCTATTAATTATTCGTTCGTCCATACAAACAACTAGTATGGGCGTGTCTATTCCGGTTCGAAATAAACCTGTTATTTTTAACTGAATTAACCCAATATGAAGATATCTCATTCTCGGGTATTTCTTTTTCAATTTTTCGATTTTTTTTTAATCGAGAAGGCAGATGGAAGAAAAGTCTTCTCCCCCACGTAGCTCGATATTTTCTTGCATTCTTTCGAATACATAGGTATGTTTGTTTAAAAACCTAGATTGGAATGATATAGGTTTATAAACTTTCTTTTTATCGGAGTGAGGAATGGCTTCTTTCAGCTTTTCCAAGTCTTCGTCAGTAATTTTAAATTGTTCACCTTCATATTACATGAGGCTAGAATTTGAAGTTTCTTCTGACGTAAGCTTGTTCATGTATATTCTGAATTCGTAGTAATGCTCTTCAGGATCTTTCCTGCTAGAGCCAATACTCGAACTAAAACCAGGTTGAGGAACAAACCTAGAAGGAAAGGGTTTTTCCACAATAGGTAGATCCTCATATTTATGTATAACTAGTAACCCAATTGGGTTACCACGGTGAATAGTATAATCTCCCTTAAGTCGTTTGATTTTATGGCCTTGTAACAGCCATTAAATTTATCCCAGGAGTCTTTGTCATTCTTCTCCATCTCCTGGTTTTACCAATTCTTAACCATGGTACTGGCAAATGTCTTGCCCTAAAAAGGAACCAGTTTCTTAGGTACCATAGGACCTCTCTGGTTTACATGTTCGGCTGGTGCCTGTACGACTGGTGCCTGTGCGGCTTTGGGGCTGTTATTCCCATGTTAGCTATTCATTGGAATTGTCGACATCCCTGCTTCATCTTGGCCGCATAGTTGTCACAGGAATTTTTCTCTGCGGCCTGAATCAACTTTGGTTGTATAGTGGTCTCAGGGGCCTTCTTTTTATGACCCGAATTAACTTGGCCGCAGAGTTGTCATAGGAGCCTTCCTTCTGCAACCTGAATCATTTTGACCGCAGAGTTGTCATAGGAGCCTTCCTTCTACGGCTCGGATCAGCTAGTCCGCAGACTTGACATAGGAGCCTTTCTTCTGCGGCCCGGATCAGCTAATCCGCATAGTTGACGTAGGAGCCTTACTTATGCTGCCCGAATCAACTTGACTGCAGAGTTGTCATAGGAGCCTTCCTTCTGTGGCCTAAATCAACTAGGTCGCATACCGCCTATGCGGTCGGTATTTTCATGCTTCTACAATACCCCCTTCAAAGTTTTCAAATTGCAAATTTTGGAATACTTTGAATAAGAAGCATGGAGATACATATAGGATTTCAAGCCACAGGGAAGTCTTTATCTAGGCTGTCACTGCTGCATTTAAAGCTCCGATTGGGGCTATCTTTTTTGAGATCAACATGACAGTTATGAAGGATAAATCCTGAGGGTCATTATTATCTTTAATATGCACGTAAACGAAGAGGTGTCCATCCTTTTACGCTTTTTGGTAGCCTATAAATACAGGTCGTATAGCAGTAAGAGAACTTCTCCTGCTTTCTTTCGTCTTCTTTTCTTTTGTTTTCTACTTCCTACTCTTCGTCTTCTTCAGTCGGCCATGGCCTCCAAAGCTTCCAAATCTACAAGTGCTGCTGACAAAGGGAAGGGGCCTGCCTCTTCGTCTAGAACTACGGACTTACCCTCCTTTCACCCAGACGTACAGACTCCTATCAAGGGTAAGGATGGTGGAAGAACGAATATTTGAACTCTAATGGCCATGTCGCATGCTTTATGTGCGAGTCTGACCACGTATCACCGCGGTGCTTTGGCTTCAACACCTTTTGCGCACAATCGGGCTTCCATGGGGCATGTGTTCCCTGTCTCGCCGGGCCGTATGTGCTCTGTGTGACTGGATCGCATAGACTGAGCCACATAGGTGTCATATAACTGAGCCGCATGTTCCCTCCCTATATCTGGTCCACATAGGCTGTGGCTGACTAGGCTGCATATGCGTCACCAGATTTGAGCCGCATGTGCTCTCCCCATATCTGTGCCACATAGGCTCTGCTTGACTAGGCCGCATATGCGTTCCCCGATTTGAGCCATATGCGCTCTTTTTATAACCAGGCCACATAGGCTCTGCCCGACTAGGCCGCATATGCATCACCTGATTTGAGTCACATGTGCTCTTTTCATAACCAGGCCGTATAGGCTTTGCCTGATTAGGCTGCATAGTTGAAAAAGAACCCATTCCCTTTGTTTTCTTCTGACTATCTTCTTTCTTTGACCTTTGCAGTGATTTTGCCTATGGCTCCTTTGGGGAAGGTTTTGATAGGGTGTGCTCAGGCCGCTCTAGGTGTCAGATTTGACCATATAGTCGAGGATGTGTCGACTCAAATTACTAGAGGTCAATCTGAAGCCAGGTTGAAGAAGATCCGGAGCCAGTCGTATTTCTATTTACTCGGCATGATGAACTATGGGATACTGGGCGACATTCATTTGAAGCCTATGTTTTTGTTTGGGGATGCCCTGACCATCTCGGACCCGCATATAATAGAAATGTCCGAGAACTAGGATTTCTCTTCCCACGGGGTAGCGATTCACATACCCCAGATAGAACGCCACTTCCCTTTATCAGGGTTCAACATGGTGCCCATTGATAGAAAAATGTCAGGTCCTATAACTCAGGATCAACAGGGAGTTTTTGTAGGCCATATCCGCTATAATAAACATGTGCGAACAGTCATCGCGGTCAAAGAGACAATCAGCTACTCCATTGTTGGACTGGCGGCAGTTTTATCTATGAACTGAAGCCCAATATCCGGTTTTTCGAGGCTGACATTTTCTTGAATCGAGTTGCTCGTAAAGGGTCATACCCCGCAGGCAAGTTATCGCTGCTGAACTGGGTGCATCGTTCCCCTCGTGGGTCAACCTGACGACCTGGATCTTGACGGAATATAGGGATACTCTACAGCGGATCGGCCTCTACTATGCCATAAGGGGCACCTGTTACGATTTATCTATGAACCCGAAGCTGTTCATAGCCTTCCTTGAGATGTATAACTATCGTATGGGGACCTTCTTTACTCCTGGTGGAGAGATGGGGCTCGTTCTTCATGAGATGAACGATGTTTCCAAGTTGCCCTAGGGAGATGAGGTTTACGAAGAGTATACCCCAACAAATGAAGAATTTGAGGAACTAGAGCGACGGTTCCCCGGGTTCCTTGCTGTATACAGGGAAGTGCTATGTCATCATAGCACCTGTCAGCAGATGTCCAAGAAAAAGGATGAAAGCTCTGAAGGATACCTTTCCCATACCAAGGTTTAGATTAGTTACCTATTCAACCTTGGAGCCTCAGGCCGGGTCGCCCCTCGGAGCCCTCAGACTCAGGAGGGGGTGGATGCTCAGGTACGAGGCACCAAGCGGGACAGAGCTGCAGGTGACAGATTTGGGAGCTTGAGCGACACCTTCAATTACTTCTATCATGATACCCAACTTTTATCCGATAAGGCTATCCTGGTCGGGTTCCTAATGATATGGCTGAGGACCTGTATGGTTTCAGGGGGCTCCGGTTCTATTGATAGAATCAACCACAATCTGATCCTTCCTACAGTTAGGCTGGTTTTCGGAGGCAAGCTGGCTCTACTCCCAACTATCGTGTGCAGCATTCATCGCGATCTTCATACTTTTACGACGAAAGTCATTACTTGTCAAACTACAAATGTCTTCAACCGGATTGAGCTGTCTTACCATTATTTGATAGGATGGCTGCTGCTGTACTGTCCCTCTTTGATGCGGCCTGACCCCGAGGGTAACACGACGAGTGGCGATGCCTTTATCTATCAGTATCGTGACATGCCTTGGACCTACACTACTGTACCCGACTACCGAGCTACGCTCGTATGGCTGGACAGATATTTCTTTTTTGTGTTGGTCCCGGCTTTTACCGACGAAGAAATAGACCGCTTGTATCATGATAACGTTGTTGCTTCTCAGATCCTACTGAAGAAGATATTCCGCTGGTTGCAGAATATCCGCCCTTCATATCTAGTGTACCGCAACCTCAATATCGTTTTTCTAGAGCCTTACTTACCCAGCCGATACTCTCGACAATTCGGGTATAGTCAATTATTTTTGGACAACCCTAGTCCCTGCCTGGGTTTTGAGGGCAGCGTCCTGGATGGCATTCGGGCCTGGCATTACTATTATGCAATCCACACCCAGGCCAACATCTACCTGCTGGACGCTAAGACTTCTAGGCACATTTTATACATGGCATGCCTTCACCACGTATCTGTGAATGGGCCCCCCAGCGACTTCGATCCAAATACTAGTTTTATTACTGGCACTAAATTGGAGGAACGACACAGGGAGTCCTGCAAGAGGACAAGTAGGGGGAAGGCGAAGGCTTCCGACTCTAGTTCAACTAGTACAGAGGCGGAGAATGACTCTGATGATCCGCTGCTCCCTGCAAATCCTCTGGCGGCGCGCTCACCCTCTTCTGTACCAAGTCCTTTGCGTAAGCAGAACAGGCATGGTCCCTCCATTACCGACAGGCCTCATTCTAAGAAGCGGGTCGCGATTAAGGTCCGTGGGCCTGTTGTTAAGGAAGGGGGCAGTGATGCCGAAGCCAACTCGAGGGTAAGCTCTTTCATGACAAACCCTAATGTTACTCTTGGGACATTATCTGAATGTTCCTCTTTGCAGGCATCGGAGGGAAAAAACCCTCCGCAATTCGATGTTGCCCATGAGCTTCTTCCTCTGGTGCCGACTACAGACATCCCAGTCAGGGAAGGTGCCAGCCTTGCGGGACTTGCTCTTGGGATTGCAGGGTCTCAACAGACTGGCACCGATACAACTACGTCTCTTTCCGGAGCGACTGGAGCTGGCGAGGCAAACGTAGATGGCTCGAGTACTGCCGTTGTGGTCACAGAGGATGTGGGGGTAGCGGGAGGAGCTGTGATTGCCCTGAATGAGCCCCAGTCTCTGTCGCCTTCCCTGGTAAGCTATGTCATATTCTTACCAATGAGGAGATTTTTTTTGCTCCAACTCCATATCCTTCGAGTCAAGCTGATTGTTGGTTGTTCTGGATCTATAGGGCCTACCTCCTCACTGCCGACGGCGGACATGGTCACAGAAGAAGGGATATAAGAGGACCCTGGGGTTGACCTCATACACAGAAGAAGTATACCTTCTCCCCTTTCGGCTTAAGTCGAGGGGCCCTCTACCGAGTTGTGCGTCATAGAAATGCCGATCGCAAAGGCTGTGGCTCCTACGCCCGTATTGGGGGACACGGGGTCGGTTAATACTGCTCCTTCCCGGAGATCGAGCTCTCCGAGTTGCCTAGTCTCCGGCTCCTTCGTGCCGCAGAGGAAGAGATTGCTGCTGCACGAGAATCACATCGCTCAGAGTTTGCTTCCCTTTTGACAGGGTCGTCAAGCTCTTATGCGCCGCCTTCCCAGACACCTTCAGCTCCTTCGACTGCTATTCCTTTGACGCCCTCTTCTTTGGTGAACATAGATGAATCGTCAAAGCATATAATCGAGAGCTTTTACCGCCACTTAAAATGGGGGGTCGATGCTGCTTTACGAAGAGGAACATCGTTTGCCGTGGCCCATCATTATGCCCACATCTAAGTTGAACCGTTGAGAACATTTCCAGGTAGAGAAGGGATGGCTGATTTTATTAAGAACAAACTAGTAGAGGCTGATCAGTGCCTGGCCCAACTGCAAAAACTACGGCAAGTTGACATGCCCCTTGCGGTGGACCAGGAGCGTGCGTTCCTCCTAACGGCCTTGGAGAAGGTGAAGGCCGTACGGGAGACGACCAAACCCGCTTTAGAGAAAGACCTTCAGCAACTGTCTCTAAAGTACGACAAGTTAAGCCGTAAAGGGGAGGTTTGCTTAACTCATGAGGAGGCTACGACCCATGCGATTGCCGAAACGAATGAGCAGATCCTATAACTCCAGGCTAAGTTGGCATCCCTGGAGACTGAGCTCCAAGCTATCCGTCGAGAGAGAGAGCTGATTTGTGAGGAGACTAACAAGGTCATACGGACCTCTGCTGCTCTGGAGGGTATGCTGAAGAAAGTGGAGGATAATTGGCAAGCTCATGCATATCTTAAGGATGCTGCAAAGCTGATCCAAGAAGATGAACGTTGGGCCAAACTGAAGATCGACCGTTCAATGGTGCAGCTTGAGGCGATACTCACTGAACTATGTGTTGCTGGTGAGCAGACGTAATTGTAGTGGGTCTTCCACCTCTCTCTTCTTTTTCTTTTTGTTGGGGATGTAGTCCCATGAATAAAAGTGTATATTAACTTTATTATTTGCTTATGATATCTGGGGTGCTTGTACTAGAGGGTCTAATACAGCATTTGTGGTTGGCAGAGGACATCCCACTGGAAGACTTTTGTGGACCTATTACCCTTTTGTGCACCTGTGGTGCAAGTAATAAATTTTGAATGATTTTTTGTGGACCTATTACCCTTTTGCGCATCGGTGGTGCAAGTAATAGATTTGAACAATTTTTATGGACATATTACCCTCTTGCGCACCAGTGGTGCGGGTAATAGATTTAAACAATTTTTGTGGACCTATTACCCTTTTGCGCACCAGTGTTGCGAGTAATAGATTTGAACGATTTTTGTGGACCTATTACCCTTATGCGCACCAGTGGTGCGGGTAATAGATTTTTAAACAAAACCTAACAGAGATAATATGGACGTGATAGGTTCTATGGCCTTAATACCGTGGCTTTATCCCAGATTGGGTACAGGTGTTAAGTTAGGAGATTATCTATATCATAGGTAATATGGACGTGATATACGATAATCAAAACTAGGAAGTTTGGTCAGAGGCGGCAAAAAAAAATCTGGCAGACTCCGGCGGGGTGAAGCATTAGAGTGAAAGTTCAGAGGTATTAGTATACATGACTTGTCACCCAGGGAGATGCGATGTGAATCCACTCTGAGTTAGTAGAATGTAAGTTCAGAGGTACTTGGTGTACATAACTTGACAGTCTAGGAGATTTAGTAGTTAAGGAAGTACGAGCATGTCTTTAAGCATAATACTTTTTCAGAAACTTGCCGTTTATGGGCATCATAAGCAAGTCTCCATTTTGTTTTACGAGTCGGTATGCACCGTTGGAGAATACGGACTCGATGACAAATGGTCCCTCCCATTTGGGCTAGAATTTGTCGGCGGTTTTGTGAGTCATGACCATCGGTCTGCGAACGGCCAAGACGAGATCGCCTACTTGGAATATTCTCTACTTGACTTTCTTGTTGAAAGCTCAAGAGATGTGTGCTTGATAGAGCTCGATGCTTTGTTGAGCTTGTAAACGCTTCTCGTCTAGGGCTTTCATGTTCTTGTAGCCGTCGGTGGTAGTTATCATTCGACGTTAACCGATAAGTAAGGGCCACGCGAAGCGAAGGGATCTGGGTCTCTAATAGAAGAACTGTCTCGATCCCGTAAACCAGAGAGAATGGTATATTTTCTGTAGCCGTCCGAATCGTAGTGCGGTAGACCCATAAGCATTTGCCCAGCTTTTTATTCCAGTCGTGCTTGTTCAAAGATACAAACTTTTTGAGAAGCTTGATTATGGTCTTGTTAAAAGCTTTAGCCAGACCATTAGCCGATAGGTTGTATGCCGTTGAAGCCACATTTCGAATCCGATTTTTGTCACAGAATCAATAGAAAGCATGGCTTACGAACTGCGGACCATTGTCGTGAATAATCCTCTGGGGCAGTCCAAAATGGTAGATGACGTGATGTTTTACGAAACTAATAACGTTTGATGTCTTTACCTCTGCAAGCGGAACAGCTTTCGCCCACTTGGAGAAGTAATCGGTGATTGCAAGTATAAACCGGTGTCCTTTGGATGACGGCGGGGTGATTGGGCCGATAATGTCCATTCCCCATGCTTCAAATGCCCAAGAGGCCACTGTTGGGTGCAAGAATTCAAATGGTTGATGTATGAAGTCTGCGTTGATCTGACAAGATCTATAATTCTTTGCATAATTGACCGTATCTACTAACATTGTAGGCCAGTAATAGCCCATCCGGCGGAGACGGTCCTGCAACTTTGGGCCAGGTTAGTGAGCCCCGTAAACAACATCGTGAGCCTCGTGTAGGGTTTCTTTGGCTTCTGCATTTGATAGACAACGTAGCAGTAGTTCGTTGTAGGATCGTCGGTATAGCATTTTTGTTTCTGTATCATAAAAGAATCTGAGAGAACGCCTTCTGATTAAAGTTGCTTCTTTCATATTCTCTGGCAGGATTTCGTAGACTGTAAAATCGATGAACGGGAGTCTCTAGTCCTGTATGTCATTAATTATCTGGGTGGAGTAACTCGTAACTAGTTGAACGTTGTTTTTGGGACAGACCAGCTCATGGCCTATCACGTTGACTAGATGATAAGCATGATTTGGAACTGCCAATGAAGTGGCAAGGCCTGCTAGGGCGTCGACTTCAATATTTTGGATCCTAGGAACATGCTATATAAAGAACCCCTCCAAGGTTGCAATGATGGTAATCGCTGTCTGATGATAAGGAATCAGGTCCTCGTTGCGGACCTCATATGAGCTTCGGATTTGATTAAAAATCAACTGCGAGTCGCCATACGCTTCTAGGTATTCGACTCCCACTTCTTTTGCGAGTCGAAGCCCGATGACCCGAGCATTATATTCGGCCACATTATTCGAACAGGGCTCTGTGAGAGAGTACGCCCGAATGACTACCAATCCAGAGAAAAAAATTAATACTATCCTGACTCCAGCGACGATATCACCTTAGGGCCCCGTTCTTGAGGCATCGTCGAAGAACATTCGCCAAACAGCATCATGTGAAGTCATGTTTGAGTTAATGACTTCGTCTGGGATTTCTTCATAGATTCTGGCTATTTCTGAGCCTAGATAGGGTACTAAGAAGTCGGCCAAGGCTTGACCTTTGACAGCCTTCTGCGGAATGAAAACCATGCTGTATGGGGACAGCAATATCGCCCAGGTGGCTAGACAAGAACTGAGTGTGCCTGGCTTGGTCATGAGAATCCTGAGGGGGTTGACTCATGAGACAACATGGATGGTCTGTCCTATCACATAGTGTCGTATTTTCTGAATAGCGAACACCAAAGCAAGGCATTCCTTCTCCACGGCGGTGTACCTATGCTCCGGCCCCACCATCATTCGATTGAGGTAATAGATGGCTTGTTCATGCCCTACGTTATTGTTCTGCGCCAGTAAGGCACCGAGGGAGTGTTCCATTGCCCGTATATAGAGCATGAAGGGCTTTCCGACGACCGGGGCAACCAGAACTGGCGGATTCGATAGGTATTCCTTAATGTCATCAAAGGTGCGTTGACATTCTTCATTCCATACGAAAGAGATGCCATTCTTCATGAGTTGTGTGAATAGCTGACATCATCCTGAGAGGTTAGATACGAACCTCCTGATGTAGGCTAGTCTTCCCTGAAGGCGTCGGAGTTCACGGAGGTTCCTCGATAGACTCATCTCCAGGATTGATTTTATCTTATCGGGATCTATGTGAATACCCCTGAAGGTAATGATGAAGCCCAAGAATTTTTTATTAGACACGTCCCATGAAGGATTTGGTGGGATTCATCTTCAGATTGTGCGCTCGTATAAGGTCAAACACTGTCCTCAAATCGTGTAAGTGGTCATCCTTGGAGCGACTTTTGACGGCGATGTCATCAACATAACACTCCATCGCCTTGTGCAAATGGTCTCTGAATATGACACTCATAGCTCGTTGATATGTAGCACCGGCATTCTTTAGGCCGAAGGGCATGACTGTGTAACAATATACACCGATCGGTGTTCGAAATGACGTATGCTTCTCATTATCAGGAGACATTTTGATTTAATTGTATCCCAAAAAGCCATCCATAAAGGACATGCGCTCGAAGCCACACGTATTATCGATCATTATGTCTGTGATCGGAAGAGGGAATTCATCCTTAGGACATGCCGTATTCAGGTTGCAGAAGTCGATGCAAATTCGGATCTTCCCGTTCTTCTTGATGATGGGTACTATATTAGCTACCCAGCCTGGGTGCTGCTCCTCGCGGATGAAGCCGCTAGCTATAAGCTTGTTTACTTTAGCTTTGATGGAATTCATGATGTCTGGACGAAACCATCGTTGCTATTGTTTGACTGGTTTTGCATCTGGATGAATATTGAGCTTATGAAGTGCGATCTCGGGGTTTAGCCCTGGTATGTCTTCATAGCTCCAAGCGAAGACGTTAATATATTCTCTGACGAGTTGCAACAGCGACTCCCGTTCGTCGTCCGTCAGGCTTTTACTGATAAAGATTGGCTTTGAGGAGGATTCGTCGCCGATGTCAACTTGTATGACCTCATCTTCAGTGGGAGGGTCTCGTTGTTCAAAGTGCTTCTCCCATTATGCATCCAGCTGTTGGACCCATGGCTCCAATTCAAAGAATTTTGGTAGATCTTTGTCTTCTTCCTGAATGTCGACGGATGCCATGTTGACAGACAGTATTCGCCTGAATATATCCCCAATGCTATTATCGAAATCGTAAGTTGGTGACCCGGACGAGTGAGAATGCCACTCGCATTCCTTATCGGAGTTCTCGGGCGTTTTTGCTGGTGTAACATAACCTAGACCGTGTCTGGACTTGTTGTAATAATTTTGAGGTTTTTCAACCGAGACTGGCAACTACAAAGGCAATCGTCGGCCGTTGCCGTAGTTCGAGCCTGGGGTAGTCTCTATATCGTACCCCTGCTTTTGCATGAAGTACTTGGCTCGGGAACTATACAGGTAGAGCGGCAATCTTCTAGTGTCGGGTTCGAAATCGAATTCTTCTGGCATAAAAGGTTAAGGACTTTCTTTTCGGCCGAAGATGATTGTGTGATCGCCTTTTCTTCTACCTGGTACTAGGAAGTAGACACCTCTAATGGGAGTAAGTCGGATCGCGGTATGGATGGTTGTCACCTATGTGTGCAGATTAATGTCCAGACCGTGCTCCATAGCATACATCAGATTAAGCTTATTGCCCTTAGGATAGTTCAACGACAACCTTTTATTGATGAAATAAGGTATCTTGTCTAAAGGAATTACATCATCGACAGAGGGACTAACAATATGTGTAATCAGATATTTTGCCAGTTCAGCCTCCTCTTCAGCTACCCCCTGCGTGACTAGAGGCTAGGGCGACATCCTGAGCAGCTTGACCACCAAGGGTTCTGCTCGTGGCATCAGCTTGTCTGAGGGTCTCGGATCAATACTTAGCTGTCGGCTCGTCTTGGGGAGGCGGATAACCATCGGCTCGACAGAGGAACTTGCATCTTCCGTTCGTCTTTGATTGGATTTCGTCAATCGGATCACCATCGGCTACACAAAGGACCTTGCATCTTCCGTTTGCCTTTGATTGGATTTCGTCAATCGGATCACCATCGGCTCTACGACGGGTTTTGGCTCCTGGCTAGACCTCGGGAGTCGAATAACCATCGGTTCCAGCTGCGCAGTTGGGACGAGGGAACCGAGCACTTCTTTATGCAAAGTTGCGACAAGGGGTGCGGCCTTGCCCGGTTTGCGGGTCTGGTGACGAATTTTCAGAGGTTCCTCTGACCCTGTTGTGGCCTCCAGTTCATTTTGTGTTCCCTCGTCAATTGTATGCTTTTTAGATTTCTCATATAGATAAGCCTCAGAAGAATAATAAGACTCAACCCCTTTGAAGGGTTCGATGTCGGCGAATTTTATCTTTACAAAGATGTGCTTACTGACATACTTGAAGCACTGGTGGAGCGTAGATGGCACAATCATATAGTCATGTATCCATGGATGCCCCAAGAGGATATTGTAGGATGTATTTGCATCTATGACGTAGCAGGTAACCTCCGTCTTCAGGTCGCCGATCTGACACTTCAAGCGAATCATTCCCAGGGGATAGCTTCTTCTCGAGTTGAAACCGCTAATGGCAGTATATTGGTCGATGCTAGCCGGTGCATAGGGATGCCCAGGAGTTGAAGCAAGCTTTTTGGGATGATGCTTATTGACGAGCCAGGATCGATGTGCATCCGATCCACCTTGATGTCGCCTATGTATCCAGTGTAGTACAAAGGGCGATCATGCAAGTTGGTTTTGATTAACATATCCTGTGGGATAAATACGATATTGGGCATTACATCTGCACAATTGCTGCCCTGCAGATCTACTGACGAGTCTTCTCCTGTAGGCTTGACCAGAGCTAAGTAGGTGTCAGCATTCTGGAGTGCCTCGCTCAATGCGACGCGAATATCCTTGGAGAGCCTTAGGAGCTCGTATAACGACAACTTTGCTGGCATATTAGCCAGTTGTGCTAGTATGTCAAAGTTGTAAGGTCTCTCCAACCCCTGAGGTGTGTCCTTACGGAGTGGCCTGACGAAGCGAGTTTCCTTCGGCTTGGATTTGTCTGCCGGTGGAGGCTGAGATGGTCCCAAAACATCGGTAGCGGGTAGCGTTGTCGGCTGAGGGTCCTCGACTGAATTACCCAGGGTGGGCTGGGATTGAGCGCCAGACCGGGTAACAACGGTCGTCGCCTCCTCAGCTTCGACCGAGATTGTGTGGCAGGATCTGGACTTCTCGTCCTTCTTTTTGCTAGTTAAGGATGGTACTGCCTGGGTAACTTCGGGTACTAAGTTCGGGTGGACCCATAGGACCTTTTCTCGTGACGTAGTGAGAGGTACCAATCCAGGCATCTGGTCCCGATCAGGTGGGAGGTTAGTAACCTCCATCGTTGTCTGAGGAACGGGTACTACCCCGTCTTGAGTTTTTGTTGGGGAAAAGTCGCCGAACTGAACGGATACCATGTTTGCAGCCACAGTGACCTCTTCGAAATCCAACGACAGATCATTGGAGTTGATGAGGCTTTGGATGTACCGCTTTAATGTGAAGCACTCCTGTGTGGAGTAGTGGATATAGCGGTGGAAGTGACAATACTTTGGTTCCTCGATCTCTGCCGTTCGAGGCTCGTACTCTACATCATAGAGTCGGATCATACCCGCCTGTAGGAGCATGTCGAAGATAGGCTTGACATGGCTATCTTCAAAAAAGTATGTCATCTCCTTGGGCCTCAAAACTTCTGCTTACTTTTGTTCAGGCTTTTTGGTTGTACCAGCGACCATGGCCTGTTTGCCTTTGGTGTCCCGGTTATTGGAGGTGTCGCCACTATTGTTGTTATTGGAGGTGGTACTAGGATGTTTGCCCTTGTCCTCTCCATATGGGATGTGTAATCCCAGCTGGCGGGCCTCCTTTAATTTTTTTCTCCGCGTTTGTAGCACTTATGATGAAAGTTGTCCAATCTTTGAATTACTCTTCGCCCATCCAAAGGCTGATTGTGGGGAGCAACTTCTTTTGGAAGATTTTAATCAAAGAGCTTTCCGGATTGCCTTGGGGCAATCACATCGCGGTTTGGCAAAACCGCTCGATGTAGTTTTTCGTTAGCTCCCTTTCTCCCTGAGCGACGTCCATGAGAGACAACATTGTCACATCATGCCCTACTTCGTAGAACCTTTCCATGAATATGTGTTTGAAGCCGTCAAAGGAATAGATGCAGTTGTCCGGGAGGTTGTGGTACCAGTCGAACGCGATTCCCTCCAATGCTCCGATAAATAGTCGTGTGAGGATGGCGTCATTATGCGGCAAGTGGTCTGTTGTGACCTCAAAATAAGTCATGTACCGGCTAGCAGAGATATGAATCCATATGAAACGGTTTGTATCGCGGAGGTAAAGGAACGTCTCTCCATGCAACGGGATACGGTTGCCGTATTCTGAGGTCCCGGGAGGAGTCTCGGGCATTGAACATTACTCGAAGCTCCTAGACTTCTCTCATTGCCTCCCTGGCCTCGTCTACAGCTGAGGGAGCAGATATTCCAGAAGGATTGTCGCCCAGAGGAGGAGCGGTTGTGTTTGAGTACGCATTGACTGCGGGGCCCAAGCTTGTTTGTCCAGGTGTCCTTGCTGGTTGAGTCGGCAAGGCAGCCTTAATCTCGTCTACTGACTTGACCAAGGTTAGGATCATGGCTTCAAGCACTTTTAGACGTTGTCGATCACTAGGCCCTTCATGATCATCTCCTACCATAAATACTGTCCGCACGTGGGAAGAGACGGAGGGGACCGTAGAGGATGTGCATTCCGTATCGTACCCTCATATGGAGAAATCGTCGGAGAACGTCGAAATGTCCTCCTCCTCGGATTCGAAAGGGGTGCTACCCCTGCACAGGAAATTGTGTCGTCTTGGCGAAGGCGGTCACCCTCGGGGACGTCCAAGTCTGTTGCATAATTCCAGTGGATCGCTACCCCCTGCGCATCCTCTTGGAACACCGGGTTGTTGCATACATTCAGGGGACTACTACCCCCAGCTTCGTTCACCCTCAGGGACCTCGAGGATGAACTCCCGGGTATTGGAAGCTTTTTTCTTGAACGGGTGCCTAGGTAGACACCTATTGTAATCGTCGGCGGCAATCCTCCAGATGAGAGTTTCCTTACCGTGCTGGCTGAGGTTGCCGAGTTGGAGGAGCCCGTCTTCTTTCCTCCCTTGCCGGTAAGATCCTTTCGAGTTGAATTACAGGAGGCAAAAGGAAATTCCCCGTCTTCTAAAATTTGCACTTGTTTTCCGAGTTGTCCTCGGACAGGTACTGGCTGGTACAGTCGTTGGAAGACGGACTGCCGGTCTTTAGGTGCTGCCGACTTGTTACAGTAGTAGTTGATGACGACTTGGGTACAGTAATGTCTTAGAGAGGGCTCACCGTGCGCCAAGGTTGCCTCTCTCTTCTTGCGTTTGTGGATGAGCACCTCTCACAAGTCGAGAGCAGATTGATCTACCTTTGCATCCGTTTTGTGGGCCCGAGTATCCCGGGCATACGGGTGCGTAGGTATTATGTTTGCTCCCTGATCTGAGGCTAGTAAAAGCACTTGCTCTAGATCATTGTGGGGAGAATCTTGGGACCTACCCTGTTCGTTTATCGTCGAGGGCTAGACGTGGGGGGTCTTGTACAACTTTCCATTAGGGGCCCGTGTAACGACTAACGGTACCCGCTGACGGTCAGCAGATTGGGCAGTTGACTGGGCTTGTTGAGCCCGCACTGCCCTAGACTTCTTCGACTTATCACCCAAAGGTGCATAGTAGGAAGAGTCCAACTCAAAATCTTTAATGTTCTCTATAGGCCGCATGTGGTCTGGCCCGTATGAGATGCGATCGAAGACGGAGCTTCTGTCGGGGCCGCATGGGGTACCCTGTCTGCGGCCAGGATTGGCTGCCGCATAGGCCGCCTGCCTACGGTCACCGCTCTTATGCGGTATCTTCTTTGATCGCAGGGATTTCCCCTATACCCCCGATAGTCCAGCATCGTAGTGTTTTCTTCTGTCGAATTTGGGGACAGCGGGGTCCTCTGCGGTTCGAAGCGAGACCGCATGAGAGCTTTGGTCGCCTTCTTGAGCGGCAAAAGGAGTTCCTTCTAGAGCCTAGCAAGGGGCAGTGGTCTTGGGCCTCCGTGTCCTACGAGCTCTTTTCGAGTTGGTCCGCTTCTGTGCTGGACTGGTGCTCCCTTTGGAGAGCATTTCCTCGAATGCTTGTTGATCAAAGCGAACAACAAGCATCTGCTGCGTAGAGCCGAGCTTGGACATGTCGAATTACGTCACCAATTTCTCATCGGTAGAGAAAGAAGTCCCCAGCAGAGCCGACATCGTATTTGCCATTAATTATCAAAACAAGAACTACAGAGGAACTGGATTTGATTGCAAATTTGCAAGTACAAAAGAGAGCCTAGAAAGAAATCCTATGAAACAATCTAAGTACAATTGTTTAGTGTAGATTCTGGGGGTGACGGTGGAGGCTCGGGAGAAGTATAGAAACTCTGTCTTACTTCTTGGACTATCGGACGCAGTCTTTGCTCTTGAGAAAATGCTCTTGATTTTGGGGTCCAGCCCTTTGCATGGGTGTGATACCCTACTATTTATAGAGGCTTCTGGATGAGGCATATTTTGGGCCGCATAGATAGCCAAGTAGCCACGTGGCCGTAACTGTAACGCCCCAGTCCCAAAATACTTAGGACTAGGTACGTATCCATGCCAGCTGCATACATACGAAGTATACTCCAATATATGGAAACTCGTATGTATACATAAGCTGTAAAATGCAGTAAACCAAGAGTAATCTAATCTCATCCACAAATGAAGAATAAAAGATATCATATAATCAACTGTAATAAGTTTTTGTACAATATGTTAGGCGGAGACAAATCCACTACCAACAAGTAAGAAGAATATACATAGAAACCGAAATAATTTGGCGGAAGTAGCAAAGGAAGACCCAAGACACGTCATCTCCGAATGAATAGAGAAGATCGCGACCTCGGCTAGAACACCTGCAATATCACAGAAGCACACACACCTGGAGAGATAACCAGGTCCTCAGAAGGACGTAACAAGATACAATAAACATGCCATTTAAATACTGAATATAAATATGCCACAATCAAAGAAAGTGACAAGACATAAATAAGGTAAACTAACCGTACTAATGTGAACATGAATTTGAGAAACAATCCTTCGACGCATGAGCCCTGGCTGTAAATGGGATCTGGTATGGTCCCCACTTGGGCACCAGTGACCACAGCGCATGACGTTCAAAAACGACAGTGGCAAACCTGAGAGGCTCAACATACCCGTATCTCCAGCGGAGCTTCCGGGTTACAAGGGAAGTGCAATCGAAGCCCATACGTCAGGTATTGTTCTCCCCACCCAATGTACCTGTCAAGTCGCATCCATGACCATGTACCTCTACTAACTGCTAAGTCACCTAACACGCCTCTATTAGCAGTT